>CM042157.1:39308556-39316056 GCA_023376005.1 Doryteuthis pealeii | reverse complement strand
TCCACCTCAGACGAAAAAACAATCTCCATTGTTTAGCGCTAGAGAAAAGGGGATAGACTCCCTTGCTGTCTGGCTGATACCGACATTAGGCCGCCCCGCTGACGACGACTTTTTAGAACTAAGTGAATGATTATCCCCTGGGATTATTAGGTTTCATGGGGGGTATCATCATCATTATCATTAGAAGAAGAAGAAGAAGAAGAAGAAGAAGAAGAAGAAGAAGAAGAAGACTACAAATTTACAAAGTCGCAGGAAAAGATAAACCACTTCATGTATATGAATGGCATTAAGATATTTGCAAAGAATTAAAAAAGAACCATAAACCCTTATACAAACTCTTTGGATTTTATGGGGTAAGGTTTTGGTTCGTTGGTACTTGTATCCTATCCCCAATAAAGCTGGTTCTTCTTCCTTTTTGTGGTCTGGTGAGCTGAAATGGAATTTAAGGAACAAAAAGGACGAAAAGGAAAGAGACAAAGGCAAGAGATAGTTTATGACTTAGGCTTTATTGACCAGGTCATAGTCGCCTGCAGCAAAGGAAACCAACTAGACTCAGTTACGGCCCTAGTTCGAATGGCCGAGATATTCTTTTGGGGGTAGGGAGTCAGTCTTTTTTGTCGAACATGCGCAGGGAGTTTGTTATTTTTTGTGTTTTTTTATTCTAATTTTATTTTCGTTTTATTTTAATCCCCACAATCTACAACCAAAATATAAGAATGGAATTTGTGATTGAAAAATGTCCCATACTTATAATGTAAAAATGGGAAAGAGAAACAACGGAAGGAATAGAATTGCCCAATCAAGAAAAGTATAAGAACACTTGGAGATAAAGAAAACTACAAATATCTGGGAATATTAGAATCGGACACCATCAAATAGAGATGAAAGAAAAAGTAAGAAAAGGGTATGTCAGAAGAACAAGAAAACTTCAAGAAATCAAACTCTGCAGCTTAATCAAAGGAATAAATACCAGGACAGTCTATCTTGTTAGATACTCTGGGCACTTCTTAAACTGGACAAGTGAGAAACTCTGACAAATGTGCCAAAAGACAATGGAATTGATAACCAAGAAGAATGCTTTACAAAAAGAAAGTTTGAAACGGGGAATTTCTTGGTGGGTGTTCTATTGTGGGGATTAAAAATATATAAATATATGCAAGAAAAAAAAGAAGAAAATGGAAAGAAAGGCTAATTATAGCAGCCAGTAAGAAAATGGGGTGACAAGGGGGTTTTGTGTTTTAAGGTTTAAAAGGTGGCTATGGTTATTCTTGATGCGTGATTCTTAGGATTTGCTTTTAACCCCATCTGATTTGGTGGTCGCGCTGAAAAGGAAGGAATTCAAGGAAAGAAAAAGAAAGAGACAAATACAAAAGGTGGTTTTATGATTTAGGATTTATTCGCTGGTCATGGGCACCACGTGGCAAGGAAA
Organism: Doryteuthis pealeii; assembly: GCA_023376005.1. Lineage (NCBI taxonomy): Eukaryota > Metazoa > Mollusca > Cephalopoda > Myopsida > Loliginidae > Doryteuthis > Doryteuthis pealeii. The sequence continues at coordinate 39,314,627 of CM042157.1, read as the reverse complement.
TGTCTCCCTGGCCAGTGTAGTGACTAGACACCGCTAAGGCCTAAACTCGAATGACCGAGAGATTCTCTTGGGGGACGGAAGTCGGTCCTTTTTCCCGTACATGCGCAGAGGGTCTTCCGGTGAAGGCTCATAGGAGTTTGTTATTTTAAAAAAAATTATTATTTTGATTTGATTTTAATCCCCAAAAGAGTAATATCAACAGAAATAACTTAGAGACAGACAGGAAAATAGCAAAAAAAAAAAAATCATGAAATCAAAAATGGGAAGAAAAACAAGTGTATGGATACTTCGAGACAGACAGGAAAATAGCAAAAAATAATAATAATCATGAAATCAAAAATGGGAAGAAAAACAAGTGTATGGATACTTCGAGAGACAAAGTAAAAAAAAAAAGTGCATATGAGATGACCTGGACATGGATGTTAAGTAGAAAATAATTTGTCATCTAGTGGATTGTGTCATTCAGCATAATCCACTAGGTTAGCATTGCGTAGATGCAACAATCCAAGGACTCGGGAGCCATACAAAAATGAACAGCCAGTAACATCAATATCGATAGAATTAAAGACAAACAGGAAAATAACAATAAATGAATTTAGAAAACAAAAACGAGAAGAAAAACTTCTCGTGACAGACGAAGAAAATTGCATGAGATGATCTGGACATGGCTGTTAAGAAAGAAAACTTGTTATCTCATGGATCTTGCCATTCCAGTGGATTGTTACAATGTAACAATCCACTGGAACGGCAAGATCAATGTTACATAGCATTACCTATCTTGTATCGTTGCTTGTTTTATCTTTTCTGTAGTCAACTTATTTCTTCTTACTTTCTTTATAGCTTAGTCTCGTATCTATCTGTCAATTCTGTCTTCTTAACTGTTTCTGACTCTTTTTAGCTGGTTTCTTCTTAAGGCTCTGGTTGAGACGTCCTGCGCTAAGAGTGTGTTTTTAGTAACAACACAATACATTTCTTTCGTGAATTCACATGTATTTTATTTGAGTCTGGATCCGGATCTCTAAACCGCGTGAGTGAGAATCTAGCTAACCCCTATTTCATCTTCATTCTTCAGTGACCAACTAGAAACTGATTATTTACTACTAAACTCTCACCCACGCTGGCCTGGCAAACAGAAAGAGAAGGGTCAAAATAATTTGTTTTACGGCATATCAACCCTTTTCGGGTCATTTAATGCTGAATCGAGTCATTTTGATATCGGGTTGCTTACACTACCTGCTGTTGCTTAAATGGTCACCCATCTAAGTATTAGAATATGCTCATTGCTGCTTAACTTCGGTGATCAAGAAGGAACCGGTGCTTTTAACGTGACTTAACCGTGTGCAAAAAAAGGAGGGTAAATAACAGGAATCAAAAGGGCTGATTATGACAAGACAAATATTTGTTATTTGGACGATCCCATCATAGTATAATGGTTATCAAGCTAGTCTCGCAGACCCATTACTGATTAATAGCGAGTTCGATCCCTGCTGGATGCCCCATGCTTGCGATCTTGTGTCACATCCTACCCGTGGCGAACAGGTTGGGTAAATACATACTAATATTTTGCAAGGATAATGATGATAATATTCTAATTAATGGTGATATTACTCCTATTCATGAACATGTGCGTACGAGCGCACGTACACACGGACACAATTTCTTTATGTAATAATCTAAAAAATAATAATGTTACTGCCAACACCGAATACACAAGGTGACGATGGCATTAATGATAGCATCGATGATAAAGTCAAGAAGAGGAAGAGCGGGACGGGGGAATATGGAAATACGGAAATATGGAAATATTACAAATTGACAATGATGATGATGATGATGATGATGTTGGATTCTGTTTATTTTTCAAATCAAGGGAAGGTCATGATAATGCATACTTTTTTTAGGGACGTTTTTTAGTGGAAATAAACAGGAGGCATTTGTTTCGGAGCGAAACAAATGCCTCCTGTTTATTTCCACGAAAAATTACGACAAATACAGGAAGAGCAATAGCACCATTATATAGAGCAAGTTTTCAGCTATAAAACACTATTTTCAACAAAGTCACCACCATTGGCCATGCAATTTCATCAGCAATAAATAAATATACCGTGACCCGTAAGAGGATCGTTTTAAAAGTAAAGTTTTCTATTTCATTAAACTGTCCTCTAACAAATTATATATATATATATATATATATATATATATATATATATATATATATATATATAAAAGAAGAAGATTCGCAATCGATTTAGCAACAAACAACTGCAGACAACTTACTGTCAAAATCAAGAAAAATCCTTGGAAAAAAAACAACAATAAATATGACTATCATTCACAATTTATCTCTTGGTATAAAATAACCCTAGACGGATTGATATACTGTTAAAACTAACCAACCAATCAATCAATCAATCAATCAATCAATCAATCAATCGATAACCGTAACGTTAAGCACGCATCCTTATATAAGAAGTGGAAAGTCTGCTGAATGCTAAGCAACAAAAATAAGTAAGAAAAAATATTTTTCTATTCTTTTGATTTTATAAACAGGACCCATCTGGTTCAGATGTACCATTTTCCTTCAGTGTGTATTAAGAACTTGCACAGATGCTGTAATATTGGTTGGTATTTTAGTATAACATTCTCCTTTTAAGCGACGCACACTGCTTCATTTGGTGCTGATACTTAAATTCAAATAACACCTGGGCACCAAAATGCATACATAACATGAAAGTAGATAAAATCTAAGCCAGGCGAAACGTACTTTTGTCTATCCCGGTATCTCAGATGATAACTCTGCAATCAAGCATGGTTTCGGTGTCAAATAACAAAATTTCCACTAATCTTGAGCGTTACTACTGTACCTTAAAATAATACCATCAGACATTGTTGGTTTTCCCGTCACATTGTAGATTGGCTGGTTGGGTTTTAGGGCATGTCAACAGTCTTCAAAATGAATAAATAAAATATAATAACATACTTTATGTAATACTTCAAGCAGATTATAGGATACTTATATATCTATATCTATGAACCGGGTTAGCTCAGTCGGTAGAACGTTCGGCTAGAAACCACAAGGTTCCTAGTTCGATACCGGTCCTCGCCAACTCAGCGTATGAGTAGCACAGGGATCTGGGCAGTAAAGTAAGGAGCTGGTGGTAGGTGTGGCGCTCCACCTCAGATGCTAAAAAACAATCTCCTTGGTCTAGCGCTATTGAAAAGGGGATAGACTCCCTCGCTGACTGGCTGATGCCGACTATAGGCCACCCCGTCGACTTATATATATATATATATATATATATTATTATACTAAAGCTGAGCAAATCAACTTTTGTCTCCTAAAGGCTTTTTTTGATATTTAGTTTGATGACGCAAAACACACCCCAAAATATTTCTTAGATGTAGTATTAAATAATGTTTGAAAAAATTCCATTCATTCATGCTGAAGACATTTTGTTTCATTTATTCTTGATGAATACACAAATTCTTTTGTAAACTCAATTTAAAAAAACACTTCGGGTCAGAGTGGACATGGTAGTAATGGTGACGAGGAGGTACTCCACATTCCCTAAACATTCAGAATTGGAACTTCACTATCAGATAGAGTTTAACGTCATACCCAGGACATTAAAACCCTCGGCCACCGCCTTCTAATTCATAAATGATAAAAAAGGGCTGAGGTCTGCCGTAAGGAAACAGGCTTGTGACATTCATATAGGTGCTAGGGCTTGACATGACCAGCCGATTGATCGGGGGGGGGGGGCTCCCCGCCGGTCTAGCATAAGTAAGGGCCAAAATGGAGTGTTGCATCTCATGGACTGCTCAGACACCAGGGTTCCATCTTTAAACATCATGTGTCGCTACCTACAGCCAACAGGTGGCCCCATTGAGGGGGGTTCTTACCCATCTGCAAGGGCGCAGTCGGTGTATTCTAGAGCACCAGCCGACAGGGCTGTCCTATTTATGACACGTTCTGAGATGGGTGACCACTTGGGAACAGCAGGTTCTGTAAGGAACCAAAAGTCTGTGTGTCTGACTAAGAAAAGCTTACTAGATAAAGACACAAACGAATGATAAATAAGTAGTTAGGTAGGTAGGTACATAGTTACACGGTTATAGGAAAAAAATCGGTATAGGGTCAAATCAATTATTGATACAACGAATGGGAGAAATGGTTCCAAATTTTCGATCTTTTCTTCTGGAAGCAAATCAAATTGAATCAACCTGGTCATCTATTTTTGACTTGTCTTCTCATTTAATCTCAGTTGCCAAACACTCAGAATTGGCACATAACTATGGATAGGGACTTATGAAATATCATTAAAAGAAATCAAGAGAAATGTTATATATATATACATACATATATATATATATATATATATAACATTTCTCTTGATATATATATATATATATATATATATATAATATATATATATATATATATATATATGACCGCGTTCATATTGATAACGTCTCTGAAGATGAAGATACTTCTAAATTAATAAGACCTTGGACAATTACTTTTGCATTGCAATCGTCTTCAAAGTGAATAAATAAAATATAACATACTTTATGTAATACTTCAAGCAAATTATAGGATACACATTCCAAAATATTTCTTAGATGTAGGATTAAATAATGTTTGAAAAAATTCCATTTTATTTGGTTCTAATTAGTCGTAATTTGCAATTACGTCAAAAACTCACCAATCCCTCACTTTACTTTCTGTCCATTTCTTTCCCCCTCTCTATATATATTTTGATTACCTACTCTTTATATGTTATTTTCTCTATAAGCGTCAAGGTGTGTGCGTGTGTGCGTGTTCCCTGTCAGCAGCCAATGACTGCTGATGTATAACATACAAATAAAGTGAGAAGGCAAATCTCTCTCTCTCTCTCTCTCTCTCTCTCTCTCTCTCTCTCTCTCTCTCTCTCTCTCTCTCTCTCCCCACCCAGGGAGAAGACTAATGTTGTTGTTTTTTAATTCTCCGGTCGTATTTATTTATTTTTTAAAAAATTATTCGCTTTGCAAACTAACTTTCTTTCGGATCACAATTATCTAAACATAGCCTTTTTTTATTATCTATAACTCCATACACTGAAAATTTTATTAAAATTGAATGATTAGCTGACAAGTTTTGAAGAATTTCGTGTGTTCCCCATTAATGACAGTGAATAGAATCAGAAAATTTACATGATTTATAGTTTGTTTTAATATTTAAATTTCGAAAGTTTGTTTTTTTAAGTTTTTTTTTACTAAACTTTCAATTTACAAAGCTTAAAAATCTACTTAAAATTTATCGAGGGAGGGGAAACATAAGATAATTGTTTGATTTCTCAAAAAAATGTAAATAAGATTCGTTCACAATTGTTTTCTTGGTAGTAAATAAATAAATAAATAAATAGATAAATAAAATTGATGTCATGTTTTAAAATCGATTTTTTAAAAATTACTTTAATTATTAATTTAAAAAAATTATAGGGTCAATGGGGAAAACAAATAAATATTTGTTAGTAAAAATTTAGGAAGAAGTTATTTAGGTAAAATAGACAAACCTACTTTTATGCTATTTTACCGGCACTGTAAATAATTTTATTATGAATGCAAGTAATGTTAAAAATATCAACACAGATTTAACATAAAAGTTTATTTATATTTATTTATATTTATATTTTGTAAAGGATAAAAATAGAAAAAATTCTTCTAAATGAAAAATATTGATACCGTTAATGACTTTGTTATCAAACAGGTGGATTTTAACAAAATTTAACAAAAAATTAAAGGAAATGATGAAGGTAAATTTGACTATCATGATTTTTTCCAAAGTGGAAAAATGGCATTTTCCACAATTCTTAAAACATAAAATTCTAACCCTAACCCTAACATTATGTTTCCCCTAACAAGATACCATTTTAAGAAATTAGATTTCATATAGATTGTTTTAAAGTTTGTATCACAGAATTTCACCACAACTACTTTTTCAGAAATTACCTTTTAGATACTCCCAGATTACTCGTCAACAACCATTTTAATCTTTTAGCTTTTAAATTAACGAAATAATATTATCCTGT
>CM042157.1:39248556-39303556 GCA_023376005.1 Doryteuthis pealeii | reverse complement strand
GTTAAAAAACCATGTCAAAAAATGAAAGTAGCGAGAAAATGAGGTGATGGAATGAGTTTAGTATCCATGCGATAAAATAGAGAGAAAAGGAAATTTGCAGAAAGTGTTAGTTCTAAAACGGCGAAAATGGTGTTTTAGATTCGTGATAAAATGTTTAGGAAAATGTTAGCACAATGAGTATGAGAAAGAATGAATGTATGTGTGTGCAGAAGAGGGGGGGGGATACATGATAATGATCGAAATGGGTGAGAATGAATGAGAGTGAATATAAAAGAGAAAGCTTTGATTTGGTTTATATTCTTAACAGCATATCAACTCCTAATGGGTTATTTAATGCTGACATTTGATTAATTTGTAAATGTTTGATTGTAATCAAAACTATATTTTCAATGTTCTATTGCATCTTTTTAAAATGACACTTATTATCGGAAATTGGGTTATCTGCCCACACCGGAAGCCCGGACAAGAGGGGACAGGGCATAGGACCCTGAATCAGCAGAACAGATACGGCAGGCAAAGGGTGCAGTACTAGCTGAAACTAGCAGAACAACTGAAACACAGCGACTTTACCGGACAACGTAGAGACATTGCAAGATTAATATAATTAAGATAAGTGTATTTGAATCTCTTGTATTACCTATAAATATACACCCCGCCAGGAGAAGTTCCTCTGGCAACTCTGAAAGACAATTACACTACTCTTAAAGACATTTACAAAATGAAATGTATAAACTCTTAACACATTACTACTAACACAGAATAAACTGTTAACCCAAATATACATACTATATTTGCCTTGTACCTTTCCTTTATACAACAGTCTTAAACGTAACTATTTGTCTACTTTATTTCTGTTACTATTTGTCTACATTCATTTGTTTTTACACAGTTATATAATATAAAGTAGTTGAAGGCGCGTGGTGTAATGGCTAGAGTCGTGGGAAATGGACTCATCGACCCGAGTTCAAATCCTGAACAAAACTGTTTGCATTTTACATAGCCTTAATACCTTGCATCCAACTACTCTTTCTCCAGCTATGGGTAAATAGTAGGGCAGACAGGGCTCTTTAACCTTAGTTATGCAACCAGTCTTGGAGAAGGAAAACTCTGAATTCAAACCTGTTAAACTCTGCTTCAGAAATTGACCTTGTGTCACATCCTACTCGGGCGAAGAAGCTGGTAAATATTTATATATGATATCGAATATTCCTATTTAATGCAAATAATCTACACGCATGATTTCAAATATTCCAATCTAATGCTAATAATTTATACACAATTATAGGGTTCAAGTAATTATTTCTAATTAATGATAATCATTTGTTTGCTCACAGTCATATGATATCAAACATTTCCATTATAGGGACCCTAAATAGGAATTATCTATTGTGTCAGGGGATACAGGATTTAGGGGTTAGCTCACTTTGATCGGCTGAGGAAATCACCTAGTTGGAGCTCGGACAGATGACAATGAAGAACGTTAACAATCTCTCGATCCGTCATGACAGAAAACGAAAAGAAAGACAAATACTTGGACCTAGTCAGAAAACTTTTTAAAAATATATAAATAAATTTTAAAAAAAAAAAAACAAACAAACTGTGGAACAAGAATGTAAAGCTCATACCAATTGTAATTGGCACTCTTGGAACGGTCCCCAAGTATTTGAAAAAGTGTCTGTAGGCATTGAAAATAAGTGGAAGAATCAGGACTATCCAAACAACAACATAGTTAAGATCGGCTAGAATACTCAGAATAGTTATGCAGTCCTGAGGAAACTTGCTGTCACTTAGCGTCCAGTGAAAGACAACCAGCTAACGTTTGTATGAAAAACTCGCAAGAAGCGATATATATATATATATATATATATATTATATATATATATATATATATATATATAAGATTTTTGGATGTTTGTATCATTGACAGGTTAATTTCGCAAGGATTTTCCCGTGCTGTATCGTGGCCGAAGCAGTATGGTTTCTGACTATCTGCTGAAGTCCCGGTTTCAATTTCTGTCGGAGGGAAATCATTAGTATACATCGCTGATATAACACTGTAGTGTTATGGTCTGATTGGCGATATCCGATGTCTGACTGGATACTTAAAACAAAACAATTGAGTCTAGGATCGTACAAGCGACTTAGATTAGAGTACAAGTCAGTGGTGTGGTAAAGTCAACACTAGATAAAATTAATTACTCTAACACAAAGAAATTCTAATGGCTAAAAGTCGGTTGATGGTTGATATAATACAAATGACTTTTTGTTTATACAAATGTTTTCATATAAATATATATTATCATTCTTGTAGCGTCGAAACAAGATGATAGATAATTTTTGAACAAAACCAATCCTAATGGCAGAAATAGGTTGATGTAAAGCAAAAGTCTGTTTTATCATATTATCATTTACATGGAAACTCCAAAAGATAGGAACCACTTTATCCAGGCTAAAAGTGGTTGATATAAAAACGAATGTCTGACTTTTTATGACTGATGACATCCATATCTATTATTGTTCTTGTGGGGACTGTGTAAGATAAGGACATTTATTTAGCAAAAAACAGTTTAAAGATCAAATCTTTAAAATGTTGATAATCTCAATTTACCCGGGTGGTCTTAGGCCAGTTCCTGGGAATTATCATAGCAATTGACAGGACCATTTATACAATAACAAAAATATTATCAGGTGCCTCACCAATCAGAAAACTGAGGCGGAGACTTGTTACCCAACTCCGAGATATGTAACCCAATGCCATGATTTTGATTGGCTGTCCAATCAAATGCGACCGCGTGGGTGGGGTTTCGTACACCTGATATTTACACTGTAGGGCCATTGGTCCGGCGTTTCGATTGGCTGGCCAATGAGAGCCCTGGATTCAGGGGTTTGGAACCCATAAAAGAGGACCCAAAAGGGTCCCAGGCAGATTGGAGAGCTGGTACTTGACCAGATTGGAGAGCTGGTACTTGACCAGATTTGAGAGCTGGTCCTTGACCAGATTGGATAGCTGGTTCTTGGCCAGATTGATAGCTCCGTCTCACAGCCTTTGCTTTGTCATCTTGTCCTGAATTTGAATCAGAACCCAGCATATATCGCCAGTCAGTCCACAAAATACCGACTCAACTTCAACTCGATACCCCTTTGTGGTTGTACATGATTTTTAATCACTGTATGATTAATAAAGGTCTTTTATTGTTAAAAACGCGTTCGTGTTAATTGTGGAACAACCTTGGTGAATTTGGTCATTTTCAGGTACAGCCCGGAACAAGCACTTCAACTTTCCTGTGGGTCAAAGAACACCCATCGCGTTAGATTCGACGCCGCGACAGCATTGTATTACATTTGGTCCCGTGACCAGATCATAATATTACATTTGGCACCCCGACCAACATCGTATTACATTTGTTGACGTGACCAGCTAGGATAGTACTACATTTAGAGCCGCGTGAGCAAACCCCGTATTATTACACTGATGAGGCTTAATAAAGTTGAAACAGTCTGTACGATGTTCTACACACAGAATAATTCTTTACCGAAATTCACTTGTCATTATTATCTTCTATAATTATCGAATTTTATGCGATATACGCATTGTAATTGCCTTCAAGCAAAAATAATAATAATAATAATAATAATAATAATAATAATAATAATAATATATATATATATATATATATATATATATATATATATATCCGCTGAGAGACTGTTATAAAACCCCCTCATGTGAGGAAGAACTTGGTACAATGCAAGTACGTTTTGTACATATTTGTACATAAATAAATATGGCAAATCTATTAAGTACTCCCTATTGTATTTCCTATAATACCTCGTTTTCTCTGTTGGGGTCTCACATCTAGGTAACGAACTGTCGTATAACGACCATCTCAAATACTATCTAATACTAAGGATTTTCAAACAGATCTATTTCACGCTAAAAGTATGTCTACTCCGGGTTAGAGTGGACCTGGGAGTAATCGCAATAAATGATTGATTGATCGATAACACTATGTCAACTCATTTAGGGTTATTTTATGCCTAAAGTTTAGGGAATCGCGTTCGTTATACATTCATATTTACATTTTTTGTGCAATTATTTCTAAACAGCTTTATTTTCTGTCCAACCGAATGCGCATAATTTTTAAGCAGATCTATTTGACCCATAGTTCGGACCCTAACAGTTACTACCACTCCGGGTTAGAGTGAATCTTGAAGTAATGGCAATGAAGGAGTACTTCATATTCCCCAGATTTCCAGAACTGAAGCCTCACCATCAGATGCAGTTTAGTGTCATACCCAGGAATCCCCTTTTTGGGGGTAGGATCTGATCCCTCTGCAGGGGATACAGTCAATGTATTCTAAGCCCCACCGACAAGATCAAATCACAATAAAGGGATACAGAACTGTAGCCTCACAACCGGATGCAGTTTGTTATACCCATGTTACCCCTTTCTGGGGGGGGGGACTTCTTTTCAGTGGGTGCAGTCGGCTAAGTAAGAGAGAATAAATTGTTTATTAATGTATTTTTATAATTGCTATTGTTACTGTACTGCAATTATTAATGTGGTTAACACAAATAGATAAAAATAGATTTTAAAATTTTAGTTAAAAAATATTAGTTTTTAAAAAATTTGTCTGAATTTGAAGCTGAAGGCTCCTGATTACGACACGAAGGCCCCAGTGTTCGACAAGAAAGTTCCCGACGTCAACGAGAGGGGTTTCGAGTTCGTCAAGAAACCCCCGAAGAAGGACGAAGAAACGTTGTGTATATAACAATAAAGATCAGGACAACAGATCGAAAAATTTAAATAATACAATCTTTGTTAAAATTGATTAAAAAGAATTTAGTTTTTAAAAAAAGTTGGTTAAAAAGAAGAAGAAAAAAAACAACAAATTTTTCATTTTAACCAAATTTTTTAAAACTAAATATTTTCACTAAAATTTTTAAAAATCGCTTTTTAACTAAGTTTTTTAAACTATTTTTGTTAACCAAAACAAGAATTTAGTTTTTTAAAATTTGAGTTAAAATTGTTTTAAAAAATTAGTTTAAAAAGTAGTACACATGAAGTTATACAAATCATTTATCAAGAATGACTTGATTCAGCATTAAATAACCCGAAAAAGGTTGATATGCCATAAAACAAAACAATCCACAAGCAAGCAACCGCATTTATTATTGTCTTCATATCATTATATTTTTTTTAAATATTTGTCTTTACTGTGAAGCATCTTGATTATAAACGGCGAGTATTCAGTAAATAAAGGGATTTAAAAAAAAATCATTCTTCCATATTTTTTCCATAAATATAAAGTCTACATTGTTTCAAATTGGTTTATTGAACAATTTATAACTAGCAAAAATATTTATTTGGAGTCTATTCCAAATGGCGGAAAATCAATTAGAGTGCTCAAGGCTTGAACAGAGATCTGTTACTAACATTTTGGTGGCTGAGAAGTGCAAATCATGTGAAATTTACAGAAGAATGTGTGACGTGTATGGAGAAGCATGTTTTAGTTAAAATAGTGTTTACTAATGGACTAAACATGAATTCGTCACTACAAGTCCGAATCAAAAAGATAATCCATGGAGTAGAAACAGACTGATTCCAAGCCCAGCAATCAGTAAAGAAGGTCATGCTGACGGTCTTCAGGGACATGAAATGGCCTATCTCTTGATTTCCTTGAAAAGGGTGCAACTGTAAACAGTGCTTCCTTAGAAAAATTAACCTTATATTTATTTAATGACCTTTGTACAATATAAAACAGTCAATTTTATAAGTGCTAAATTTGTGTTTTTTTTAACAACACAGAGGGTTGTGGAAACAAATGACTGGGTAATATGAGAACCTATTGTATATGCAAGTTTAATTTATTATAATACTTTTTGTCATCTCTATACGCTTCTAACAAGACTGACATAAAAGCGTCTGATACTTGTAAAATGTTAATTTTATCCTAACAATTATAAACTTCCTTTAACACTCTCTTGTGTTTTAGTTTTAAATAGAAAATTAAAAAAATCATTGGAGGAAACTACAATTATTTTATGTATATCCTGGTACCAATCCTGAAACCTTTTATGGTGTATATATTTAACAACCCCAGAATATGACACAAGGTCAATTTCTTAAGTGGAATTTAACAGGTTTGAATTCAGAGTTTTCCTTCTCCAAAACAGGGTTGCCATACCAAGATTAAAGAGTACCGTTCCTGCTAGATCACCGAAGTTAAGCGACGATGAGCCTGTTCAATACTTAAATAGGATACCATTTAAGCAACAGCAGGTACTATAAGTAAACCGAATATCAAATTATTGGATTCGGCATTGATATATCTTAAGATATCCCGTTCTGACACCAGTGTTGTATCTTAGGATATCCCTAGAAGCGTATGGTTTGCAAGGAAGAATAATGGACAAGATTAATTTGATAAAAATCGTTTATTGAAATAACGAGTGTGAAAATTGTTGTTGTCGCCGTAGATAACGGTAGTAGTTCTCTGGAGTGGCCGAGGGGTCGGTGAGGTGTGGGTATCGTATGATACGTCGGAATCTCTCTTGGCCTGGTGCAAGGCGTGAGGTGGTAGAAGTTGAGTTGATACGGTCACTTGGTGTAGGGACCAAGTCAGGAATATCTCAGTGGAATAGTGATGGTCAGGGAAGGTAGTAGTGGCCGAGGGAGTTGAGTTCGTCAACTTAGGATACTGTTGTAAGTGGATACGGTCACTTGGTGCGGGAATAAAGTCAGGAATATCTCAGCGAGTTGTAGCGGGTAGCGCTGTAGTGGTCAGGGGGTAAGGATGTCGCCTGGCTACGGTGAGGTGTTGAAGTAAGGCTGAGTGTCCGGGTGGGCGAGGGCGTGCGTGGTGGTGGGTGCGTAGCAGTTCCTTGATCCTCTCGTCTGGTGATATTCTCGGTTCCAGGCCGTCCGTCCAACTGCCGATTCTCAAAATACCCGAGCTTATATGCTGGTAGATGGGCTCCAGAATGCTTTTGGGGGTTTAGCGGGAGAGTTTTTTATTGGCTGAAAATCCGGATTCCTTACAATGTTATTTTTTGTTTATTTTGGACTTCCTCTCAAGCGTAACTCAATCCGAGCCTATGCGCAGAACTGCGTCGAATTGGTCACTTCGTGAGAGGGTACCATTGAGTTCACATCCGTTTGTTGCCTCCGACTTGAGTTTTGATGTTTTATGCTAGCGAGGTGTATTTTGTGAGTAAGCATTGTGAATCATAAGAGATATCTTCTCTCTGATATAACAGCATTAAATGACCCGAAAAGGATTGATATGCCGTAAAACAAAACAAGCAGCCTTTTCCAGGGGTAAGGGCGTCCCATCGTGGTGTAATTATTAGTGAATTAGTCTCGCAGTTGCCATGATACTTGGTTAATTCAAGTTCGTATGTTTCCACTGTGATATGCATCAGTCCCAATATGTTGGTTTCCTTGTCAATCTTTTGCAATAGCTCTTGAGTAAACATATCAAAAGTTGTGATAATTAAATTATCATACTGTGGTATATCCACAGGTCCTACTAGTTAACTATCATTCGTCAACTTATCAATCAAATCAAAATTATTTGGCACGTATCCTGGTACCAATCCTGTGGCTTTAGATTTGTTTTATTTACGCGATGACCTTGGAAAATTCATCACTTTATTGAACCAATCACTTTTTGAAGTTTGTTCCCATTGGTTGTTGCTGGTATCTGATGAACCAAAACAGTGACGTCAACACACACTTTATTGCTTTATACCCAATTGTTTTAGGATTTTTTTCATATTGTTTCCTTGTGCATTCATTTTACATTTAAAATATAAAATAATTAACGCCAGTTTTCATAATTTTTTTCATTTTTTTATACAATAAAGATTTATGGGTAAACTGTGAATTCCGGGACGTAAATTTTTACCTTAGTCTACCGGACAGATGTTAGTGGAATATGAAATGAAGCCCAATGTATATATTTTTAATTTCTTAACTGGGATTAATGCTTTTAATAAAAATCAAACCATAAGGAAAACGTAACTTAATACGATTAGAAGTTGTTGTTTTTTTAAGTAAAGGACAGCATTAATTGATGTTGTATAGATTTAAATTTGTTGCGTAGTGGTTCAGGTATACACATATTTGACCTCAGAACTGCAAAAGTGGAATGTTTTAAATTTTATTTTATTTTATTGTTACTCTGAAATAGAAATATCGTTAAATAAACTGAAAATTACCAGCGAATAATAATTTTCAGTTTATTTCAGTATAGAACTTGATAAGTTTATAATCTCAATTCCCTTAAAATAACAACGCTGAGGTGAAAAAAAAATTTCATAATGTTTGCATGCAACTGTAAATCTGTCAAAAATGGCCGGCAATTCATAACGAGATTTGTGATTGGTCAATTCATTTAAAACTAGCAAGACCTGTGTATATACCACAGTATGATCATCTACTTATTACAACGTTTTATGTTAATTAAGAGCTACTGCTAAATAGTTCAATATGTCAAAAGTATAATGATGTTGATTTAAATCTCACACACTCTTTCTTTTTTCTTTCTTTCCTTCTTTTCATTTTTTCATTGTGTTCAACTGAAATAAATTAGCGTTATCACAACCGTGCACTCACCCCTTCTCTCTATATTTCCCCTACTTTCTTTCTTTCTGTCTTTCTTATTATATTTTCTCTGTGTAGCATGTACTTTGACCCCTTTCTTTCTTTATAATAAAAACGGAATGGTCCATTTTAGCTGAAGTGACGACACTCATAATGAATAAGAATTTGGCGGATAAGCGACACTGGATAATCAGGATTTACATTTTTGCTTTTCATCTTGTACGATTTGGACGATCTCATTTTTAACCAGAGGGTGTTGGTACGGAAGCGAATACATGCTTTAGAGAGAATTGGTTTTTAGTTGGTTTTACATGGAAGGTCTACGTAAAACTCCAAAGGTGTGTTTGAGTAACAGCCTTCAAGAAGAACGATAGTTGGTTGAGTATATCATATCATTTGCTCGTACGGAATTAATGTAACAACAATTCACGACGAAGTGATAATAAGGATATTTTATTGCCCTTACAAACTTAATAGAAGAGAATACAGAACATGACGGAAGAAACTAAGAAGAGCTTATATATAGTTGTATAAGAGAAATGTCCTAACGGGACAATAGTCTTTTAGTAGATGAAAGTCTTCAGACTACTGGTAAAAAAGGAAAGTATAAAAATGTAATCTCAATAGCCTAAAATAGCTTTTCTACTAGAAATAAAACCCTAGTGTTAACGAACGATAGTTGGTTGAATATATCGTTTCCTCGTAAGGTATAAATGTAAGAACAATTCACGATGAAGTGATAACAAGGATATTTTATTGCCTGAGTAAACTTAATAGAAGATAAAACTGACATGACAGGAAAAAGAATAACTTATGCGTTAATGTATAAGAGAAATGGCCTAATGGGAAAATAGTATTTTAGTGAATAAAGTCTTGAGGCAGCTGGTAAAAAAAAGGAAAGTACAAATACTTAGATATAATCCCAACTGCCTGAATACACACGTGTTGGCACTGAATGATAGTTGGAAAGAAGGAAGGTTTTCGCGCGTTTTTCATGGCAATCGTAGTCGCTACGTCTTCTATTGCCGTCAAAAAGTAATTCTGAAGAAGGGGAAATAATCGACAATTCTCTATGTATATATATATATATTTACCAAACCTCTCCGCACGAGCAGGATGCGACACAAGGTCACTTTCTTAAGCGGAGTTTAACAGGTTTGAATTCAGAGTTTTCCTTCTCCTAGACTGGTTACCTAGCCATGGTTACAGAGCCAAGTCTGGCCAGCTATTTACCCATAGCTCTGGACTTTTGAGATGAGGCTTGATAATATGGATCATTTTGATTTTTCGGACTGTTGTCTTAATCTTTATTCCGAAATATATATACACAACGTCTCGGCCGATGTACCCTCCGGAATTCTTCAAGTGTTCAACTTGGACCATTGCTATGCTCGGATAGACAAAGTCTTGATACTTGTTGCGGAGTGAGAGCAGTCCAAGGAACACCTGAAGAAAGCTGGAGGGTACATCAGCCGAAACGTTGTGTATGCATATAGGCTACAGTCCCAAGCCGATTATCGTTCAATTGTGTCGGATGTAAAAAGTGGCCGAATAAATTGTCCTTTATTATTAAAATGATATCACCCCAAAATTCCAATTTTTTTTTCGCGCATGTTTATTGTCGCAAGAATTAATAAAATAAGTTTTAAGTGATTAAAATACGTATAGAACGAAAATAGCTCCGAATTCAATTAGCCAATGAGATTACAGATTTTATCTGGAATGTAAACATCAGCTGGTGTTCTGTGTTTATGAAATAAAAAATGACCCTCAAAACACCCCCCAAAAATTCCTAATAATATGCTTTAGTAACTCAAGCAAACAATAATAATGCTTTAGTAACTAAAGTAAACAATTTTTTTTTCTTCAGGAAAAATTTCAAAATATAATTTTCAATTAAAGAACTGGCTTTTTAGAAAAATTTTTTTAATTTTTTAATGAACCTAAAAAGCGTAAGACTTTAGCCCCCCTACAGAATATAATTTACCAAAAATCAGGGAATTATCGGATTTTAATGAAACTCTCAGTGTTTATTTATCAATGAACGATCTTTATAATGCATTATTTATTTTATTTCAAAACTTTCTCATTTTTTTCAGGTCACTTAATTTTGACCCCACCTTATGTTGGGGGCATTTTCGATACTAATTACAGTATAAATAAAGAGATAAAAGACCGAACTTATGAATAGAAACAACAAAAATTTACGCGATATGCGAAATACTATTATTTTTTTATTTTTTCTAAAAAGCAAATTCGCTTATTACTCATTTTATTTACGTGACTTGTTGTCACATGATGCGAAATACTATTTTTTTTTTTCTAAAAAGCAAATTCGCTTATTACTTATTTATTTACGTGACTTGTTGTCACATGATGCGAAATACTATTATTTTTTCTAAAAAGCAAATTCGCTTATTACTCATTTTATTTCGTGATTTGTTGTCACATGATGAGTCCACGTTTTCTTAGAAAATGTTATGCTTTTTGGAAGGTAAAATGCACATAAAACATTTTTTTGTCGCTAACAACTGTTGCTTCTTCTTCGCTGGAGGTGGCCATTTTTTACTTATTCGTATTCCGAACACACGATTCTCATTCGCTTATTCCGTTTTCGGAGCTAATCCATTTTGATTCGTATTTTTTTACAAAGTAGTCCGTTTAAATTTTACTTTTCGCATAATATCAAGATATGCCACCGATTGCGAAAACTTTTTATTAGCCTTTTTTGATTTTTAGTTAATAATTACGCTAAAATTATTACCGCTAATTGTAGAGCATCGTAACTCGAAAACTAAGCCCTTTTTGACACCTGGGACTGTAGCCTAATATTTCACAGTAAAGATTAAGACAACAGTTCTAAAAATCAAAATAATATTTGGTTCAGATTTAGTTAGCATCTTTTCCATTTCATTAAAAAGGGGAGGTCAGTATTAAATCTGATTTCTGCGGCGTTCCCAACAAAAACGGGAGATGCCGACGGAGCTAAGCTATTTTGGTACTGCCCATCCGTATACAAGAGGGACTCCGCAATAAACTTGACCCCGTGTCGGATCCTGCGTTCGTTGATGTGGTGTGTGTGTGGGAGGGGGGGCTGGCAAGCTGGTAAATAACTGCTTGTGGTGTAAATATATATTGGTCATGGTTTAATAGACTGGACAATGACATGCGGGTGTTGCGCGTAAGTATTGTTTCATATTTATTGTCTATCCAATCGAAAGTTCGTGTTACGTTCATATTTAATTAGCTGTTCATAGACTCTACCTCAGATGGTGTTAACGACCGAGGTTGCCATGGAAATCAGACAGACTCGAATATAAAGAAAGACGTGACAAGAACCTGTTGCCCTCTTCCACACACACACACACACACACACACACACACACGCACACCAATCAAGCACTAGAGATTTGATGACTAAGAAACTGTGTACCCAGCAGGATCCTCCCGTGGTCGGATTCTGACCACATTGAAATATATCCTCTTTTTATCAATTCAGTTTGTAAAGTAAAAAGTAAAGTCGCCGGGGTGTGTCCTATTGTCGGTATCAGCCGGATAGCGATGGGGTCTATCCCCTTTTCACTTGCTCTAGAACAGTGAAATTTTTTTTGCGTCTGAGGTGGGGCACTGTGTAATACAATGGTATTTGTGAAAGGTATCCCGCAGCAATGGTATTTGTGAAAGGTATCCCGCAGCTATGAATTAAATAGTACTATTACTGTTTTTCTAGAAAGATGGCTCCGGCATTGAATAACCCATGAAGGTTGGTATGCCATTAAAAATAAACTAAAAAACCAACCATATCAAACCAATCCAATACTTACACAGCAGACACGTACGTTCTAGTTATTCCAAGGCTTGAAAAAATCTCAAGTTATACGAGCAGATTAGTAGATTCAATTTGCCTAATTGGAACTTGGTCACGTGTAATTTCCTCTTAATCAACACATTTTTCAACAGCCAAGAGGAAACATCCACTCCTTTTCTGTCCTAAGCAATTCATTTTTATCTTCATGGCCAAGCGATGAAACAAATTTTGAGCTTCGACTTCATTTTATCTCCATAAATCAGTGATAACAGTCAATTTCGACATTACAGATATTGGTGAATTGGTGAACTTTCTCATTAGCAAATAACAGATAACGGATAAAAGTAGCTGTAACCGACAAGCTATGGTAGATATTTACTCAACTCGTTCGCTACGGGTAGGATGTGACACAAGGTCGCTAGTATAGGTCATCCAGTGGGGATCGAACTGGCTATTCTGTTGTAATGGAATCTGCGAGACAACCTTGCTAACCATTACACCACGATGGCACATCCAGCGAGGATCGAACTCGCTATTCGGCAGTGATGGATTTGTGAGACTAGCTTGCAAACCATTACACCACGATGGGACGTCCAAGTTATTTACCCAATCCATTCGCTATGGGTATAAGGTCGCAAGATTGGGGCACCTAGCGAGGATCGAACTCGCTATTTAGTTGTAATGGATTATGCGATAAATAGCTTACTAACCATTACATCACGAAGGTATCGACGACTGAAGGTTGTCTTCGTATGTTTATCGTATTTGAGGTATCATAATGTAGCGAGACAAATAGCTTACCTCGGTGCTCAAAGCGAGCGCGAACGTGTCTTACGTGCAAAATGAGTGAAACGTTCAAAAGAAAGAAAATATGGCTGCCTTAACATTTTAATTTAAGAAAACGCGATCTCTGAGCAAGGAGAATTGGTGAGAATGGTTTGCACTTATGCGAGTTTTTTTCCGTGATTAGCTGTGCATAAAACGCCAGACGCGAGAGGGAAAAAAGAGGGACACTTTGGGACGCGGTATTGTGGATACGTTGCAGACTGCTGTGCTATTCTTGCAAACGGAGAGACTTTGTTGTCAGACTTTAGAAGTTGGGAAATCGATTATTCGGATCAATTTCCATTCATTACATAACTCACCGCTAGCATTATGCTAAACTATTCAGACACTTTGTAGCATAAATTTGTGTGCCGTTTGATATATCTTTATGTGGTTGGTTGTTTAGTTGGTTGTTTTTTACGGCGTGTCAACCATTGTTGGGTTATTTTATGCCGAAGACGTTTTGTTTTATTCATTTTTGGTGGTATTCAAAATTTTATTTTCAAACTCATTTTTTCTATTTAACCTAAAGGTACTACCACTTTGGGTTAGAGTGGACCTGGCAGTAATGGCGATGAAATGGTACTCCACATTCTCCAGAACTCCAGAATTGAAACTTCACCACTAGATGCAGTTTAACATCTTGCCCAGGACACTAACACCCTCAGCCACAGCCTTCTAACATATATATGCTAAAAAGGGTTAGGGGGTATCATAAAGGCAATAGGGTTGGGACAATCATATAAATGCTAGGGATAGACGTGACCAGCCGATTAAATGAAAATGGGTTCTCCGGCCATATTTTATTGTCTAAGCAAACTTAATAGAGTGAATGCATGTGGATATGTACGTAGAGAATTGTTCTAATAGGATTTATAGAGCTTTTAGCGTAACGTGTAGAGTCCTTTACAAATTTATGTATGAGAAAAGGTGTAAGTGTTGAATGAAGACTTACATGTTTAAGAAATGTTACCATGCGACACGATTGTATCTCTGACCTTTGTGGACTAGAATGAACACGTTCGTAGTACTTGGTTGTCAAGTAAAAACAAAAAATTGTTGGTTGGTGGGTTGCATTTTATGGCATGTCAACCCTTGTTGGGTTATTTTATGCAGTTTTCTTTTATTCATTCTTGATGGGAATTCAACATTTATTTCAAACTCAATTTTTTAAACTCATTTTTTCCATTTAACCCATAGATGGAACCCTAATTGGTACTACCACCCCGGGTCAGAGTGAACCTGTGAGTAATGGTGATGAAGGGGTACTCCACATTCCCCAGAGCTCGAGAATTGGAACATTGCTATCAGATAGATTCTAACGTCATACCCAACACATGAATTTGAATTTGGTGCGCCTTTCTTTAATATGCTACTTTGATTCCACCCCCTAGTGGCCATTAATAGAACTATTTGTCAGACACAGGGGATAATTACATTTTGTGTCACTTCGCGCCAAATAACGTAACTGTACGACAGACAAGAGGTGTAATCCTTACATAGCATACAAATAACGAAGAAGTATCGTTTATTTTATTAATCGCATGACAACACAACCGTATCATATCTTACAATGAATAAAGAATGTATGACACATCGTATCATACATTATTCATTTATTCTAGACTGGAAGCGGCTACCCAGCGTCGCCTGGGTAGAGTGGAATGGGAAACCTGGCGTATTGATTTGTTTACTTTTGAGATTTACAAATGCTGGATATTTCTAAGTAAAATTTCAATGCTCTCTCTCTCTCTCTCGCTCACTCTCACTCTCTCTCTCTCTCTCTCTCTCTATATATATATATATATATATATATATATATCCGTGTGTGTGTGTGCGAAGATGACTATTTTTAATAGATGAGGCTCAAGTAGACCATTGCTGGCTCAGCTGGTAGGATTGCATCTCGATTTCTGACGCATAGTCAATCTCAAGAGACATCACAGCCTGATGACTTATTGATCTTCACTCCGCACATTTGGCTGTACATATCTTCAGTTCCACAGAGGTGGGGGGTGTATCATATTTCCTTGGGACAGTATGGTGATGGTCCTTGAATAGTTTTCTTTTCTTTTACTCGTCCTCTGACCGTCGGCCGGTGGACAGTTCATCGTATAGAACCTGACGAGGTAGAAGAAATTCAGGCCTCCTGATGAGATGACCGATGTAACGTAGCTGACACTGGATGATGAGTGCCTCGGTGTTCATGCAGTCAGTCCTTTGCAATATATCGACCCCATCCCACCCACCCCTGCACGTTCTGCTCAAGATGCGTTTGGTTGGGGCGGATGTTGAAGGGTTAGAGGCTTTTTGTATGAACACTGTAGAGCAGACATGTCAAACTGAGTATCCTCTATAGGGATGTGGAATACCACTTCATCAGCATTACTCTCAGGTCCACTCTGACCCGGGGTAGTAGTACTGTTAGGGTTCCATCTATGGGTTAAGTAGAACAAAATGTTTTTTAATTGTTTTTAAAAAAATAAGTTTTAAAAAATTGAGTACCCATGAAGAAAGTATAAAACAAAACGGTACCATTATAGTATGTGGCCTACGAAATCATGTCTCTCTTATAGTATGTGGCCTACCATAAAAGCATATTATAAGGTTATATTAATAACTGCTAACCCTAACACCTAACCCTATTTCAGAATTTTAGAATATTTCAGAATAAAATAGATCTCTGATTCATGTAAATTATGGATAAATTCTTTTTTAATTATTCTTAATTACTATATACAGCTTATGACTGAATTGCATTTCTTGAAATTGAATATATGTGAAAAATAATTAGTTTCAATAAATTGCCTACTACTTATATCTATAAATATACTCTTACTGAGGTAGGACACATTCCGACCGGGTAGGCCACATACTATAACAGAATCAAAAATGTAGGCCACATACTATTACAGAATCAAACTGGCTAGGCCACATACTATAACAGAATCAAAAAGGTAGGCCACTTACTATAACGGCACCAACAAAACATCTTCGGTATAAAATGACCCAATGGGTTGACATGCCGTAAAACACAATCAACCAACCAACCAACCAACGTGTGTATGTTTGTCCCAATTTTGTTTTGCTTTTGTCCCAATTTAACCATGCGTATGTTATTGTTTAGTAAACTAGGAAGTTAAAACCCAATAATATAATTTTTTGCGAACATAAATCGCACAAAGATTAAAAAAAACACTGACGTAATCGTAAATAACCGATGTTGAAAAATTTAGTTCATCAAATAAAAATCTTAATTTTTCATCCGGTTGTCAGAAAAGAAGAAAAACTAATTCAGAGTTGTAAATTCACTGCGGGTCTGAAGCAATATTTATTTTGTAACAGTTTACACAACTTAGTCACATAAAAATGTCGACTCTACAAAGTAATCAATAGAATAAATCAATAAATGCAGATCAATAAAACAAAAGAAAATGAATGAAGGAATTCAAAGGGAACGTAAGGGATATGGTGGCATCCGTTTGGATATTTTGTGAATCAGAGCCATATAAAAAAAATTAATTTCAGTGATTTTTCTTTATTTTAGATAAAGAAGAAAGAAAGGAATGTAAGAGTTACAAAAAGAAAAAGAATGTACGTTTTCCAGCCGGGTTAAATCTATCTCCGAAGGTAAATTTCCCAACCTGAGGTAAAATTATCTCGTATAGTAAATTTTCCCAACCTTAGGTAAATGTATCTCGTATAGTAAATTTCCCAACCTTAGGTAAGTGTATCTCATATAGTAAATTTCCACAACCTTAGGTAAGTGTATCTCGTATAGTAAATTTCCCCAACCTTAGGTAAATGTATCTCGTATAATCAATTTCCCAACCTTAGGTAAATGTATCTCGTATAGTAAATTTCCCAACCTTAGGTAAGTGTATCTCATATAGTAAATTTCCACAACCTTAGGTAAGTGTATCTCGTATAGTAAATTTCCCCAACCTTAGGTAAATGTATCTCGTATAATAAATTTCCCAACCTTAGGTAAATGTATCTCGTATAGTAAATTTCCCCAACCTGAGGTAAATTTATCTTGATAGGTAAATTTCTCAACCATAGGTAAATTTATCTCCTATCATAAATTCTCAGCATGTGGTAAATTTATCTACTATGGTAATTTCCCAACCTGAGGTATTTTATTTCTTGTGGTAAATTTCCCAACCTGTGGTAAGTTTCTGATATGGGTTTCAATTTTTTTCTAATCTGAAGTTGAGAGAAAATTTTACCAGTTAGACATCCATCTATGGGTTAAATAGAAAAAAATGAGTTAAAAAAAATTTGAAGCCCATGTGTCGTTTGGTGGTGATACTGGTATCATGATGTATCACAGTTTGCACTTTTAGCAACATCGGTATCGTTAAGAGGATTGTCAATTGCCAATATTCTGTACAACGTTGTCCTGTGCTGAGATCCGGTCTCGCTAGATTGACAGATACCATAATAATAATCCATTTATGTAAATTGCTAAAAAAAAATTTTTTAAATCTTTTAAAAAAACAACAATATGCTTAAAAAAATGCTCCGTTTTCCCATTAGTAACCATAGAAAATTTGGTTGCTATAGGTCTATCCGCTTTTGAGCTTATGCAGTGATAGGCAAACAGTAAAGCCGGGGTGGGGTGGGGTGAAGAAATTTGGTGCATTAAAAGATTTTTTTTTTTAATAAGTCTATTCAGAAAAATATATAAATTGATTTAAAACGACAATGAATT
Source organism: Doryteuthis pealeii (assembly GCA_023376005.1). Classification (NCBI taxonomy): domain Eukaryota; kingdom Metazoa; phylum Mollusca; class Cephalopoda; order Myopsida; family Loliginidae; genus Doryteuthis; species Doryteuthis pealeii. The sequence continues at coordinate 39,285,600 of CM042157.1, read as the reverse complement.
TCGTCATCACAAGAAGATGGTGATCTTTCCATTTAAGAATCTTCTATTGGTCGGTCATGTGCACGAAAATGAATCACATGTGCATGAACAATGGCGTAGATGTATGAGAAGAAGAAGAGGAAATATCTGTACAAATGTGATAACGATGGAAATGGGGCAACCCCCTCCACACACACACACACACACACACATATACCACCGCCACCACCACCCTCTAAGTATAAATTGCTGTGGTCCAATGACAAGCATGCGCAAGATGACTGCTACGTCAAGCGTATATGTAATTGTCACATAGTTTGTGTTTTAATCACCGTTGTTATTTGCACTACAGTTTCACAAAAATGATCTATGTTTATTTTATCTTATTGACTTCAAATCAAAATCTGAATTTCGCATTAAATTTGCGACGAACCAATTTAGTACTCCATCATTTGGGTGACCACTTAGAAACAGAAGGTACTGTAAGCAATCTGAGGTTGATGGGCCAAACCAAGCAAAGAAAAAGCAAGTTAAGCAACGATATGTCAATTCAGTAGTTAGATGGGTGACCACTTAAACACCGCATGTACTCTAAGTAACCTGTGTGCCAGAATAAGCAAAGCTTAGTAAATAACAAGAAAATCAACGGTGAACCTGTTCAGTAGTTAGATGGGTGACCACTTAGAAACAATAGATAGTGTAAGTAATCTGAAGCTTGTGCGCCAGAATAAGCAAAGTTTCGTAAATAACAAGAAAAAGTTAAGCAGCCTGAAACCCTTTTTTATCACATCTACTCTAAATGGTCTCCACGAGACAAGTTTGAATTCTGTTTGCGTTTAACTAAATTCTCATTTCTATTAGTTTACCCGGGCAATAGAATTGTATGTAACTGTTCTTAAATTTGTTCTTGATATAAAACTATAGAAACAGCAGGTTCTGTTGGCAATCTGAGGCCGATGTGCCAAACTAAGCAAAACTTAGAGGGAAATTCCTCGTAGTGTTGTGGCTAACGTACTGAACTACGACATCATAGTTATAGAGTTCGAATGATAGTCGCGCTATTATGTTCACTTTCGGACTAATACACTTAGGAAATGTATGAAACTTCTTGTCGTCCCAGCTATGGGTTAAATAGTACCACTACTGATCTTCTACAGGGATGGCTTTGGCATTAAATAACCGACGAAAGTTGATATGCCATTAAACAAAGAAACCAAACCAAATCTAAACAAAGCTTAGTAAATAACAAGAAAAGGGAAGTTAACTAACGCTGAGCCTGCTCAGTAGTTAGATGAGTAACCATTTAGACACAGTGGGTAGTGTTGATTAGTTAGGTTTTACGGCATGTTAACCCATTGGTCATTTTATGTTGAAGACGTTTTGTTTTATTCATTATTGATGGGTACTCAATTTTTCTTTTTTAAACTCATTTTTAAACATATTTTCGTTAAACTAATTTTTCTCTATTTAACTCATAGATGAGACCCTAACAGGTACTACCACTCCGTGTCAGAGTGGACCTGGGCGTAATGTTGATAAAGGAGTACTACATATTCCCCAGCGCTCCAGAACTAGAACCTCACCATCAGATAGAGTTTAAAATCATATCCAGGACACTAAGACCCTCAGCCACCACCTTCTAGCAGATATATGATAAAAACGATTAGGGCTCGCCATAAGAGCAATAGAGTTGGGACAATCATATAGGCGCTAGGTAGTGTAAGTAACCCGAGTCCTGTGTGTCAGACTAAACAACGGTTAGTAGATAATTAGAAAAATAAATTAAGAAATATGAGACCCGTGTTAAAAATAGTCATACATGGAGGCGCATGGTCGTAATGGTTATTGCCAAAGAAAATGAACTCCGCCAGTGTTTAATTTTCGCGATAATGCTCTTGAGAAAGGCATAAATCTATTTCTTCTTCTCCCAGCTATTGGTAAATAGTTGGGCATATTCGGTTATTTAGGCTTAATAAGACGATTAATCTAGGAGAAGGAAAACTCTTGATTCAAACCACCTGTGCTCCGCTTAATTTAACCTTGTGTCGCATCCTGCTCGTGTTAGTGCGGGTTGGGTGAATATATATATATATATATATATATATATATATATATCTTATTATAATGGAGATTGTGTGTTTTTCTGTCTGTAACCGAAACTATATTCCTACTCAAGTCACAATTCTCTTAGTTTTTGACATCATATTCTCCATGATTTTATTTTTATTTAACCTCAATTATTAATAAAATTATCTTACATTATTAATACTGTTAACTATGGCTACATACTGACAACATGCAATTATATTTATATATACAACAAAATAGCGGTTTACAGTGTAAACGGGAAGGCTAATTTGCATATTAATATTAAAAAATCGAATTTAATAAATATGTGCTTAGTATTATTGATTTCTAACTGTTTGGTTTTATTATAATGAATATAAGCAAAAGTCTCTTCAATGAATCTTAAATGAAATCCATTAACAAGATAAAATAACTGTCATTTTATTCTTTACTTCCTCTTATAACTAAATACTTAAATTAGAATAAATAACAATGAAAGACGAGAGTGATGGAAGAGTAAGTTTCAGTTGTTCCATTTTTTATTATACTCCGTCTGTTTCAAATCTTTTATCATACTCCCTCTGTTTCAAATCTTTTTATCTGTATTCTTATTTAGTTTCATTAGCCTTTCTAATTTAATACAATATTTTATTACATTAAAACTTAAATACTTGCACCCGGAGGGTGCATATATTTGCTAGTATATATAATGAATGAAGTAACTGTGCAGATAAGTGTTCGAGTATACACTGTAGGTAATCTTTTTTGTGCCGTTATAGTATGCGGCGTACCTTTTTGGTTCTGTTATAGTATGTGGCCTACCTTTCTGGTTTTGTTATAGTATGTGGCCTACCTTTTTGATTCTGTTATAGTATGTGGCCTACGCGGTTTGAATGTGTTCTACCTCAGTAAGAGTATATTTATAGATATAAGTAGTCAGCAATTTATTGAAACTAATTATTTTTCACATATATTCAATTTCAAGAAATGCAATTCAGTCATAAGCTGGATATAGTAATTAAGAATAATTAAAAAAGAATTATCCACAATTTACATGAATCAGAGATCTATTTAATTCTAAAATATTCTAAAATTCTGAAATATGGTTATGGTTAGCAGTTATTATTATAACATTATAATATTTTTTTATGGTAGACCGCATACGATAATGGCACCCTTTTTTCTTAATATGGTAAATTTCGAGGCGTTTTGAAACCACAAAGGATTTGAGATTATATACACACATGTGATTATTGTACGAAAGATAATATCTAACAAAATGGTAAGTAATAGGACTTGAACACCAAAAATTTCAAGTGTTATTTCTTTCCATGAAGTTGGTGTTAAAATTGTTTGATTTCCTGTGTAACGTTTCGTTCTACATGAGTTGTGTTTTTGAAAAATGCTCACACAAGGAAGAGCGAAACTTTATACAGGAAATAAAACCATTTAAAGAAAAAAAAACAACTCCATATTTTTCAAGTCCTATTTCTTACCACATACACACGTGGCTATTTTGGGCACCTCACGTGGTGTAATAGTTAGTAATATGGTATTAGCAAACAATTGTTAGTAGGTTCAATTCCCATTGGGTGCCCCATATTTGCGGCCTTGTACCAGAACTAAGTTAAGTTAAGTTAAGTAAATAACCACACACGTGTCTATTGATGATTTATAATTAATTTAATCTACATATTAATACTCGTGTTCCTTAATTGCACGACCGTTATCATCTTGCAAAATCCTCTGGTTAAAAATTAGACAGTCCAAATCGCCCAAGATGAAATACAAAAATGTAAATCCTGGGTACCTGGTGTTGCTTATCCGCCGAATTCTTATTTCTTATGAGTGTCGTCACCCCAGCTGAATAATGGACCATTCCATTTTTATTATAAAGAAAGAAAGGGAAGAAAAGGGAATGCTATATAAAAAAGGAAATTAAGAAATAAATAAAGAGAGTATGGGAAAGATAGAGAGAGGGGGTAAGTTAATCTGTTTTAATTGAACATAATGAAAAGAAGGAAGGAAAGAACTTCAAATCGTCCGGAATCTCTATCTGAAATTAGCGCCAAAAATTTCAGGGTACATCATGTGATTGCTATGTCTAATCACATAAAGACTCTCCCCCACAAACAGGAATAAGTATTTTACTGACCTAACACACTCTTTAGCCTCTACAATAAAAAGAGGTAGGACTATCTTCTTTTTTCTTTATCTCTCCTCATGACCGACCAAAAGAATTGGTCGTGCCATGAAGGCGTTATTTAAGATACCCCCCCCCACACACACACACACACCAAAGAAAAAAAGTTCTGAATTAAAAAAAAAAAAATTGGCAGAGTCACCTAAGATCTTGGCAGACGAGAACTCTCCGAAATCTTGGTGAGCCCCCTATATCAGGTGGGAGGGGGTGCTGAACAGTTCGTTCAGCCTGCCAGATAGTTAACTCAATTAGTCAAAGAGAAGGGATTGTTGGTAAAATTCAATGAGTTGAAACAAGATCAACAGAAAAGAAAAGTCTCGGTTGTTTTTGTGATTGACAAAAATACAAGAAAATGTCAAATCTACGAAAGATTTCGTGAAAAAACAAAATCACTGGTCAGTCTGGGGGTGAAAGTGCTATGTATCAACACAGGTACTGCCCTCCCGAACAAAAAAGACCATTTCTTCTGGGTCGAATACATGGGCCGGTGTCGGACTACGATGGTGATATTTGTGGCCCTTACTGACTTGATTGGGAATAATATAACGATATATTGTTTCTTCAGTTTTAAGGAATACTCAGCGCTACTCATGGCAGTTTGTGGCGGGGGTGGTGGTGAAATTTTCCTTCTCCTCGGTTTGTTGCCATACCAAAATTAAAGAGTCCGGTCTACCCTAATATTTACCCATAGTTGGTGGGAGAAGAGACGGATATATACCTTTACCAAGGGTATTAACACTATGCGAAATGCAGTCTTGCCCAGTATTTGAATTCGTGTCGCCGTGTCCACTTTCTACGACGATAACCATTACAACACGCGCTTTAGATGTCTAATCAATATGATTAAATAAATAGATTCGATTTAGTTAACCAAACGGACACAAAATAGAACGGCTAGTGTATTATTTTACTTATATTGTAAATCGAAACCCTTGCTATGTAGCGAGTGGCTACAGAGATTGAACTCGCAACCTCCTGATCCTGAGTGGTGATTTGTATTAAGATTCTTGTTACCCCTGTTGGTTGAAGTGGTTCGTCCGCTGAGAGACATAAATGCTGCGACAGTGTCTCTCGAGGGGCGAATGACTGTTTTCACAGGGGTAGTGGGAAAAAGAGATGGATGGATGGATGAATGTCCGTCCGTCCGTCCATCCCAGTCTGACAACACTGCCTGCAACGAGTGACGATATGAATACACGAAGGATTTCTCTTTTCTTTTAAACTTTCTTTATGCAAAATCTTAAAATCTTTAAAATGTTCTAAAACTAAAGCATGAAGTCATATTAGTAAGCCTCGAAATTTTAGGGGACATAACTCTAGCCGTCGTCCTTGGGTTATACTACGATAGACGGACAAAAAATGTTTTTTTGGAATTGTAATTTGATGACTGGGGATAAATTGAGAAATATTCGTAATTAATCATCGACAGAAAAAAAAAAGACAAATTTAAATGAAAACGAAGCAAAAATGGTGGATTATTTATTTTCATAGTTATTTCTCAAATTACACTATGTAACATGGCTTCTACATGGCTTGTGTTATAAAAGAAGTATATAAAATGGCCATTGGGAATTTGCTTTTGTGCCTTGAATAAGGAAATTTAGAAAGCCTATTTTATGTAAAAACTGGCAAATTTGCACATTTTTATTTGCATTAAGTGTGAATAAAGCAATATATGAATCAAAATTAAAGATTAATTTGGATGATTTCAGAAAGAAAAAAAAATTTAAAGTAATGATTTAATGGGCACATTTTTGGGGAATTATCGGATGAATTACTTAAGAGAATTTGTCCTGTATATAGATATTGTATATATTCAGTGCAAACATTTTTTTAAGGTTGATGTGAAAAGAGAGGAGATGCCGAAGGAGGCATGACAAATAGATTATAGTTTTTACTCTCGTACTGCTTGTAGCGGTTGACTACCGAGATTGAACTCGCAACCTCCTGTAAATGGTGACTCATAGTACGATTCCTGTCACCTCTGTTAGCTGGAGTGGTTCGGCCGTTGAGAGGTATAAATGCCGAGGCAGTTTCTCTCGCGGTAGAGAATCACTGTTTTCAGTCAGCCTGTTGCGGGGTCGATAAGGATGTCGACCCCACAGACGTTTGAATAAGTGAAACGACTGGAGACAATGAAAGAAACAAAGGCAGAGGAATTGGATGGCAAAAGTAACCCGGTGGTCAATTTATTTGCGAGAATTGACAGAAATGTAAATAGGCTAGTTGAGGGTTCGAAGTTCGAGGTTGGTCGCTCAACGCTCGGTCAGTCTTCCGTCGATCTGGGTGTATAGGTCGTCGGGTGTCGGATAGGCAGCTGGAATCCGGAATCGGGATAGCAGTGCGTCTACGGGCGAGTTTGACGTCGTGGTCGGTCGGTAACGGTCTCGGCCTGCGGTTGGATCGGCTGCGAGCCCTGGTCGTAGTCCCGTCGGGACTGTTCGGGTACGAGCGTAAACGTAATAGCAACGGACCGTTCGCTTAGCACGTGTCTGATCTACCAAGCTAGTACCTAGCGTACTGTCGGCGAGGGGCGTCTATCCGGTCGTAAGACCCAAATCTTCTAGGGATTTCGCCCTAGGATCGCATTAGTGGTTTAGGAAAGACTGAGGTGAAAAGGGCCGACTTGTTAGCTCTGAAAAGAGCTGGGTTTGTTAGCCATGAAAAAGGCTGTTTGCTGGAACTGGAACAAGGTTCGTGTCATCACAGCAAAGAATGAGGCAAGTCGTCTAGTGGCAAAGAGGCAGGTTGTGTAGCAACGGAGAGACAGGTGCTGCCTAGCGCCAGAGAGACAGGCGGTCAGGAAAAAGCCATTTCGCTTGGAACAGGAATCAAGATCGTCAACTGTTTGCCGGCTAGTCTCGGAGTGTTCGTCGTCACAAAACGACTTTCTTATATACATGAAATTTACCGGAAGCATCAAATGACGTCAGGCAAAAGTTCGTTAGCGATGATGAAATAGTGGAGAAGGGATGTGGCTACGTGACACAATGCAGGAACACCCGTCAAAGGATAAGGCTGCGAAAACTGGATTTATCTGGTCAGGTGATGGAAGGGATTTTTGCGTACGTGCTTTAATGCACACGCGCGCATTGCCCACGTGCTTGCATCAGCACGCGTACGTTCATAGAAAGGGGTGAAGGCTTTTTGGCCCCGATAAGCCCAAACCACTGGGCAAAGTAACAGCGTGATCCAATGGGATCCATGCATTTTTTTATTAGCCGTCGCATGAGCTTCGGACATAGCAATCAGGTGATGTGCCCAGAAGTTTTGACGCCAAGCTCAAGTTAGATTCCAGACGAGTTCCAGGGAGCAGTCGATCAGAAATTATCTCCGAGAAACCACTAAATCAGAAGATATCAGATATAATCTCCATCCCACTGGTAGGTCTCTCTAATTTGACTCTATACATAGGAAGGACTATATATTGTTAGTCATGTTTTTTGTTCTTAAATAGATTGTTAGAATTGAACTAATTTTTACTTCATTTACTTGTTGCTGTTAGTGTTAGAATAAATGCTATACTAACGCATGTGCTTTAAAAATATAAACGGAGGACTTTCTGTGGTAAATGGACTAAAATGAGCTGAAATTGTCTTTTAATAGAATAATATAATACAGTCCGGTACAAAATAGTGAATATTAAATAACTGAAAAGATATTTGGTCGTTTTTTATTGAGTTCCATTGGAAGATATCCCTAAACAACATCTATGATATGTCTCACACCCCTGGCAAGTTATTTCCCTTGAAAGGGAGTCTATTCTTGTTGGTGATATAGTTAAATTAGGAAAATTTAGCTATTTAGTTTAAATAGGAAGTAAAGAATAAAATTAGTTATTCTTTCTTATTAATGGATTTCTTTTAATATTTATCTCTGAGATTTTTGCTTATATTTATTAAAATAAAACCAAACAATTAGAAATTAATAATACCAAGCACATATTTATCAAAATCAAATTTCTAATATCAATATGCAAATTAGCCTTCCCGCTAACACTGTAAACCGCTATTTTGTTGTATATATAAATACAAGTGCATGTTAATAGTATGGCAAACAGTGTTAATAATGTAAAACCATTTTATTAATAATCGTGGTTTAAATAAAATCATGAAGAATGTGGCGTAAATAACTAAGGGAATTGTGACTTGAGTACTGATATAGTTTCGGTTACAGACAAACACATAACCTCTATTATAATAAGATTGATTTGAGGTATGGTCCTTGAAGCTAGAAATTTTGGCTATTAAATAAAACTAGCGGGACCTGTGGATATACCATTTGCTGTGTAGCATGTCCTTTTTCTTACTTTTCTTTATAATAAAAATGGAATGGTCTATGATTTAACTGGGGTGATAACACTCATAAGAAATAAGAATTCAGTAGATAAGCAACATCAGATTATCAGAATTTACATTTTAACATTTCATTTTGGACGATTTGCACAGTCTCATTTTAACCCGAAGATGTTGCAAGACGATAATCGTCGGAAAATTAAAGAACTTGAGTATTAAAATATACAAGTTACGCAAATTTAACAAAAATGTTTTGTAAATTCTAAAAAAAAAAAAAAAATTAAAAAAAGTAAGTACCTGATACCCAGTACAGAATCTGTACTGGAATGTTTTGAAAATTTGGTAAATTTAAAAATTTCATTTCCTCGATCAAATCAAAGTTTGAAGAATAAGTAATTTTTTCCCCCATTTACTTTAGACATAATCAACTGTGAAATAACACTTTCTGGCCTCGAACAAAAAAAAAAAAGAAGATTTTTATTAAATGTTACATAGGAAAAGGAGAATGTTCTCCATTATTTTTAAAGGAAAAGAAGAATTTTCTCTACTATTTCTTCTGAAAGTTCGTCAAAACTTCAACCTTGACATCTAACCCAATTTTATGAGCAGAATTTCCTGATCTCAAAAAAGGCAAAACTAAAATCATATGAAAATGATTATAAAACCGTTTTTCCTGTCAACAGTAAATTAAGTCAGTCTCACGACTTATGCATTTATATTTGCGCGCACGCGCGTGTATGTACATTAAAATATAATCTTACTGTTTATATAAATGTGTTCGTTCCCTTCTTTGATAAACTATTTAAAAAAATTAATGGCAGATATTTAATAACATATATATTTACCAACCCCTCCGCACGAGTAGGATGTGACACAAGGTCAATTTAAGCGGAGTTTAACAGGTTTAAATTCAAAATTTTCCTTCTTCTAGCCAAGGTTAAAGAACCCAATCCGCCCTACTATTTACAGAGAGAGAGAGAGAGAGAGGGGGGGAGAGTTCATACCTTTCCCAAGGATATAGTGCCATGTGAAATGCAAACAGCCTTGCGCAGGATTTGAACTCGGGTCAACGAGTCCATTTCCTACGGCTTTAACCATTACACCACGTGCCTCCATAATATACATCTAATAATTTGTAGATCGTTCCTTCGCTTGAACAAACGCGATGTGTCATGGACTCTACGAAGTGCTGGAGTCATAGAAGGATTATGTGATATAACCCACCATTCAATCTACAGGTGATAACGAAAATATGTCAGATTTTTAAACTTAATCAATAAACTAATTAACTATACTCTATGCACAATTTTAATAGGAACAACTTAAAGATTAGTTTCGATAATATAGAAAGGATAATAACCAAAACATAACAGAATAATTAACAACCACATTAAAGAAATAAGGAAAAGGATAGACAGAGAAATTGCAACTGCCCAAACCCGGATATGTGCCCTGTAAAAGGAAAGTGTTTGACTAAAGGTGTGATTTACCTTGTATCAATAACGTCAACACAGAAACCAGACCTTACTAAATTTTACGTGGATTGTACAAAATCAAAATTTAAAACTAGGTTTGCAAATCATAAACACTCGTTTTCAAATATTAAGCTAAAAAATGTAACAATCTTAGCTAACTATGTTTAAAATTTAAAGAATCAATATATAACACCAATTATTAAATAGGAAATTTTAAAGAAATCGAATATTTGCCGAAGCTTAACTGACCCTTGCTTCAAGTTAGTGATAATTAGATTCCCAGATAAGAAAAAGCTCCTTAATAAAACAGATGAATTTTTAGGGAAATTTCTCCACAAAATCCATAATTCATTAATGTATTATCAATATTAACCCCCTCCCTTAATTTATAAAAACACCTACTACAATTTAATAGATTTACCAGAAGACTTTAACTCCTGTAGTATACTAAAAAAGAAGAGGGGGTTGAAGGAGACATGTAAGTTCACAGAAAACAAATTTTTGATTTCAAAGAAAAAATGTCTGAACTTACAAACTAATTAAAAGACAGAAAGATTAATAAAAATAATTTCAAACTAGACTAATTCCCATGCGGACAAGTATATATAAAATTCAGCAACCAATGATTTTTTTTAGTTCTCTCTCGAAGGTGTACTTTCAACACCAAAACCGTGGTAGAGAGAAAAAACTTATATATAGGGTTTATCAGTAAGTTTGATATATATATTGTGGTGGCCTTGTGTACTCGGTGTTTGTATGTTTGAAGAATATCCGAGTTTTGTATCCCACAATTTAAATGTATGATACTACGGAAATGTAGTTTCCGTAGAAAACAAAAGAAGACAAAATTGATACAATAAACAACTTTATATACATTAATTTACAATTAGTATATTTTATTGTTCTTTTAGCGATGTTGCCTACTGTATGTGTCTGTACATAGTTGTGTGTGACAAGTGCGTATGTATTGTTTATATTTGTGCATTTGGATGTGTCAACATTGTAGCAGTTTTGTTAAAACAATATCTGTGATTGAAACTTGTGTCGTATTGAGTAGGAGAGAGAGAAAATATGAACGAAAAAATAGACGGACCTGCTGAGTCGTATTTTATGTCTCCAGACTGCGTCTTCTCCCCATTGTGTCGAGTTGGAGAGAGCGTCCGCTCCCACTGTCGAGGTAGGGGTGCATCTGCTTCAACTGTGTCGAGTTGGGAAGAGCGTAAGCTCCAACTGAAGCTTTTCAACTAAATAGGCCTTTTTATAATTGTCTACGTGATCATTAAGTTAAAATATTCATCAAATATCAGCTGATTTTGTATTGACGTAGATATAGAATGATTTTGTTACCTGCGGCATTCCGATGACAATGCAGATATTGTCTTCGGAATTTAAACAATTGTTTCTATTGTTGCTAAAATATTTCCAAACTAATTTTCATTCGATTCTCTTTTGTTTAACTAATTCTAAACTCATGACATACAATTGTAAAACTAGTTGTTTAAGATAACTTAATTATTTTAATTTAGTCAATTCCACATGCACGTAAAAAAATTATATATATATATATATATATACCAAACTTATTGGTAGACCCTTGCAGTAAGAAAAACCCGGCAAATATTTTGATAGTAAAAATATACTACCAAACTCCACCTGGGGAAAAAATGAAAAAATGAAAAAAAGAAAAGACCAATTGGGTCGTACCAACCGAAAATAATGTTAATACTATAACACTCTCGGGATGTCGCGGTTCGCTAGACGAACTCCGTCTCCCTACTTTAAGTCACAGGGATAAATCCATATAACAAGAAGCAGAGGTGCGAACTGTCGTCGGCATGCTGGATTTTCACAATTTTTGTTTGTCAAGTATTATATATGTGGAGGATTTAGGGTGTATAATAGGATTAAGGTAGAAATAGGAAAATTAAATCAATAGGAAAAAAAATTATTTTTAGAAATAAATAATAAATAAAAAAATGGAATTTGTTTTTTTCTTTTTTAATGGTTTGTTTAGTTTATGCTAATCTGTTTGGACCACAGTGGGACTAGTTTTTGTATAAAAGTACGATTGCTCCAAGTCTTTTTAGTCAGATTCTTGACTAAGCGAGACCGTTAGTAGGTATATCTGACTCATTAGGTCTAACTAACACACACACACACACACATATATATATATATATATATATATATATATATATATATATATATATATTAGTAATGTCGTGTATAACTTTATAAGGCCAAAAGATATTTTAATTCTATTAAATTTTAACGTAGAGGTAACAAAGTACATTAATGTTTAGGTTTTTCCATTTCGTTTGAAAAATACGCCGCCCACACAAATTGCACTCGTGAATAAACTGACACAAAAAAAGGTAAGCTCACACACAAATGTATGGTAACAATTTTTATATAATACTAGAGCTGGATTTCAAAATTTTCAAATAAATCTCTTATCTATATTTATATATAAATTGATAAAAACTAATAGGACCTGTGGATATACCACAATATGATAATTTAATTATTACCTCCCATATGTTTACTTAAGAGCTATTGCTAAATAGCTCAATATGTAAAAAGTATAATAGTCTTGATTTAATTCTCTCTCAGTCTTTTTGTCTTTCTTTCCTTCTTTTCATCTTTTCCTTGTGTTCGATCGAAACAGAGGGGTTATCGCTTCCGTGCGTTCACCACTCTCTGTATCTTTTCCCTACTATCTTTCTTTCTGTTTATATTTTTTCTGTGCAGCATATCCCTTTTATCCACTTCCTTTCATTGCATTTCATCTTGAACGATTTATACGGTTTCATTTTTAACCAAAGGTTGTTGCAAGATGATAACGTTTGTACAATTTAAAAACACGAGCATCATTAATAAAAATTATTTTCTATATAATTGTGTTATCATCTTTTATTCTTTATATATTCGTGTTTTTAAATTGTTTATTTTATTGTTATTCTTGTTTGTATTTTTTTTTATTTGTTTTGTTTTATTTTTTTTTTTGTTTTTTTTGTGTTTTTTTCTCGTTTTTTTTAAATCATTTTTTAAATTAACATTGTAATATATCATTGATTTTATCCCCTTATCATATTTCTATTTAGCTTTTCTTGTGGAAAATAAGGAGTCATTTTTTAACCCAGTCTCGCACGAGAAATGAATTTTATTAAACTTCGATCTTTGCTGTTTTCCACTAATTTTCCTGGGGAGGGGCTTCACTGCAACCCCTCCCCACGTGTCCCTTCTCCCACAAATACCTTTTAAAGGAATATGGAGTCAAGGAATTTCAAATGTAAACTTTTGTCAATTTCTTTTTTCATTAGTCTATGAGTCTGTGTGTGGAATGAGTCCTTTCTGATAAGTATGTAGGGCAACACGGAGTTATCTTATCTTGCTTTGAATGTAAGTCTTCTTTGATTTCTTAAGACATCGCTTCTCTCATCTCGTTGGTCACATGATAAACAAGACCTTTTTTCTCATCCTCTCCTTGGTTATGATTTTGGTAGAGTGAACACATATTCTTATTTCTCTCCAAAGATGTAAATCCTATTGTTACATATGGTGGCGATGAAGATACTTCAAACGTAATAACAGAAATACTGGGGTGAAATAGTATCTCTGTCGTAAAGGAAGGAGACAAGGCAAATATAGAATTTATAATTTGGTTAACAGTTTATTGGTTTTGTTATTAAATGTGTGTGAGTATACAATTGTGTAAATGTCTTTAAGAGGTTGCCAGAGAATTTCTCTAGGCGGAGATATCAGGTATGCATTGAGGTACAAGGACACTTATCTTTGTTGTATTTGTCTTAGCAATGTCTCGGTGTTGTCCGGTAAAGTCGCTGTGGTTCTGTGATGTCTGTTTGTGCCAGCTAGTTCTGTTCCCTTTGCCTGTCGGGCCTGTTCTGCTGAATCAGGATTCAGTGTCTGCCCCCTATTCCTCGGACTTCCGGGTGAGGGCAGATAACCCAACTTCCAATAGTAAGTGGGATAAAACCCTTTGCAGCTCGAATGGCCGTTAAGATTAAATGAATTCCCTTTTAGCAGTTCCACAGAGATGGTGGGATAAAGTCATATGCCTCTCTTGATGATTACTAGAAGAGTGGGTAAGCGCTATAAGACAGACACCCTTTTACAGATCTAGAATAACAATGAGTTATATTATCTTTGTTTGGAGGTGTGTCTTTTTTTATTCCTTGGGGGACATCGCTTTCCTCATCACGTGACTGTTGGTCATGTGAGAAACGGTACAGTTTTCTCATTCTCTTTTTGGTTATGACTATGGTGAAGTGAACACCCATTCTTATCTCTTTTCCATAAAGATAAATCCTATTGCCACATGGTGGCTATGAAGACCCTACAAACGTGGGACAAACCTTTACATTAACCTTTGCATTAGCAAACATTGTTTGGTTGCTCTTTGGAGCACTGTATACAGTTTATCTGTTTAGGACATATACCTTATGTTTTTATATACGTATTAAACATTCATATGTGCATTGTTCATGTGAGGTAATTGTCTCTCCTTACCAAATGTTTAGTGTTAGTGTATCCATGGATGCACAAATACATTATAAGGACCTAGTGTTGATTATATACTTATACATAGTCCTTATAAGTAATATACAAAATCGCGCACTTGCTAAAACACCATTTTAACAATTTCCCCCCAAATCGACTGATTATTGGATTATAATAAAGCTTTCGGTATTTAATGAAATAAAACGTTTTGGGTCAGTAAAATACTTTAATTCCTGGGTGTGAAGTTAAGCGAGGAAGAGTCTTTCTGGGAACATAGCAATCACGTGATGTGCCCAGAAGTTTTGGCGCCATGCTCAAGTTAGAGATTCCGGACCAATTCCAGGGAGCAGACTCCCAGAAATTATTCCCGAGAAATCACTAAATCAGAAGATACTAGATATCATCTCCATCAAACCCGTAAGTCTCTCAAACTTGACTCTATACATAGGAAGGACGTTTATATTGTTAGCCATTGTTTTGTTGCTTAATGAACCGTTACACTTGAACTAAGTTTTACTTTTATTTGTTGCTGTTAGTCTTAGAATAAATGCTATATTAACACAATAAATGTTTCCTTTAAAAGACGTTTTTTCTCAGAATTCTGAAGACAGCACGTTTTTTTATTATTTTGTCGTCATACGCCCCCCCCCCCCACATACACTCAATCATTTTGTTTATTTGACTGTCTTAATGAAGGTGCAGGTGAATTATATTTTTACATTTTTTAAGATAATTCCATAGCGAATTAGATTTTGTTTATACTTTTTTATATAACGGTTTGTCTATTTATTCGTATAGAAGACTTATTTCAAAAGTTGTTTTTTTAAACCCGGTAAAATAAGGTACTATATTGCTCTTCCATGCATTGTTTTACTTTATTCGTTTTCATAGCTTAATCCTTTAAAGAGTGTAGTTAATAAAAGAAAATGTTCAGGTTAAACGTTGACTTTTTAATATTAGAGATTTAAAATTGAAATACGTAGATTAAACTCTTCCACTTAGTGTAGGTGATTGGGATTTTGTTAATGTAAAAAATATTGTAAAAAATAAATTTGACTGATTAGATGAAAAAAAAGTATTTTATCTGAATAAAATTCTTTAATATCTGTATGAACTCTAATTGACACTTTATGGTCCCATCCCTTTCTTATATATTTTCAGTTTCGGCAAATGCTAAGCTCGTGTTGAACTTATTCCCTCTATCTGATTTGTGTCTTGCTTTATCCACATCGAAATATGAACCGACCTCCTGCATTTAACACAGCAACCATACTTTAGAAGAAAATAGTCGTGGGTTGTCAGTAATAAATTATAACATTGCTGATAAAAAGTGTGTTTTTTTTTTTTTTTTTTTTTTTTGTACATACCTACCTTTCTGATTCATCTTTCTCCAAAAAGTTCCAAGTGCTTTCTGGACGAATTAGACCTTCATCATCAATATTAAGCTAAAATGTTCCGGTTACCTCTGAAAGCAGGGGTGGGATCAGTGGGCACGACGTACCCGAACCCCACCACACAAATACTGTTAAAACATTCCTTGGGGTGAATGGAATTCATATGCAAAGTTTCATAAATATTGGTCAAGGAGTTCATATCTAAAAAGCGCACAGGCGAGGTCAATTGTAAAGTGATGTATAGGTCAAGGTCATTTTGTTTTGTCCAAAAATTAGGTCTTCTCAATCCGACTTGTATACGAATAAATACGGCGTGTTTGTTTGTGTGTGTGTGTGTGTGTGTGTGTGTGTGTGTGTCAGTGAGGGAGAGAGAAAGGGGGAGAGGGTTACAAACAAGAAAGAAACAAAGACTGAGCTTTAATCAAAATAAAGCCTGACGTATGGGACGGCCAGTGTGAATCGAACTTGCTAACAATGGCCAGTTCGCTTTTCTTGCTAACCATTACATCACGTCACGTGATGTAGAAGAGAGCAGAGAAGAAGGAAAGAAAGAGAAAGATATCGAAAGGGAAAGAGGTTAGCGACACCAGATAGAGATGTTAAGGTCAGAAAACTTGTTCTACGCAATATGTCGCGTCTTTTCAGAAATAGACTTGTTTCTCTTCCTTATAGCCAGTTCATTCAACCAGAAATCATTTCTTTGCCTCTCCGTCTTTCTTTCTCTTTCTTTCTTTCTCTTTCTTTCTTTCTCTTTCTTTTTCTTTTGGTTTCTTCTTCCTTCCACCATTTTCCTCGTCGTTCTTTCCCGGAGCTCCCAGACGTAGAAATTCCGAAACAGAATTTCCATAGGAAACTATTGGAGTGGCTTATGAAACCGGATGATCACGTAATCGAGATGAAAAAGCCGACTGGCCTGAGTGTGTAACGGACATAAAGAGACAGAGTAGAAGAAGGAGTGGATTTATGTTTACAAATATCAGAAATAAAAAAATAAAAGAATAGAACTAATGAATTAGAGGAGGAAAGAGAGTAAGAGAGATAAACAGATAATGAAATAGAGAGGGTTTAGGAAGAGAGTGAGATTAAAGTGAGAGATAAAGAAGATATGAGAAAGAGGGGGAAATAAAGATACAATGAGTGAGAGGGGGGAGAGAACATTTATAAAATAATCCCAATGAAAATAGAAAGAGAAAAAAAATTATTTACTAAGCATGATTTAGATTTGGCTCAAGGCTATAATTATGGGGCACCCAGTGAGAATCGAGCTCCTTACACAATAGTAGTTATTAAGCTTAGTTTACACGTGGCAAAAAACCAGAAGTATAGGCGAATCAAGTGAGAACCGAACCCATTAACACTCGCCGAGCTCGTTAACCATTACACAGCTTAGATTTGGCACAAGAGTAAAAATATGGGACACCCAGTGTGGATCGAACTCACTAGCAACTGAGTTGCGATACGAGTTTGCTAATCATTACACCACAACAAGGTGTCCTTTCTATTTTCTTGAATGTTTATTTATTAACTATGGCTTTGTTTCGGCACAAGGCCATAGACATTGAGCACTCGATAAGGATAGAACTCACTAGTCTGCAAGAGAGTTATGAAAAATCGCCAATAAATGGCTTGAATTCTATCATTTTAGCCACATAAGAACATACAGTAGAGTTGGGGGGGGGGGGTAAAAAGTATCGAGACTTAAATTTGTGGTAATTTATGAGGAAGTGCGTCCCGGTCTCCTGCCTCAAGAGTTGCTGCCCGGTGACTACTAAAATAACGACCCAGCTCAGTCTATTCAAAACTATCCATCTATCCATCTCAATTTGTTCATATTTATCTATATTACTTTAAATACTAAGATTTTTTTTATTCATGTTTGTTTAATGTCTTGTTTTTAGTTTAAATAAACAAGAATTACGACAAAAAAAGAAGCGACCCCCCCCCCAATATATTTACTTGTCGAAAATATCTATCTCCATTTGTTCGTATCTATCTATATTATTTTGTTTGTTTATCTATCTATCTATCTCAGTCTATTCCAAACTATATATCCATCTTCATATCTAAACAAGAATTACGACAAATTACGATAAATAAACAAGAATTACGACGAGCTGGGGTTGTTATTTTGATAGTCACCGGGTAGCGGTTTTTGAGGCGGGAGACCGGGACGCACTTCCTCATAAATTACCAAATTTTTTAATTCAATTTTTTAATTCAAAATTTAAGCTGTACACAGCTAAGCAGCTTATATAAGTATATACCCACCCCCTCAACGCGAGCAGGATGCCAGACAAAGCCAATTTTAAGCAGTTTTATATTAAAAATGTTCCTTCTCTGTTGGCCATTCCAATGTTAAATAGCCCAGTCTGCTATAATATTTACCCATAGCTGAAGGGAGAATAGTTGCATTCATATCCCAAGGATATTAGTGTCCAGGATTTGAACTCTGGTTGCAGAGTTCATTTCTTACCACGATAACCGTCACAGATGAACGCCTCAACTAATCAAACATAAATTCGATCTTATATTAAAAATGATGATGTCTGTACGAATCTGTGGTAATTTAAAAAGCAATAAACAATAGATTATAAGGGGAGATAAAAAAAATAAGAAATCTAATATAATGTGTAACACAACACTATGCTTATGTTGATATCACTTTCAGTAGATGAGATATTGCTACTTAGCGTTTGTAAGTGTACAGTACTGTGGAAGCGTTTTAATTTCATAAAACTACTACTCCAGATAGAATGAGGACATGGTCCAAATAAAAGAGTGTATGATCTTTTATTACATTCAACAAATTTCCGTACCTCAAAGGCTCTGCCTTATTACAACAACATTTTCCAACAATTGTTAAAGTCAAACCTGGAAATGTTTTTAAACTGTATTAGGAGATCCGGCTCAGACCATTTCTTTTTTCTGTAGATTTGTCACAAATTGAAGAGGATTGAGTCCGGTTTCAATTTAAACGTCCTCTTTTCTGTACGCTATGTTCTGTGCAAACAAGGAAGTCACTTGTACTAAATAAACAATTAAAAAAACAATTAGAATATTTGTAATAGTTCCTAGCTAGTATAGTCTTACCTAAAAACAGATTTACAAAACAAAGCCAAAAAAATCGTACTCTAAAAATTAGACCAAACCAGAATGACCGACGCCAATTTCCAATTCAAAAACCTTTACAGTAACGGACACTTTATCGGAAATTCAACAGAGAATTATCTTCCCCTGTCGCTAGGGGGCAAATCGCCAACAGGAGGTTGGCGCGAGAATCAAACCAAAGGTCACTTATCACAGAATAGTTACCAGGGAAGGACATGAAAATAAGCGCCCCCAGCCACCTCGCTCATAACTAGCAAACTTTCTAGGCATTGTATCAGCAAACGTTCTAAGGCTGATACAATAGCATACTAACAGAAGGCTGAAGAACGAGAAACGACCTGACGAAGCGTCTTAACAACATTCCAACCAGCGACCAGAATACCCCTGTTATCACCACTTCTCCAACGAACAGTATTTAACCTCACAGATAAGTCTTGTAGCAAATACCATTAAAATTTGCAACAACATTTCTGTGCCTTTTGATAATACAAGTGTCTGCATTTTGTATTGTATTTGTTTCTTTCTTTCGTCCGAAATAGCCAACTACGGAGAATAAGGGCCCCAACGAATGCCCTTAAATACTCTTAACTTTGAGGGATAGGACGTAACAAGAGAGAATTTAAAAAGAATGGGGGGGAAATGGTTCGAGAGAATAAAGAAAAAAGGGGTTTTGTAAAATATCCCGCTGACAAGACAGGAAAAGGCTAGTAGCAAAGGGACCACCGTTAAAAGCACACGCATACACACACACGCAAAGGCATGAGTCTAAAGATTCTTATTCTCCAAGAATATTTGGACTGATAAACGTAAGTAAGCTTTTCAAATATTATCAAAACTTTACTTTAAAAAAATTAATAACCACACAGCAAATGTTTTGTAACCCGTTACTTGTTAACGCAAATAATTACCTATCTCTTCATATATAAAGGGCATTTTTGTGTATGTATATACGGGCTAAACTTGCAAATTGGTCGGAAAATTAAAACAGAAAGTTTTTTGGTGGTCCCCCTGACAGTTTAACTACAGTCTATGAATGAACTTTTTGCAAATTGGGTTACGGTTTAGGTGTTTGGGGATTAAGGTTGTTTTTAATTACGTAGTGCTTAAAAACAAACAAATTACTATACATTTAATTAACCATTGAAATTGACCAGCGGTAGACACATTACTCTCAGTTGTTTGTGTAAGTATTGCAATGTATAATTTCAATTAAACTTGGTTTAAAAAAATATTTTTCAACATTAAATGTATAGCAATTTTTAAAATTTTTTTATCCCTCCTCCACCTAGGTGACGCCGGGTAGTCACTTTTAGTGTATATATATATATATATATATATATATATATATATATATATTATATAAGACAATTTTGTTACAACTTAACTTGTGTGTTAGTTACTTTTACTGTTTGAAACTTCATTTCATCTTTAATGTTTTTACCACGGCACTAGAAAAACACCTTAAGCATACCCATCAACAATCTCCAGGCGATCCTAAAACACCATCCTTTAGCCACATCTCACCCTACCGTGCCAAAAGGTGAGGATCGGAGTAGCCCGTGCCCTTACCTATGCATAATATAGGTAGCTTGGTTATGAAAGAAAGAGAAGGAGATTTAAGTGTAGCTTATTCGGTAGAGCACCCACCTAGGAATCGTAAGGTTCCGTGTTCAATACCAGTTCAATACTAATTCAGCGTATGAGTAGTACAGATTGGTTAATCTGATCTGTGTGGTAAAGTAGCGCTCCAACTCAGCAAAAACAATTCCTGGTCTAGCGCTAGTAAAAGGGGATAGACTCTATTACTGTCTGGCTGATACCGACAATAGGCCACTCCACCCATTTTACTTTTTTTTTTTACTCTCGCACAAGGCTACAATATTGGAGCGCGCGTTGGGATGAAACCTACGAGTCGAGCTAGAAAGCGATTGCTCTATGGTAGGCGTCCAGAAATCGACGAAATATTGAAAGTAACGTTCGCTGAAACATGTTAAGTATTCATGAATAAATTGTAATTTGTGATCATTGAAGCAATTAAGATGAATTGATTTCTAGACAAAAATCAATTTGGTTATTTATGTTTAACAAAAGAATTCGATTCTCCAAATATTTTCCTCGTTTTTCTTCTTTATTATAAAAAGAGATCCATTCAATCATAATGAAGTTCTACTGCCGACCTCTTTACGATAAATACTGTATGGTACATATTAGCTAATTGGTTTGGTGTCTTTGTTTAATGACATATCAATCTTCGCGGATTACTTAATGCCAAAGCCATCATTGTAGAAGAGCATTAGTGGTGCTATTTAACCCATAGCTGGGAAAATTAGGGGATTCATAACATTCACAAATCCGAAAGTAAACGTAATGGCACGACTGGAGTTCGAACTCGTTTACAACGAGCACGTTAGCCACTACGCTACGATGATTTCTCCAGTATTAGGTGAATTGGTCAACTAAAGTCAGAGGCTTACCATCCAACGTGATTTTTATAGGACAATATATCTAAAAATGCTCCAACTTAAAAGAATAAAGCAATTCCCATTCCAATATGCAAATTAATGATAGTTTTTTTTTGTCTATATACGCACTAAACAACAAATAACAAAGATAGCACAGAGAGAATCCTCCACTCCTTCCGAAATAGAAGCATCAGTATCATCATTATTATAACAGAAATAGATATCTCTTATGATTGACAATCCTTACTGACACAATGTATCCACTCACCAACAAAACAAATTTAAAAAAGAAAAGAAAAGAAAACTCTACATAAGCTGCTGACACCAAACGGATGTTAACCCCATGGCAGCGAAAGTGAAATGAACAAAAACCAAATGTTCTACGCATAGGCTCCAGCAAAACTTCCGGTCGAAAAACAAAATTTATAAACAATTAAAAATATCTCCTATTTAATGTTTTTCAACCAATAAAAAATCTTCCCCACAAAACCCTTCAAAGGCCTTCTCGAGCCTATCGCTTGCTATATATACAAGCCGACTTAAAGTAAAAAAAGTCAGTTAACGACAGACCGCCAGAGCCGAGACACACCAGGCCGAGATAAAGGACCCACCATACTATACTCACACCGCACCCCGCGTCATGCCATACTATACCCACAACACACCTCGCACTATGCAGAGCCAGAACTAACTTTCAACCCCACACCTGCACCCATTTCACCAAGCAGCGAAAAGGAATTACCATCTCAACAATTCCAGCTTTTGTTTATTTTAAATAAACGAAATTAATCCAAACCTTCTCGTCTCTTTTTTCTTTTGCAAACCATACGCATTTTGAGATATATCATCATGGATTGCTACTACAATGGTAACACAATGGCTTCACGGACCTCTGATAACAACCTATGTAATGAAATCAAAATCTGCTATTTTTTAAGGAAGTGTAGTGATTAATTTTTATTTTGAGAACATAAAAAACGGAGAATTAATTTTATGAACACTTTTTATTCCCAGACTTTAGATATCTATCGT
Source organism: Doryteuthis pealeii (assembly GCA_023376005.1). Classification (NCBI taxonomy): domain Eukaryota; kingdom Metazoa; phylum Mollusca; class Cephalopoda; order Myopsida; family Loliginidae; genus Doryteuthis; species Doryteuthis pealeii. The sequence continues at coordinate 39,263,064 of CM042157.1, read as the reverse complement.
TTTCATTTCATCAGTCCTTAAAGATCATCGTACGTTTCTCGTTCTCGTGATATTTCGATCTATTTTTCAATCTTGGCCTCTTAAAAAAGCATATCGTAATGTTATGTATTGGATATTAGATTTCGTTCGGTTTTGGTTTCTTTGTTTAACGACATATCAACCTTAGTGGGTTATTCAATAACAAAGCCTCGTAGAACAATAGTAGTGGTACTACTTGACCTATACAGATTCTCATACCTTTTCCCAAGGGTATTAATCCGAAAATGAATGTAATAGAACGACTGGATTTCGAACTCGCTACTTTGTCGCAGTCTAACACATTAGCCATTACGTCACGGGGATTCCCTCCATTGACTATTAAAAATAAACTTTGCATATTTTAATTATTGATCAAATATACATCATGTAATTTTTTTAACAATGGTTCCATCTCTCAAATACCATTTTTTTATTGATTCATACGGTCTACTCATTCCGGAAATTGATTTTATTGACTAAAAGTCTGATTGGTCTGTGGCGAATTTGCTGGAAAATATTCGTTGGCGGGATAGCGGAATTAATTGGACAAACCAAGGATAAAAAAAATAATAGAAATTTATTGTTTTGTCTTCTAATATTCCTCCCCCCCACACACACACAAACCTCTCCTCTCTGTACACATCCCTCTCTGTCCACACACCTCTCCTCTCTGTTTAGACCCATCCCTATCCGTCAAGGTTCTAAGATTAATAGGTCGAAACCTGCCTAGCAACAGAGGGACAATCCTTAAACCACCTGGCACCAACGTCATTGAATTGGCGGTTTTTTCAAGACTTTTCCAATTTCCTCAAGTTCATTGAACGACCCTGACTCAAATTTTTACTTATACTTACTGTCTCGAATTTTCTTTGTAATTATTTTTATTTCATTGTTTTATGTTGTTTCGTCGCCGTTTAGTTAAGCTAATGTCCAATTCCTTCGCACAAGTGAAAAAGCAGAATATTAATTCTTTTGGAATATGGCCCCGTTCTTTGAGGAAAGGAATGTTCAGGATAGTTTCTGTTAAAATGAATTGGGGTGCATATGAAAATGTTCGTTTTTATAGTCCTTGTTAGAGGATAAAACGAATTAACTTTTGTGTTGAGTGAGGACCAGTGGCGTACCTAGCACAAGTGCCGCCCGGTCCGTGGCCAAATAAATACGTATTTATTTGGCCACGCCTTAAAAGTTTTTAAAATATTTCAAAAAGCCGCAAACAGAATGATGCATGTATATAGTTATTTACTAAGATCAGCTTATATGTGAAACAAGGCCAGAAATATAGGGCGCCCAATAAGAACCGAACTCACTAACAATGGTCTGCAAATCTAGCTTGCTAACTATTACACCACGTGTGGTGCCCTAATACATGAATATAAGTAAGCAAAATAAGAAGACAAACTGTAGCAACTATTTATTTTCCCACAATTTAATTTTATGTTTATACACCAAAAAATAATAGGGAAGATATGTTTAAGAATGGATTACAAAAATAAACGATTTACAAATGGATTTCATGTGCCTTACTCTTCGCGAAATCTTGAACGACTTCATCAAAATCGGTTTTATCCGCAAAGTCACTTTCTATGGATAATATTGCTAAAATTGTATGTTACTGGATAGGGCAGTGTGATTTTTTTTGTGAGAAATTTGAAGTTGTAAACTTATCAATTATTACTTTCACCAAATGTTCACGCAGCACTGGGTTGAATTTCCAATCAATTGAACAAGTTCCAGAAAATGTCTTTTATTTTCATTTGCCTACTCCACTCGGATGTGCCGCCCCATAAATTGTGACGCACGGGGTCCCAACTCCCCCCTCTTGGTATCCTGCTGGCGAGAAGAGTGTTTTTGGCCTGGCGTTATTACTTAGAACGTGGAGATTCGTGTCTTCTCATGGTTGGAGGACTGATCGGTTGAGGGCTGATCGGTTGATTAATCATGCACTACTTGAGTAATAGGAATCTCCTTTTGAAAGTGGTATCTAATGAATGTGTTCTTTTTGACACTACCAATTCCCGCTCTTCTATTAAATACACTCCGCTAGATATGTTCGTACTGATGTAGATATTTACCCAACCCCTCTGCGACGAAAAGGGTGTGACACTAGGTTAATTTTTAAGCGGAGTTTAACAAGGTTTTTATTGAAATATTTCCTTTTCATAGACCGGTTGTCATACCAACGTTAAAGAACCTAATCTGCCCTCGGGTTAGCTCAATCGGTAGAGCGTTCTGCTAGAAACCACAAGGTTCCTAGTTCGATACCGGTCCCCGCCAACTCAGCGTATGAGTAGCACAGGGATCTGTGCGGTAAAGTAAGGAGCTGATGTGGCGCTCCACCTCAGATGCTAAAACAATCTCCTTGGTCTAGCGCTATTGAAAAGGGGACAGTCTCCCTCGCTGACTGGCTGATACCGACTTTAGGCCGCCCCGTCGACTTTACTTTTTACTTTATTTACCCATAACTGAAGGGTGAATAACTGGATTCATAACTTTCTAAACGCTTCATGAAATGCAAACAGCCTTGTCCCGGATTTGAACTCAATTCCTCAAGTTCATTTCCTACGGTGATAGTCATTACACCATAATCACATCCAAATAACCGTTTGTTGGTGAAAGGAATGTAGCACGATTATATGATTGATTGATCTTAACGGTATTTCAAACCATCTATGTCTATCTTATGACCAGAGGTTAGGGAATTGCGTTCATCATACGTTCATTTTTGTGTAGTTGTTTCGTAAGAGTTTTTTGTTTTGTTTTGTGTGCACATGGTCCTATCGAATATGAATAATTTTAAACAGGTCAAAATGGCTACAGATGGAACATCTATAGGTCATATAGAGCTGTTTAAAATGAAGAGGTACTACCACTCCGGGTCAGGGTGGACCTGGGATAAATGGTAATGAAGGGGTACTTCACACTACCCAGTGCTCTGGGTAATAGCTACAGGGAGAAAAGTTGGATTCATACATTTCCCACGGATGTTAGTGCTATGTAAAATGCAAACAGCCTCGTCCAGGATTTGAATTCGTGTCGCCGTGTCTATTTCCTATGACTTCGAACATCATTAGATCCCATAAGAGAAAAGGGCCTCACACTAAAAAAGGCAAGAAGCAGGCAATACCCAGTACAGACTATTACGGACACGGACTACGCAGATGATCAGGCACTTCTTGGAAATATACCTGCACAGGCCGAATCCCTGCTACATAGCCCGGAAAAAGCAGCACGGAACATCGGCCGCTATGTGAACTCCGATAAAACACAGTTCATGTGTTTTAAAAAGAAATGAGGCATCTCTACACCCGACGGTAAGCCTCTAAAGCCAGTAGAACAACTCACATACCTAGGTAGTAATATCTCATCCACAGAAAACGATATTAATAAACGCATGGTCAACTATAAACATATTATCAGTCATATCTAATCTTACAGAAAAGTGCAGCTCTGTCAAACTCAACGTGTATTGCCCCTCTGGAAGAAACTCCCTAACAGGGGGGAGTCTAATTGCCCGATAGAAAGTTTCTTCGACTTTTATTTCAATACATCTTTTTGATACAGACCCAAAAGTACCGCCCCATGAAAGTGTCTCCCGACGCGGACCGCTTCTTCGCCCCCCCCCCCCCCAGCTACGTTTCTGCATTTATATAACATAAAATAATATTTTCTTTCGACATCAGTGCAGTGTCTATTTATTGTAGTCTATCTTTTCTGATCGGCGATGTCCTAAATGCCAACAAAACGGATCAGAAAATGAATAAATAAAAAGCATTTGGTATTATTTACCAATTATATAAAAATCGATAAACTATTGAATATTACATTTAATTTTATATGAAGCAAAAAGAAAAGAAAAAATGAAAGACAAAAACAGATCTACAGCAAAATGTTAAAAGTGAAAACGAAGACATTAGACAAAAAGGTGAACATTATCAGAAAGAAGATGTCTGTTTAAAATCGTCCATTTATTGAACGCTGAAAAGCGATTTGTTGAAACTTCGCTCGAATGAATCGTACAATAATAAAAGTATTTGCCAATGTCTGGCTGGAGAGGAAATGGCATTTTGCCTAACCTTTCTTTTAACTTTGTTTCCCGCTGTTTCACTCAAACCGATACAGATATTGGGTCATCATTATTCAAAACCGGCAGTACATGCCTACCTCACAAAATCAGACAATCGAGTTTATAGACATTGATTTACAGGCGCGCACCTTGCGTAACGGTTATCGACATAGGAAATAGAATCTGTGATCTGAGTTCAAATTCTGAACATTCCTCTGGGAAAGCAGATTTTTAAAGCCTGTTTGATTGGTTGGTTGGTTTTGCGGCATGTCAACCCTTGTTGGGTTATTTTATGCCGAAGACGTTTTGATTGATTCATTCTTGATGGTTATTCATAAAGTGTTTTAAACATTATTTTAAACTCATTTTTTTTTTTATTTAACCCATAGATGGGACCCTAACAGGTACTATCACTCCGGGTCAGAGTGGACCAGCGAGTAATGACGATTAAGGGGTACTCCACACTCCCCTAAGTTCCAGAATTGGAACTTCACCATTAGATGCAGTTTAATTTTAAAGCCTGAAAAACAAATAAGGTTACAAATTGATGCTCGTTTGGTACAATGGAGAGGATGTTATGCTAACAGTCCATTACTAGAGAGTTTGATTCTCACTGAGTGCACCCGTATTTCTGGCCAAACTTAAGTTAAGCTTAGTAAATAATTGCTGACTGATGCAAAAGTTTTATTTATTTCCATGGATGAATCTTTACTGATTAGATTCATTTTTTTTTTATCTGAGTTTTAAAATATGACAAACTTTTGTCAGCTTACGTAAAGATTATGGATGAAGCAGTTTAGGGTTCACTTCATGCTAATGCCCTTGTGGAAGGCATGAATCCATCTATCCCCCTCTAGCTATGCGTAAATAATAGGAAAGGCGAGGTTCTTTAGTCTTGGTTAGCCATCCAGTGTAGAAGACAGAAAATTCTGAATTCAAACCAGCTTTACTCTGCTTACAAAAATTTACTCTGTGTCACATCCTGCTTGTAGCGTAGGATATATATATATATATATATATATATATATATATATATATATATATATATATAAGGTTAATAAATATCGGTGATAAAAATACATTACACATTGAAATATTAAAATCAAACCGTGGGATTTCCAAAGGCTCTGATTGTTTATGTTATTATTATTCTTTATATATATATATATATATATATATATATATATATATAATCGTCGGAAAAAGAAAAAAAACGAATGAGTCACAATACAGAAAATGACTGATCGGAAAATATACTATTAAATCCGAGCGAGTTGCGTTATACAATAGTTATTTAATGTCAAAGCCATTTTTGTAGCAGAACAACAGTGGCACTAGTTGTAGGGCGGGTTTTCATACATTTCCCAATGGTATTTTTTTTTCTGAAAGTGAACTTAATAGTATGACTAGAGTTCGAACTCGCTTACTACGCTGTCGCAGTCCAACACGTTAGCTACTACGCCACACTGTCCGTGACGGAATGGTCGGGTAAATATATACATTGATTTACAGTTGAGCTTTTACTACACATGGTCAGCAGACGAATCTGATTATGAAATTAATTTTAACGCATCACTGACAAATTTAACTGTGACATCTGTCCCAAACAACTACTCACCACCACACTCCCTCGCTTTCCTTGAAATACTACAACAGTACAAACAATTGTGTATTTTTTTCATTCCACGAAATTTAACTTTACTTAAAAATCAAACAAACATTGTTTTGCCTTCACCCAAGATTCCTATTGTCCTTCACACACTCGTCCTCTCTGTTTAGACCCATCCCTGTTGGCCCACACACCTCTCCTTTCTGTTTAGACCAATCCCGATTCATAAGTCGAAATCTGCCTAACAGCAGAGAGATGATCCTTGTGTAACGTGGCGGGGACTTTACACAATGGGGTCTTTACACCGTGCGCTCCGTGGGTGCACTATTAAAACTTATACACTGGTCGCTGGTCTCTAGTCTGGGGACGTTTACAAAGGTACGCTGCCACACGCGTAAACTTTTGGGCTTGTTTACAACACACAGGATTTCAGCAAGTCCTTGGTCGCTAGTATCAGCCGACCCAAATAATTTTTCCACCCTTCTTTGTTTATGTTTAGGGAGGACCAAGCCGCGTGGCTATTTCGTTCCAGTCAATTTCCTTTGTTGACAAGTATCTGCGGACGTCTTACTACGCCCAGTACGTTCATTTATAAATCTCTTTAAGGAATTCACCGTAGTAAGAGTGAAGATAATTAACAAAACTTCTTGCTTTCCAAATATTACTTATTTATTTAATTCTTTCGATTTATATTTTGAGAGAGAGAGAGAGAGAGAGAGAGAGAGAGAGAGAGAGAGGGGGGGGGGGGTCGGCTTCATTAATAGGTAATGTTTTTTATATGGTCGACTTCGAGTTTCAGCCTCAGTAAAAAAATTTCCAGTCGGTAAATATATTCTCGACCTTAGCGACATCAATCCCCTTTCCCCGACCGATCTCAGCCCACCTGTCTTAGCCCACCTGTCACCGGCAAATTCCGTAGCCCAACTGATCTCTTAGCCAGAGGTTAGGCTATTTATAATATTTCCAACAGAACAAATCTAGAAGGGTCTTCTTCTCGAAGAATCTATTTCTTCCTAGAAGGAAAAGAATTTCCATGTCTCTCTCTTTGTTCTATTCCTTCGATTATCTTCTTTGGTCATTGGGAGGTCATGCCCGTTCGGATCAAAGATCCATTAACAGTCTAGAAGTCTGGAAAAGTTAGAATCTCAGACTTTTTGACTCCACAAAACTTTTGAATGATTTTATTTCTTCTCGACCCGATTTTTCTAAGAGAACACACAAGCAAGCCCGACAATCTGTTACATTTGGGCTACCTGGCACCCACGACATCAAATTGACGGTTTCTTCAAGGCCTTTTCAGTCCGAAGAAACTGGAATATTCTTGAAGAAACTGCCAATTTCTCGCATGATCAAGACATGTTGTCACGACTCTTGAAAGAGACATTCGTTTAATCTTTTTTTTTTTTTTTTTTTTTTTTTTAACCCGAGGCTCTCGGAGAATATTCAACTCTTACTTTTTCCTTTTCTTCCTTCAATTTCTGCATTTGTTTAATAATACCTCACTTTTACATTATACTTATCTCGAGTTTTCTTTGTATTATTTTTATTTCATTGTTTATATATTCTTCCATCGCCGTCTCTTTCCGCTACAGCCCAATTCCTTTGCACAAGCGAGAAAGCAGAATATGCAAACATCAAATTTTCAAGACCAGAAATTATTAGAAATGGTGGAATGAAGTCTCTAAGTATCAGCATTTTGGAGGTGTGCGTGATGTAATGGTTACCGTCGTAAGAAATGGACACGGTAACACCTGTTCAAATCCTGGACGAGGCTGTCTGCATATCACATAGCACTAAAACCCTTGGAAAAGGTATGGATCCAACTATTCTCCCTCCAGCTATGGGTAAATAGTAGGGCAGATTGTGCTCTTTAACCATGGTACAACAACCAGTCGAGGAAAACTCAAACCTGTTAAACTCGGCTAAATAAACTGACCACGTGTCACTGCTCGTACAATGGGGTTGGTAAATATATACATATAAATATCAGAATTTATTGACAAGTTCTCCAAATTTTCTAGATTTTAAATTCTTTTTCATATATTTGGTAGAATTCAACTTGAAAAAAAACAGAGCTCTAAAACGGGAATTACTTTTACGAAAAAAGAATTTGTTTTAAATTTAAAAAGATTATATATATATATATATATATATATATATATATATATATATATATATATATAGGGAAAGGGAGGTGACAAGAGGGAAAAACCCATAATTGCATGGTCTGATGATCACTGAAGAAATCAACTGAGTCACCAAGTGATGTTGACTCCATTTCTTCTATGCTATTATTACTTATACATGCTAGATCACCGATATTTAGCAACCTTATATATATATATATATATATATATATATATATATATATATATATATATGGACGTGGTAATTGCATTTCACTTAGCGCTAATACCCTTGGGAAAGGTATGAATCCTACTCCCCCTCCAGCTATGGGTAAATAGTAGGGTAGACTGGGCTCTTTAACCATGGTTAGGCAACCGGTCTAGGAGAAGGAAAACTCCGAATTCAAACCTGATAAACTCCGCTTAAGAAATTGACCTTGTGTCGCATCCTGCTCGTGCGGAGGGGTTGGTAAATATATATTTAGTCGAAAAAAAAACCAATGAGTCACAATACAGAAAATGACTCATCGGAATATACACTAATAAAGCCGAACGAGTTGCAATACAATGAATATTAAAAAGGTATTCAATATGCGTGTAGAATCAGTTAGAGAACCGAATAAAAAACAGAAGCTTTCCATCCGGGTTTCTCTTAAAGGATTTTCTAGGAAACTCAGCAGGATAATAAACTTCTTTTTTATTCGACTCTCTCTGTCTCTGTCTCTGTCTACATCTTTGTTGTAAAACACGAGAGCTCAATAAATACACGGATAGGGTGTGACACAAGAACGCCAGTATGTGGCATCCAACGAGAATTGAACTCGCTATTCAATAGTAATGGACCTGCGAGACTAACTTGCTAACAATTATCAGAGAATACATGTTGTTCATTTAATCATTTTCGTCCGTTCGTTATTTCTTCTTCTTCTTCTTCTTCTTCTTCTTAACTTCATACAAATTCCTGTAGCCCAGACATACTAAACATTACACACGGTACAATGGGCAGTTACACATAGGAACAGCAGACTGTTATTTTACTTATCCTGTTAAAAAAAAAGTAGCACAAGTAATCCTGTCATTACTTTAAAAAAAATGAGAATTTCTCCTTCTTCTTCTGCCTACCTGTCTACTACCTGTCCATTAAAAAGATCGATTACTTTTGTTCAGTCGGTAGAGCTTCAACCAAGGAATCGCAAGGTTCCGGGTTCGATACTGGTACTTGTAACAATAGCATGAGAACTATTTCCCTACGCCCACACAATGTAACCCTATGGCGTAGGAATACGAAGTGTTGTCTTGATCTCTCTTCTTGGGTTCTAACAGCATCGGAGCCCCAGATTTTATGGAATAAATTTGTAGACCTAAACACCCCTGATTGGTCAGCCAATCTATATATCAATACTCTTGTTCCTTAATCTTCCGACCATCATCATCTTGCAAGACCCTCTGGTTAAAAATCAGACCGTCCAAATCTTCCAAGTTCTTATGAGTGTCGTAACCTCAACTAAAAAAAAGAAATGGAAGAAAAAGGACATGCTACACAGAAAAAATATAATAAGAAAGAATGAAAAGAAGAGAGCGGGAGAAAGATAGAGAGAGGGGACGATAACATTAATCTGTTTCAATCGAACAATGAAAAGAAAGAAAGATTTGATTTTGATTTGATTTTGTTTTGTTTTACGGCATATCAACCTCAGTGGGTCATTTAATGCCGATAAAGTTTTGAAATAAATCAATTCTTAATGGATAATACAATTTTGTTTATCAACTCATGTTTTTCTATTTAACCCATAAATGGGACAAGAAAGAAAGAAAAAAGTGTGAGAGTTAAATGAAGATTATTATACTTTTTACATATTGAACTATTTAGCAATAGCTTTTAAGTAAACATATATCAAACGTTATAATAATTAAATCATCATACTGTGGTATATCCACAGGTCCCGCTCGTTATGGATAATTTCCTGTCGCAAAATTCGTATTCGCATACGGGGTTGGGGGTGCAAAACATCTCAATCCCTTTCGATCAGCTCGACCTTTGCCCTTTTTTCGATTTCAGAAAAAAATGTTTATGTAAGTTCATTGAATTTTCCTTGTTGCAATTGGAAAGGTCATTCAGTGCGTTATATGCCTTCGACCCAAGATTGCGCCTGAAATTTTTGACAGTTTTGATAGACTCATCACCTTAGGAGCTGTAGCGACCTTTGTTTGAATTCATAATCAGAAGAATAACCTTATCCAAAATTTTGGTTTTCATATCTTTTTCATTCTAATTATTATTATTTTTTTTTATTTACCCCCCAAAATAAATTGATTCTTCTTTTTCCGCTAATAAATTTTCGACCTCAATAGAAATCCTTGTTGGATCATAGCACGCAGTATACTTGTGTGGTTGCCATCCAGCCCTCCTCCCAGGCTTTTCATTATAAATTCAAGTGGTGCAACCATACAGTGACACGGCTACATATTGAAAGCTTTATTGTATCAAAAGAGATTATATATATATATGTGTGTGTGTGTGTTGTGTGTGTGTGTGTGTGTGTGTAAAGAATCAAGTATTACAAAAAGATGGAACGTTAAAACGTTTCGTTTTTTTAAGCTTTCATCAGGACATTTGGATGAAAAACGGTTCAGTTCGAAGGTCCGTGAAGGTTCCTGGGTTCGACAAGAAGATTCTTATGTTCGACAAGAAAACACCTAAAAAAAAAAGTGAATTTGCGGGTCTCTTAAAAAAATGGAAGGGAATATGTCTGATTGGCGCACATTAAGCGACAGCTACAGAGGGTTTTTTTTTAACTTTATTTTTAATTTTTATCTATTTTTAGAAAACGTTCGACAGTTGTTGACTTCAACTTGGATCAAAGATTATCAGTATTTGTTGTCTGAATATCTGCATCAATCTCGCTTGTTTTTTTTTTGTTGTGGTGTGATCATCTGTTGGGAAGGAAAGTCAGAAAAGAAGCACAACGAATTATTTCTTCTTTTTTCACAAGTTCGAAAAGCTTTTATTACTTGTGTGTGTGTGTGTGTGTGTGTTTTTCTTCCCTCGAGCCCGTAGAAATGGTATAATCGAAGTTATCAGACTACACACTGGGATTTTATAATCATTGGTCAAGGAAAACTTGATCGCCATTCTTGTAACACGATACGCCGCGTCGAGGTGTAATGGATAGCAAGTTACTCTCGCAGATCCATTATTTATTTTTTTTTGTTTTGTTTTTGTTTTTTTACCTGTTACTTTTTAAATTCTACACTACCGTACATATCAATAAGCAATCTATAAATCATGTAAAATGAGGAATTACGTTCTGAACCTGGGCAGAAATGTTGATACATACGTAATTAACCCTGTCTCAACCAACAAAGAACATTTTCAACATGTTGAAACAAAAAGTTCTCAACATACACCAGCCATAGGCGCCATTATTTTTGGCCATACCTGAAAATGTATTTAACTATATTCGACCAAGATTATTTGATTTTTTACAACTTCAAAATGAAACTACTTATTATGCTAATAAGATGTTAAGTAATCACAAAGTAGCCATGGTTTCCAAGGGGGGTAACAAAGGAAGACGCTTAATGAATCTCAATTAAGAAATTATACCAACGATTTTACATAAGGTCCCCCCCCCCCAAAAAAAAAAAATAAAATTGATAAAAAAAAAGACTTACCAATTATATATTATGAATAACTCACGAAGTTAATATTCTTCTGTGAAAAAAAACCTGATGAGATTTGTAGAGAAATATTGAAGATTAGTTGATCCAAAGGCTGATCTTCCCGGCTCAAGATTCAGCATGATTTTGACATTCATTATATGTGTGCGTGTGTGTGTGTGTGTGCTATATATTGTGGATACAGCAAGTATATCTAAGTAAGAGTAGTGTGGACATGAAGTCACTGGCACTTGGTTACTGACATTTTCCCGCCTATGCTATTCTAAAAGCTGGTTTAAGAATAGCATATGCGAGAAACTATCAGTAATAAAGTGCCACTGATTACAGGTTCATGCTACCATAACTTTTATCTATCTATATATATATATAAGGATATAGCAAAATCCGGCATTTGTTCAGTGTCACATACGCACACTTTTTTGGTGTAATGGTTAGCAACCTAGTCTCGTAGGTCCATTACTACTGAATAATGAGTTCAATCTTTGCTGGATGTGCCATACTTGTGTCCTGGTGTTACATCCTACCCGTGTCAAACGAGTTGGATAAATACTTACCCAGTGACGTGGTGTAATGGTTTACAGGTCAGTCTCGTAGATCCATTACTACTGAATAACGCAACCTTATGTCACATCCTACCCGTGGCAAGGCCAATTCCTTTTGCTGCTTTCTCTATGCTATGTAGCAGTTCTAGATCATCTGTGTAGTTTGCATTTGTAATAGTCTCTGTGGGATATCAGAATACACAGGGCCAATTTAAACACATATGAATATGTAGAAAATGGTATTGATGAAAAATAAGAGTGTAATACTGAAGAAGTTTATTTTCAAGCTTAATTTAGCCTGAAAATAATTATACATTGCAGATTTTGTAGTTTTATCATTATTTACTGATCTTAGCTTAGTTGGGCCATGGACACTCAGTGAGAATCAAACTCACAATGGTTTGCTAATCCAGCTTGTTAACCATTACACCACATGAAGTGCCCATTTGGTGATTTTATAGTTGAAGTGAAATATTCATATTGAGGATAGACAAACTCTTTCCAATTATAAATATTAGCAGGGCCTGTCGATATATCACAGCATGATAATTTAATTATCATACTATTATATATGTTTACTTGAGAGCTATTGCTAAATAGTTCAATATGTAAAAGTATAATAATCTTGATTTAACTCTCTCTCACTTTTTTCTGTCTTTTCATTATGTTCAATTGAAACAGATTAGCACTCACCACCTCTCTCTATCTTTCTTCTCCTCTCTTTCTTTCTAATAAACGGAATGGTCCATTATTTAGCTGAGGGGATGACACTCATAAGAAATAAGAATTTTGCACATAAGCAACACCAGATAATCAGGATTTACATTGGTTCTTATGTTTTCTGTGTAGCATGTCCTTTTTCATCCCTTACTTTCTTTACAATAAAAACAGAATGGTCCATTATTTAGCTGAGGTGAGAACATTCATAAAAAATAAGAATTCAGCAGATAAGCAACACTAGATAATCAGGATTTACATTTTTGCATTTCATCTTAGATGATCTCATTTTTAACCATAGAGTGTTGTAAGATGATAACAGTCAGAATATTAAGTAAAAAGTGTATTATTACATAGATATTTGAGATTGATATGAATTGGGTTTTACCTCTGCTGTCATTTTGCTGTTATTTGAGATCAGTCATGTAAAAATTCCTTTATATCTAAGTTTTTCCTAAGTAATGTTAGATAAAATGTTTTTTGTTTGTTTTTAACTATCTCTAAATCATTAAATTCATTATTCTGAAATATGTGGGGTCATTGCAAGGATGGGCAGTTTTAATAGACTCTTATAAAAGTGTGCCATTTATTCACTCAAGGTTGAAGTTGAAGAGGAACAGTATTATCTGCGTTATTTGGACTATTGTTCCAATCTTCATTGTTATTTGTACAACGTTTCGGCCGATATGCCCTCCGGTCTTCTTCAGGTATTTCTTGTCGGACTCAGGAACCTTCTCAGACTTGGGAACCTTCTTTTCGAACTCGGGGACTTTCTTGTCATAATCGGGAGCCATCACGGAACTTTGAACCTAACCCTTTATTTAGTCCATGGGGGTATCCTGTTCTCATTCCGCGAAAAAAAAAGAAAAAAAAAAAACGGTCGTTCAATAAATAGGTTAATTTGAGTCAGGAGCAAGGATGCAGTTCCTCATAAATTACCAAAGATGCAACTGCTAAACATTGCTTCTATTGTCCACTCCTTAGGCAAAACTACCTTATTTATTGAACGATCCCTCATTATGTTTTTTAGTCATGCACAGTTAATTTCCCTTGTTTCAAATATTGCTCCTCATTGTGTGCTTAGACTTTGCAGTCTAACTCCAGCCACAATTGAAACCCAACCAATTTATCATCAGTCAGAGTTCTTAACACGGTGCCTCATCCAGACACCTAAAAGTGATATGAGAGTTTAACTGATAAATACATACAAGCGTATATATTTCCAGGTCACCAGAGAGCTATATCCATGTAAAGGAGAGCCTTACTTTTCTTAAGCTTTAAAGTTCTATATAAACCTTTACCTAATTAAAAACTATTTCTTGCTACCAAGTAGTTTAAGATTGTTCTTTCTTGCATTGTTTTACACGATACAAATAAATAAGCCTCATCTTGCAGATCCATTACTACTAAATAGCGATTTTGATCCTCACTGGACACAATACTTGCGACCTTGTGACACATCCTACTCATGGTGAATGGTTGGGTAAATAGCTACAAGTTCAATTATGTATTGTTGAAAGAAAAACCTTATTTGATTAGCAAGTATTATTCAGAATATTTAGGTTCCTCTTCAATTCTTCTGAATGTTTGAGATGAGGCATGAAGATTAGTATTATCGTGTTATTCGGACTATTTCCCCATCTTCATTGTTATTTGTACAACGTTTCGGCCGATATGCCTCCGGCCTTCTTCAGTATTTCTTCGCGACTCGGGACCTTTCTCGGACTCCTACCGCCAGCTGATGGTTAG
>CM042157.1:39218423-39248546 GCA_023376005.1 Doryteuthis pealeii | reverse complement strand
AAGCTAAGAATTTTTTTTTACTATATTTATCAATGCTTGGTGCTATGTAACAACTATAAGTATTTTATCTGCCAGAATAATTGCACATATATCTTCTGTGTTGATTATATATAAATTTATAGAAATGCACTTTAGCAAATCAAAATATTATTAATATCTTCATGTAAGAATGAGTGTTTTCAACCAAACATTCACTTCTGCCAATGCTTATTTAATCAAAGTATTTCTGAAATTCCTTTTCTATAGAAAGCAATAATATAATTCAAACCATGATATAATGCAAGACAAATCTTTTTAAAAGTTCAAAAATATATATTTTAAATTATATTTTATATCTTTTGCCTCCATAATCTATTGGCATACCATGAAAATGTTATACTACCTATCCTATAATAGTTGTGACATTTTTGTATGCGTGTACATGAAATGTAAAAATTATTATGGGACAGATAGAATATTATTAATTTTTCTCTTTATCATATTTATGTTACCATTCATTTTTTTCATTCATAGCTTTCCCCATTTAATTATAATTCTATCTAGACCAGTTGAGGCACTTTGTGATGGATTTTATTGGTACTAAAAGAGTGGTCTTTAGTGGAGGCACTTTGCGAAGAATTTTATTGGTACTAAAAGAATGGTCTTTAGTGGAGGTACATTGTGAGGGATTTTATTGGTACTAAAAGAGTGGTCTTTAGTGGAGGCACTTTGCGATGGATTTTATTGGTACTAAAAGAATGGTCTTTAGTGGAGGTACATTGCGAGGGATTTTATTGGTACTAAAAGAGTGGTCTTTAGTGGAGGCACTTTGCGATGGATTTTATTGGTACTAAAAGAGTGGTTTTAGTGGAGGCACTTTGCGATGGATTTTATTGGTACTAAAAGAATGGTCTTTAGTGGAGGTACATTGTGAGGGATTTTATTGGTACTAAAAGAGTGGTCTTTAGTGGAGGCACTTTGCGATGGATTTTATTGGTACTAAAAGAGTGGTCTTTAGTGGAGGCACTTTGCGATGGATTTTATTGGTACTAAAAGAATGGTCTTTAGTGGAGGTACATTGTGAGGGATTTTATTGGTACTAAAAGAGTGGTCTTTAGTGGAGGCACTTTGCGATGGATTTTATTGGTACTAAAAGAGTGGTCTTTAGTGGAGGCACTTTGCGATGGATTTTATTGGTACTAAAAGAATTGTCTTTAGTGGAGGTACATTGTGAGGGATTTTATTGGTACTAAAAGAGTGGTCTTTAGTGGAGGCACTTTGCGATGGATTTTATTGGTACTAAAAGAATTGTCTTTAGTGGAGGTACATTGTGAGGGATTTTATTGGTACTGGAAGAGTGGTTTTTAGTGGAGGCACTTTGTGAGGGATTTTATTGGTACTGGAAGAATGGCCATAGTGTGTATCACCATAGATAAATACACCTCTCCCCCCCCTAATTTTTTTTTAATAAAAAGTTAATTTTCTTCAAAACCAAAGTTGTAAAGATTTTATTATTTCTACTGGAACATTATACAGGCAAAATGGATATTATTATGTATTATTTATTACCAAACTCCACAGCATAGAATTTAAGGATAATAATAATATATGAAATGTAACAACTGTTATGGGTCAGATGTAGTTGAATATATCTTTATTTTTCTCTTTTTTCCGTCATATTTATCTTGATATACTTTCTTTCATTCATAGCTTTCACCATTTAAATATAACTTAGTCTCGACCAGTGATCTTCAATCGAGGCACTTGAGGGATCGTATTGGTACTGGAAAATATTATATACAGTATCACCAATAGATAAATTACACCCCTAACAATTTTTTCAATAAAAAGTTAATTTTCTTCCAAATCAAAAGTACCAAAATTTTATTATTTCTATTTTGACTTCATAGCCAAAAGGAGTTAACTGGTTTTATCCCTGGTAATCTGAAAATGTCCCTATTATAGGACCAGGTTTCATAGCAGGGATCTTCAACCAGGACATGTAGAAATGATCTTACTGGTCCTGAAAAGCACCATATAAATAAAATTTATATTTGCATTTTTAATATTACAGATACAGTCATATATTTTAATAATAATAATAATAATATAATGAAATTTATATGGTTATGCTAAAACTCTAATAAATTTAGGACATTTAATCTTGCACGTTTTTAATAAAGACAGTAATTATTCTATCACCAACTAGTAAGTAGTACAAACCAAGTTGAAAAGCTCTTGTTTAGACAAATTTTGTCTAAGAAATACTTTTTTATAATATGGGAAATATTTAACTCACTTAGCATTAAAAAAAAAAAAAAAAAAAAACAAAAAAACAACTTTTACTTATCTGATAACATTTTTTAATACTCTTATTAATCCTTTGAACTAGTGAATTGAATATTTCAGGCTGAGCAATATTTTATTATACACTCTAAGACCAAAATACAGAAATCATATTAAAAAATAAAGGTTTAATATAGCATATAATTCAATCTTTCTTTAAGAGAAAAAGACTTTAAACAAAGATTTTCTGCCCTCAAGTAAAGTTTGAATGTGTCTTGTACTCAACTTAAAAAAAAAAAAAAAAAAATGTTGCGAGTCCAGGTAGAGGGCATCTAAGAGCTAAGGGTTCAAAGGTTAACACTCTATACCAGGGGTGTCAATACATAGAGTGGGGGAGTCCTTGTGGTGTAGTGGATGATATACTGAACTGCGACTTTGTAGCAAGTTTGAACTTCAGTGATGCTATCACATTCACTTTTGGACTAATACCCCTGGGAAAGGTATAAACTCTTCATTCCCTGTCTATGAGTTAAATAGTACTACTACTGTTTTTCTACAAGGATGACTTGGCATCAAATAACCCCATGAAGGTTGATATGCCATTAAACAAAGAAACTAAAACCAAAATCAACACATCAATTACGATTGGCCAGTAGATTGCACACCCTTTAAAAAAAAAAAAATTATGTAAGCCTATCGGCTAGCCCCCCCCCCCCCGGCAAGTACCACTTGATTGGCATACAGGGTGGTCAATCTGCTGTTATTTAAATATTAGATATACTTAAAACTTATAAAGTATACTCTATATATATAATATATATATATATATATATATATATATATATATATAAACATTTTTAATACAGTTTGATGATTTTGACCTGATCATTTTAAAAGTAGCTCAAAAGCCAATAAAGGTGTGCACGCCCTGTTCTATAGTGACTGGACAGAGCTTAAATTCTTCTTTTTTTTTTTTTTTTCTTTTTTTTTTTTTCACTCCAATAAAATTCTGCCTCACCCTGTATCTTCTTGCTACATTTTCTATCCTCATCCCTTTATATTCTTACTTCATCCTGTTATCCTCTTTCTTGCTTCATCTTATACTTTTTTTTTTTTTTATAAACATTTTGAAAGTTTTGATTCTTACTCCAAATCTTTCATTGCATTCACGGCAAATCTATTTGCCAAGTTGACATTTTTAACATTTATTTTGTTAAAGAGAAAAATTTGCATATGCAGTAATGACCACTGATTAAAGATTTGCATAGCATTTATACATTTTATTAAAGCAATTAATGAGAGTTCTTGTCCGAATGGTATGAGGTCTTTAAATGCTGTTGGAGATCAGAAACTTTTAAGAGGTTGGTTGTTTTTATGGCATGTCGACCCTTACTGAGTTATTTAACGCTGAAGTCAGTTTGTTTTTTCCCTCTTTTTGAAAGCAATTATATGGTTTCAAGTAACTAATAATAATAATTTGTAAATGATTATAGCTTCAAGTAACTATTTTAATACAAATAATTTGTGAACAATTATATGGTTTCAAGTATTCCTATCTAATATGAATAATTTTCAAGCAGATCTATTTAACCCTAACAGGTACAACCACTCCAGGTCAGAGTGGACCTGGGAGTAATGGCAATGAAGGAGTGACTCCACACTCAGCAGAGCTGCAGAACTGGAGCCTCACCACCAGATGCTGTTTAGTGTCCTACCCAGAAAATTCTTTTTTTTTTTTTTTTTTTTTGGGTAAAGGAGGGTCTTATTCCTCTTCTGAGGATGCGGTCGGCGTATTGTAGGCCCGCCGACAGCAACCTCTTTTTATAAGAGGAGAATGCAATTAAACTTTTTGCAGCTTTCATAAAAACAATGTCTTATAAACAAGACAGAAAATTTCAAATGACTTTTTGGTATTGCTTAATGTGTCTACTTTGAAGGACTTTGTTTCATGTGTGTGGTGTGTGTGTGCATATATGTATGTATGTATGTGGAGGTGCTGATTTTTTTTTTTTTTTTAATTAATCCTTTTGAACCATGAGCTTGACATTTTAGACTGACTTATTTTACTATACACTATAAGCCACATAATTTCACATAAGATACTAATAACACTATGCAAACATTTTGTATCTGGATGATATGTGTTAATTTTATTGTAAAAGTATAGAAAATGGCCATTATTCACTCTAAACTTTACTTTTTTTTGTCCTGGATAACAAAATATGTAAGACAAATTTTGTTCCTGGTTGGTATGTGCTATTTCTTAATTGCTTATGTGATAAAAAGTATAGAAAATGGCCATTATTCCCTTCAAACTTTGCTTTTTCTGCCCTGGATAATGAATTTTAGAAATTAATCTATTTTCTATGTAAACATCTGCACATTTTAATAAGATCTAAAAAAACAACATGAATAAAATTAAGGAGAAAGAAACTTAATTCTAACCTGTTAAACTCCAAATTGACTTTGTATCACATCCTATCCGTGTGGAGGGTTTGATATATATTATATATATATTATATATATATATATAATATAATATACATGCATGCATACATACATATATATATAATTTACAAGTATTTTTACAAAGATGTTCTAGAAAATTCTCTATCAGCACTTAATCTATCTGGAATATTATGGAAAAATGGGTAAATTTGAAAATTTAATTAGCCAGATTACAAATGGAAAGTTTGAAGAAAAAAAAATCTTTTTTTCCCTTTAGACATTAAGCAATTAGGAAATAATACTTTTTGTCCAGGAACAGAAAAAAAGTAAACAATTTTGTGTAACAAAAGGTTCAATATAATAACCAATTCACCCCCCCACACACACACACACACTTTTTAAAAAAAAAACTGGAAAACTGGAATAGCTTTGATGTCTGTATCTTGGAGTAAAGTTTAAATGTTTTGTATTTGATTTTATTTAACTTTCTATTTTAAATGGATGTTACTCTGAAAATGTTCCTTGTACTCATCACAGTGTAATAGATCTTCTTGATTTACTGCAACACTAAATGTTGTTGTCACTGGAAAATAATGACAATAAACACTTTTGAATTAGGATTGTCCATTTAATGAGATCCCAGATAATATAATGGTTATCAAGAATTCAATTTGCTGTAATTAATCGAGCAGGGGCGCCTAAACTTGCATGATGTAAGAGCGATAAATGATAAAGCTTGGATGTTTGAGAGTCACAGGACATGGACAAAATTTACACAGATAATAAAGACGAGTAGTAAAGACGGCATGGTTTCAAAAGAGTTGCCAACACAGTTCTTGCTCTGGATTTGGGTCTAAATTTCTAGACTATAAATTCTCCACAATCTACATATTAAAAGGTCAGTTGCATGTGACTTGCAGCTGTGGTTTGCGCCCCCCCCCCCCGCCTCTGATCTTGAGCTATCTGATGACAGATGACACTATTGTTACAGTTTCTAGCAAATGCCAGAAAATAACAAAAACAAGCTATTTCCCCCACCAATAACTTCAGAGCCTGTCTGATTTGTTAATGTTTTCTTGATATTCATAAATGTGGTTAAGATGATTTGGAAATTTGAGCTTTCACTCTCCTCAGCTCATGTCCAGGTTTCCGCTTGTCAAGGGGTTTAAATCTTCAAAGGGTTAATGATTGAAGAATTAACTGCACTTTTCTTCTCTCTGAAAAACAAAATTAAATACCATTTCCAAAACTTCTTAATTAACCGGTCAGTCTTGGAGAAATTCTGTTTTTTTTGTTTTTTTATTTGAAGAGAATGACTTATCTCATTGGTCAAATTTGTTGAAATGCTTGTATGTTTAACTCCAAAAAATGTTTGTCCTTCTTGTTAAATAATTTGTTCATGACTTTCAAATAGGCACGTTGTTCAGTTCTATTAAAATAGCTACGGCATTTTTAAACTTTTTGGAAGTTTTGCTCAATTTTATGTTAAAGGAATCAATTCCTAATGTATTTTTTTATATTTCTGTTCTTTTTAATGTGTCTGCTTTCTAGGGTGGGGGAAAGTTGCCGGCCTAACCAAGAACTTTTAATTTTTATTGAATCTTTAGTTTTTATTGAATCTTTTGGGAAGGGTGAAAGAAACTTGAAAGACAATGTTGAACTGCAGGGTGAGTATGTGGGGATACTATGTATATTGGTCAGGCCGAGAACCTTTCAGCACCTTTTGTTTTCTTGTGTGTGTGTGTGTGTGTGTGTGTGTGTAAATAAAATGTTATTCTGATTACCTTTATCACTTTTGCTTGTGTACATTTGTGTACTTGTAAATTCTGCAGTGGCATGATGGTATAAATATCTGAACTTTATACAAAGCAACTCGGAAATTGTGGGTTCAATCCCACTCTTGGTTGTTTGCAAATGAAATGATCAAAATGTTACAAATCGTTTCCATGTTCTCTTACATAATTGAACAAATTTGTCTGTCTGTCTAGTTTATTTTTCTGGGAGTGATTTTTTTTTTTTTTTTTTTTAAGTGCCTAAAGCCAATGTCTGCCACAAGGCTAATACCCAGTTTTTCTCATAAATCCAACAAAAAATGTTAGTTCGACTTGGCAACTTGAAGGAGGCTATTTACTTTAATGATCAGAAAGGTCTCCCTCAAAAAAAAAAAAAGAAAAATCTTGTGCCAGGTAAGGATAACTCTTTCTTGCATGTTGCAAAATTCAACACAAGAATGATTATTGTGGACATAAAAAATTGGATAATTCGTCAGTTCTATTAAAATACCTACAGATTTTCTTTACCCCCCCCCCCTTTTTTGTTTTTCAAAAAAAAGTTTTGCTCAATTTAATGTTAAAGGAATCAATTTCCCAAGATACTGTTTACTTTTCTGTTTCTTTTTTTAATATCTACTTTCAAGAATATTATAAGGTTGTAATAATGACATCTACAAGAAATGTTGAACAGTTTAAGGATCAAAAACAAACAACCTCAAGCCATAAAATATAAATGTTGTTCAACATAATCATCTTGCAGTTCAATATATTTTGCACAATTTTCAAGTTTCACAAAAAAAAAATTCAATAAAAGGTCATATTCTTCTTGGTTGGACTGAGAACCTTTCAGTAAGCCTTCTTTTGTGTGTTGTGTGTGTGTGTGTGTATATATACGTGTATATATATATATATATATATATATATATATTCTAATATAACAAACTTCAGGCACAGGTATTGTTTGATATCCTGAGATTATTTAAAATCTATTCAAAGACCATATATATATATATATATATATATATATATATATGAGGTCATTTTTTAAAAAATATGGTATCTTCTTTTTGTTTTTTTTAAAAAGCAGAAATTTTTTTTTTCAGAATTATTTTCCATAAATATAAATGCTGCTTTATTTAGAATTGGTCAATAGCAAAATTAATTCAATCTCACAAAAATATTTGTTTTGAGGCTATTCAAAATGCTGACAAATCAAACACTGCTCCCAGGCTTTGACAGAGGTCTGTCATCAAAATTTTTTGGCTGCCAAGAAATGCAAACCATGTGAAATTTACAGAAGAATGTGTACAAAGAAATATGTTTGAATCCCAAAAATGTTTACACATGGGTTTGCCACAAGTCTTAGTTTAAAATACAGTTCGGGGGGTGGGGGTGGGGTGTGGAAACACTGAATTCTGGGTGCATTGATGCATAAAACGAAGTCATGCTAACAATCTACTAGGACACAAAAAGGTCTATCACTATTAATTTCCATGAAAAAGATGCAGTAATTTATGAGAAAGTGCGTCCCGGTCTCCTGCCTTAGAAATTGCTACCCGGTGACTACTAAAATAACGACCCAGCTCAGTCTATTCAAAACTATCCATCTTCATATCTATCTCAATTTGTTCATATTTATCTATATTATTTTTAAATACTAAGATTTTTTTTATTTATTCAGGTTTGTTTAATGTCTTGTTTTTAGTTTAAATAAACAAGAATTACGACAAAAAGAAAATGCGACCCCCCCCCCTAAATACATTTACTTGTCGAAAATATCTATCTATCTTCATTTGTTCATATCTATCTAATATTATTGTTTGTTTATCTATCTCAGTCTATTCCAAACTATATATCCATCTTCATATCTAAACAAGAGTTACAACAAATTACAATAAGTAAACAAGAATTACGATGAGCTGGGGTTGTTATTTTGATAGTCACCGGGTAGCAATTTTTTGAGTCAGGAGACCAGGATGCACTTCCTCATAAATTACCAAAGATGCAACTGTAAACAGTGCTTTCTATTGTCAACTCCTTAGGCAAAATTAACCTTATTTATTGAACGACCCTCAATATGTTTTTTAGTCATGCACAGATACCTTGTTTCAACATATTGTCTCCCTCATTGTGGCTAGACTTTGCAGTCTAACTCCAGCCACAATTGAAACCCAACCAATTTATCATCAGTCAGAGTCTTAACCACTGGGCCATCATCAGCACCTAAAAGTGAATGAGAATTTAAACTGATAAATACATACATAGGTATATATTTCAAGGTCACCAAGAGAGGCTCATATCCATGTAATAGGAGAGCCTTACTTTATTCTTAAGCTTTAAAGTTCTAATAACCTTTACCTATTAAAAACATTTCTTGTGCCAAGTAGTTAAGATTGTTCTTTCTTGCATTTTTACACGAATACAAGATCAATAAGCTCATCTTGCAGATCCATTACTACTAATAGCGAGTTTTGATCCTCACTGGATCACAATACTTGCGACCTTGTGACACATCCTACTCATGGTGAATGGTTGGGTAAATAGCTACAAGTTCAATTAATGTATTGTGTAAAGAAAAACCTATTTGATTAGCAAGTATTATTCAGAATATTTAGGTTCCTCTTCAATTTCTCTGAATGTTTTGAGATGAGGCTTGAAGATTAGTATTATCTGTGTTATTCGGACTATTGTCCCCATCTTCATTGTTTATTTGTACAACGTTTCGGCCGATATGCCCTCCGGCCTTCTTCAGGTATTTCTTGTCGGACTCGGAACCTTCTCGGACTCCTACCGCAGCTATGGTTAGCGGAATGAGAACAGGATACCCCCATGGACTAAATAAAAGGGTTAGGTTCAAAGTTCCGTGATGGCTCCCGATTATGACAAGAAAGTCCCGAGTTCGAAAAGAAGGTTCCCAAAGTCTGAGAAGGTTCCTGAGTCCGACAAGAAATACCTGAAGAAGACCGGAGGGCATATCGGCCGAAACGTTGTACAAATACAATGAAGATTGAACAATAGTCCAAATAACGCAGATAATACTGTTCCTCTTCAACTTCAACCTTGAGTGAATAAATGGCACACTTTTATAAGAGTCTATTAAAACTGCCCATCCTTGCAATGACCCCCACATATTTCAGAATAATGAATTTAATGATTTAGAGATAGTTAAAAAACAACAAAAAACATTTTATCTAACATTATTAGGAAAAAACTTAGATATAAAGGAATTTTTACATGACTGATCTCAAATAACAGCAAAATGACAGCAGAGGTAAAACCCAATTCATATCAATCTCAATATCTATGTAATAATACACTTTTTACTTAATATTCTGACTGTTATCATCTTACAACACTCTATGGTTAAAAATGAGATCATCTAAGATGAAATGCAAAAATGTAAATCCTGATTATCTAGTGTTGCTTATCTGCTGAATTCTTATTTTTTATGAATGTTCTCACCTCAGCTAAATAATGGACCATTCTGTTTTTATTGTAAAGAAAGTAAGGGATGAAAAAGGACATGCTACACAGAAAACATAAGAACCAATGTAAATCCTGATTATCTGGTGTTGCTTATGTGCAAAATTCTTATTTCTTATGAGTGTCATCCCCTCAGCTAAATAATGGACCATTCCGTTTTTATTAGAAAGAAAGAGTAGGAGAAAGATAGAGAGAGGTGGTGAGTGCTAATCTGTTTCAATTGAACATAATGAAAAGACAGAAAAAAGTGAGAGAGAGTTAAATCAAGATTATTATACTTTTACATATTGAACTATTTAGCAATAGCTCTCAAGTAAACATATATAATAGTATGATAATTAAATTATCATGCTGTGATATATCGACAGGCCCTGCTAATATTTATAATTGGAAAGAGTTTGTCTATCCTCAATATGAATATTTCACTTCAACTATAAATCAACCAAATGGGCACTTCATGTGGTGTAATGGTTAACAAGCTGGATTAGCAAACCATTGTGAGTTTGATTCTCACTGAGTGTCCATGGCCCAACTAAGCTAAGATCAGTAAATAATGATAAAACTACAAAATCTGCAATGTATAATTATTTTCAGGCTAAATTAAGCTTGAAAATAAACATTCTTCAGTATTACACTCTTATTTTCATCAATACCATTTTCTACATATTCATATGTGTTTAAATTGGCCCTGTGTATTCTGATATCCCACAGAGGACTATTCAAATGCAAACTACACAGATGATCTAGAACTGCTACATAGCATAGAGAAAGCAGCAAAAGGAATTGGCCTTGCCACGGGTTAGGATGTGAGCATAAGGTTGCGTTATTCAGTAGTAATGGATCTACGAGACTGACCTGTAAACCATTACACCACGTCACTGGGTAAGTATTTATCCAACTCGTTTGACCGGGTAGGATGTAACACCAGGACACAAGTATGGCACATCCAGCAAAGATTGAACTCATTATTCAGTAAGTAATGGACCTACGAGACTAGGTTGCTAACCATTACACCAAAAAAGTGTGCGTATGTGACACTGAACAAATGCCGGATTTTGCTATATCCTTATATATAATATATAGATAGATAAAAGTTATGGTAAGCGAACCTGTAATCATGGCACTTTATTACTGATAGTTTCTCGCATATGCTATTCTTAAACCAGCTTTTAGAATAGCATAGGCGGAAAATGT
Source organism: Doryteuthis pealeii (assembly GCA_023376005.1). Taxonomy (NCBI): domain Eukaryota; kingdom Metazoa; phylum Mollusca; class Cephalopoda; order Myopsida; family Loliginidae; genus Doryteuthis; species Doryteuthis pealeii. Next base: position 39,237,384 of record CM042157.1, on the reverse strand, counting down.
CAGTAACCAAAGTGCCAGTGACTTCATGTCCACACTACTCTTACTTAGATATACTTGCTGTATCCACAATATATAGCACACACACACACACGCACACATATAATGAATGTCAAAATCATGCTGAATCTTGAGCCGGGAAGATCAGCCTTTGGATCAACTAATCTTCAATATTTCTCTACAAATTCATCAGGTTTTTTTTCACAGAAGAATATTAACTTCGTGAGTTATTCATAATATATAATTGGTAAGTCCTTTTTTTTTATCAATTTATTTTATTTTTTTTTGGGGGGGGGGTACCTTAGTAAAATCGTTTGGTATAAATTTCTTAATTGAGATTCATTAGCGTCTTCCTTGTTACCCCCTTGGAAACCATGGCTACTTTGTGAATTACTTAACAATCTTATTAGCATAATAAGTAGTTCATTTTGAAGTTGGAAAAATCCAAATAATCTTGGTCGAATATAGTTAAATACATTTTCAGGTATGGCCAAAAATAATGGCGCCTATGGCTGGTGTATGTTGAGAACTTTTTGTTTCAACATGTTGAAAATGTTCTTTGTTGGTTGAGACAGGGTTAATTACGTATGTATCAACATTTCTGCCCAGGTTCAGAACGTAATTCCTCATTTTACATGATTTATAGATTGCTTATTGATATGTACGGTAGTGTAGAATTTAAAAAGTAACAGGTAAAAAAACAAAAACAAAACAAAAATAATAATGGATCTGCGAGAGTACTTGCTATCCATTAACCTCGACGCGGCGTATCGTGTTACAGAATGGCGATCAAGTTTTCCCTTGACCAATGATTATAAAATCCCAGTGTGTAGTCTGATAACTTCGATTATACCATTTCTACGGGCTCGAGGGAGAAAACACACACACACACACACACACACAAGTAATAAAAAAGCTTTCGAACTTGTGAAAAGAAGAAATTTCGTTGTGCTTCTTTTCTGACTTTCCTTCCCAAGATGATCACACCACAACAAAAAAACAAGCGAGATTGATGCAGATATTCAGACAAACAAATACTGATAATCTTTTGATCCAAGTTGAAGTCAACAACTGTCGAACGTTTTCTAAAAATAGATAAAAATTAAAATAAAGTTAAAAAAAAAAACCCTCTGTAGCTGTCGCTTAATGTGCGCCAATCAGACATATTCCCTTCCATTTTTTTAAGAGACCCGCAAATTCACTTTTTTTTTCAGGTGTTTCTTGTCGAACATAAGAATCTTCTTGTCGAACCCAGGAACCTTCACGGACCTTCGAACTGAACCGTTTTTCATCCAAATGTCCTGATGAAAGCTTTAAAAAAACGAAACGTTTTAACGTCCATCTTTTTGTAATACTTGATTCTTTACACACACACACACACACACACACACAACACACATATATATATAATATATATATATATATATATATATATATATATATATAATCTCTTTGATACAATAAAGCTTTCAATATGTAGCCGTGTCACTGTATGGTTGCACCACTTGAATTATAATGAAAAGCCTGGGGAGGAGGCTGGATGGCAACCACACAAGTATACTGCGTGCTATGATCCAACAAGGATTTCTATTGAGGTCGAAAATTTATTAGCGGAAAAAGAAGAATCAATTTATTTTGGGGGGTAAATAAAAAAAAAAAAATAATAATTAGAATGAAAAAGATATGAAAACCAAAATTTTGGATAAGGTTATTCTTCTGATTATGAATTCAAGCAAAAGGTCGCTACAGCTCCTAAGGTGATGAGTCTATCAAAACTGTCAAAAATTTCAGGCGCAATCTTGGGTCGAAGGCATATAACGCACTGAATGACCTTTCCAATTGCAACAAGGAAAATTCAATGAACTTACATAAACATTTTTTTCTGAAATCGAAAAAAGGGCAAAGGTCGAGCTGATCGAAAGGGATTGAGATGTTTTGCACCCCCAACCCCGTATGCGAATACGAATTTTGCGACAGGAAATTATCCGTAACGAGCGGGACCTGTGGATATACCACAGTATGATGATTTAATTATTATAACGTTTGATATGTTTACTTAAAAGCTATTGCTAAATAGTTCAATATGTAAAAAGTATAATAATCTTCATTTAACTGTCACACTTTTTTCTTTCTTTCTTGTCCCATTTATGGGTTAAATAGAAAAACATGAGTTGATAAACAAAATTGTATTATCCATTAAGAATTGATTTATTTCAAAACTTTATCGGCATTAAATGACCCACTGAGGTTGATATGCCGTAAAACAAAACAAAATCAAATCAAAATCAAATCTTTCTTTCTTTTCATTGTTCGATGAAACAGATTAATGTTATCGTCCCCTCTCTCTATCTTTCTCCCGCTCTCTTCTTTTCATTCTTTCTTATTATATTTTTTCTGTGTAGCATGTCCTTTTTCTTCCATTTCTTTTTTTTAGTTGAGTTTACGACACTCATAAGAACTTGGAAGATTTGGACGGTCTGATTTTTAACCAGAGGGTCTTGCAAGATGATAATGGTCGGAAGATTAAGGAACAAGAGTATTGATATATAGATTGGCTGACCAATCAGGAGTGTTTAGGTCTACAAATTTATTCCATAAAATCTGGGGCTCCGATGCTGTTAGAACCCAAGAAGAGAGATCAAGACAACACTTCGTATTCCTACGCCATAGGGTTACATTGTGTGGGCGTAGGGAAATAGTTCTCATGCTATTGTTACAAGTACCAGTATCGAACCCGGAACCTTGCGATTCCTTGGTTGAAGCTCTACCGACTGAACAAAAGTAATCGATCTTTTTAATGGACAGGTAGTAGACAGGTAGGCAGAAGAAAGAAGGAGAAATTCTCATTTTTTTAAAGTAATGACAGGATTACTTGTGCTACTTTTTTTTTAACAGGATAAGTAAAATAACAGTCTGCTGTTCCTATGTGTAACTGCCCATTGTATACCGTGTGTAATGTTTAGTTGTCTGGGCTACAGAATTTGTATGAAGTTAAGAAGAGAAGAAGAAGAAGAAGAAGAAGAAATAACGAACGGACGAAATGATTAAAATGAACAACATGTATTCTCTGATAATTGTTAGCAAGTTAGTCTCGCAGGTCCATTACTATTGAATAGCGAGTTCAATTCTCGTTGGATGCCAACCATACTGGCGTTCTTGTGTCAAAACCCTATCCGTGTATTTATTGAGCTCTCGTGTTTTTACCAAAGATGTAGACAGAGACAGAGACAGAGAGAGTCGAATAAAAAAGAAGTTTATTATCCTGCTGAGTTTCCTAGAAACTTTTAAGAGAAACCCGGATGGAAAGCTTTGTTTTTTATTGGTTCTCTAACTGAATTCTACAAGCATATTGAATACCTTTTTATAATTGCATTGTATTGCAACTCGTTCGGTCGGGCTTTATTAGTGTACTATTCCGATGAGTCATTTTCTGTATTGTGACCATTGGTTTTTTTTTTTCGACTAAGATAAATTTACCAACGCCCTCCGCACGAGCAGGATGCGACATCAAGGTCAATTTCTTAAAGCGGAGTTTATCAAAGGTTTGATTCGGATTCTTCTCCTAGACCGGTTGCCTAACCATGGTTAAAGAGCCCAGTCTACCCTACTATTTACCCATAGCTGAGGGGAGTAGGATTCAATACCTTCCCAAGGTATTAAGCGCTAAGTGAAATGCAATTACCACGTCCATATTATATATAATATATATATATATATTAATATTTATATAATTGTTTGCCCCCCCTTAAAATATTCGGTTTTTGGGGGAAAATTCCCTAAAAGCCGCCATTGTATAAGTAAATATAAAGCATAGAAGAAAATGGAAGTCACACATCACTTGGTGACTCAGTTGATTTCTTCAGTGATCATCAGACCATGCAATTATGGGTTTTTCCCTCTTGTCACCTCCCTTTCCTATATATATATATATATATATTATATATATATAATCTTTTAAATTTAAACAAATTCTTTTTCGTAAAAGTAATTCCCGTTTAGAGCTCTGTTTTTTTTCAAAGTTGAATTCTACCTAAATATATGAAGAATTTAAAATCTAGAAATTTGGAGAACTTGTCATAAATTCTGATATTTATATGTATATATTTACCAACCCCATTGTACGAGCAGGTGAACATATACGTGTCAGTTTATTTTAGCCGAGTTAACAGGTTTGAGTTTTCCTCGATGGTTTGTTGTACCATGGTTAAAGAGGCACAATCGCCCTACTATTTACCCATAGTGGAGGGAGAATAGTTGGATCCATACCTTTTCCAAGGGTTTTAGTGCTATGTGATATGCAACAGCCTGTCCAGGATTTGAACAGGTGTTACCGTGTCCATTTCTTACGGAACGGTAACCATTACATCACGCACACCTCCAAATCTGATACTTAGAGACTTCATTCCACCATTTCTAATAATTTCTGGTCTTGAAAAAATTTGATGTTTCATATTCCCTGCTTTCTCGCTGTTGCAAAGGAAATTGGGCTGTAGCGGAAAGAGACGGCGATGGAAGAATATGCAAACATCAAATTTTTCAAAGACCAGAATTAAATTAGAAATGGTGGAAGAGTCTCTAAGTATAGCATTTTGGAGGTGTGCGTGTGTAATGGTTCGTCGTAAGAAATGGCCCCGCCAAACGGTAACACCTGTCAAATCCTGGACGAGGCTGTTTCTGCATATCACAATTTATCAAAAAACCCCACCCCAAACCAACCGCAACTAAAACCCTTGAAAAAGGTTATGGATCCAACTTTCTCCTCCAGCTATGGGTAAATAGTAGGGCAGATTTGTGCTCTTTAACCATGGTACAACAACCAGTCGAGGAAAACTCAAACCTGTTAAACTCGCTAAAAAACTGACCACGTGTCAGCTGCTCGTACAATGGGGTTGTAAATATATAACATATAAATATCGAATTTATTGACAAGTTCTCCAATTTTTAAAGATTTTAAAATTCTTTTTCATATATTTGGTAGAATTCAACTTGAAAAACACAGAGCTCTAAACGGGATTACTTTTACGTAAAAAAAGAATTTGTTTTAAATTTAAAAGATTATATATATATATATATATATATATATATCATAAGGAAAGGGAGGGTGACAAGAGGGAAAAACGCCATAATTGCATGGGTCTGATGATCACTGAGAAATCACTGGCTCCACCAAAAGTGATGTTGACTCCATTTCTTCTATGCTATTATTACTTATACATGCTAGTCACCGATTAGGCAACTCGTTATATATATATATATATATATATATATATAATATATAATGGACGTGGTAAATTGCATTTTCACTTAGCGCTAATACCCTGGGAAAGGTATGAATCCTACTCCCCTCCAGCTATTGGGTAATAGTAGGGTAGACTGGGCTCTTTAACGCAATGGTAAGGCAACCTAATATATATGTATATTATATCTTCTTTCTATATATTAACCTGATAAACTCCGCTTAAGAATTGACCTTGTGTCGCATCCTGCTCGTGCGGAGGGGTTGGTAAATATATATTTAGTCGAAAAAAAACAATGAGTCACAAATACAGAAAAATGCTCATCGGAATATAACTAATAAAGACGACGAGTTGCAAATACATGAATATTAAAAAGGATTCAATATGCGTGTAGAATCAGTTAGAGACGATAAAAAAGAAGCTTTCCATCCGGTTTCTCTTAAAGGATTTTCTAGGAAACTCAAGCAGGATAATAAACTTCTTTTTTATTTCGACTCTCTCTGTATCTGTCTCTGTCTATCCTTTGTTGTAAAACACGAGAGCTCGAATAAAATACACGGATAGGGTGTGACACAAGAACGCCATGTATGTGGCATCCACGAGAATTGAACCTCGCTATTCAATAGTAATAGGACCTGCGAGACTAACTTGCTAACCAATTATCAGAGAATACTTTGTTCATTATCATTTTCGTCTTCGTTAATTCTTCTTCTTCTTCTTCTTCTTCTTCTTCTTAAACTTCATAACAATTCCTGTACCCAGACATACTAAACATACACACCGTACAATGGGCAGTTTACACATAGAACAGCAAGACTGTTATTTTACTTATCCTGTTAAAAAAAAAGTAGCACAAGTAATCCTTGTCATTACTTTAAAAAAATGAGAATTTCTCCTTTCTTCTGACTACCTGTCACTAACCTGTCCATTAAAAAGATCGTTATTACTTTTGTTCCAGTCGGTAAGAGCTTCAACCAAGGAATCGCAAGGTTCGCGGGTTCGATACTGGTACTTGTAAAATAGCATGAGAACTATTTCCCTACGCACACAATGTAACCCATGGCTAAGGAATACGAAGTGTTGTCTTGATCTTCTTCTTGGTTCTAAACAGCATCGGAGCCCCAGATTTTTATGGAATAATTTGTAGACTAAACACTCCTGATTGGTCAGCCCAATCTATAATAATATACTCTTGTTCCTTAATCTTCCGACCATTATCAATCTGCAAGACCCTCTAGGTTAAAAATCAGACCGTCCAAATCTTCCAAGTTCTTATGAGTGTCGGTACTCACTAAAAAAGAAATGGAAGATAAAGGACATGCTACAAACAGAAAAAATATAATAAGAAAGAATAAAAAGAAGAGAGCGGGGAAGAAGATAGAGAGAGGGGAACGATAACATTAATCTGTTTCAATCGAACATGAAAAGAAAGAAGATTTTGATTTTGAATTTGATTTGTTTTGTTTTACGGCATTTTCCAACCTCAGTGGGTCATTTAATGCCGATAAAGTTGAATAAATCAATATCTTTAATGGATAATACAATTTTGTTTATCAACTCATGTTTTCTATTAAACTCATAAATGGGACAGAAAAAAGAAAGAAAAAGTGTGACATTAAATGAAGATTATTAATACTTTTTACATATTGAAACTATTAGGCAATAGCTTTTTAGTAAAACAATTATCAAACGTTATAATAATTAAATCATCATACTGTGGTATATCCACAGGTCCCGCTCGTATAATCGGATAATTCCTGTCGCAATTCGTATTCGCATAACGGCGTTGGGGGTGCAACATCTAATCCCTTTCGATCAAGCTCGACCTTTGCCCTTTTTTCTGATTTCAGGAAAAAATGTTTATGTAAGTTCATTGATATTTCCTTGTTGCAATTGGAAAGGTTCATTCAGTGCGTTAATATGCCTTCCGACCCAGAGTTGCGCTGAATTTTTGACAGTTTTGATAGACACTCATCACCTTAGGGAGCTTGTAAGCGACCTGTGCTTGAATTCATAATCAGAAGAATAAACCTTATCCAAATTTGGTTTCAATTCTTTTTCATTCTAATTATTATTTTTTTTTTTTATTTTACCCCCCAAAATAAATTTGATTCTTCTTTTTTCGCTAATAAATTTCGACCTCAATAGAAATGCCTTGTTTGGATCAATAGCACGCAAGTATAATCTTTGTGTGGTTGCCATCCAGCCTCCTCCCCAGCTTTTCAATTAATAATTCAAAGTGGTGCAACCACTACAGTAACGACGGCTACATATTGAAAGCTTTATTGTATCAAAGAGGATTATATATATATATATATATATATATTATATACTATATATATATATATATGGTGTGTGTGTGTGTGTGTGGTGTGTGTGTGTGGTAGAAGAAATCAAGTATTACGAAAAAGTAGTAGGACGTTAAAAACGTTTCGTTTTTTAAGCTTTCATACAGGAACATTTGGATGAAAAAGCGGTTCAGTCGAAGGTCCGTGAAGGTTCACTGTCGACAGAAGATTCTTAATGTTTCGACAAGAAACACCTGAAAAAAAAAGTGAATTTGCGGGTCTCTAGAAAAAATAGGAAGGGAATAATGTCTGATGGCGCATCATTAAGCGACAGCTACGAGAGGGTTTTTTTGTTTTTGACTTATTTTTAATTTTATCTATTTTTTAGAAAACGTTCGACAGTTGTTGACTTCAACTTGGATCAAAAGATTATCATATTTGTTGTCTGAATATCGCATCAATCTCGCTTGTTTTTATTTGTTGTGGTGTGATCATCTGTTTGGGAAGGAAGTCAGAAAAGAAGCACAACGATTAGTTTCTTCTTTTTTTCACAAGTTCGAAAGCTTTTATTACTTGTGTGTGTGTGTGTGTGTGTGTGTTTTTCTTCCCTCGAGCCCGTAGAAATGGTATAATCGAAGTTATCAGACTACACACGGATTTTATAATCAATTGTCAAGGAAAACTTGATCGCCATTCTTGTAACACGATACGCCGCGTCGAGGTGTAATGGATAGCAAGTTACTCTCGCAGATCCATTATTTATTTTTTTTGTTTGTTTTGTTTTTTTACCTGTTACTTTTTAAATTCTACCACTACCGTACATATATAAGCAATCTTATAAATCATGTAAAATGAGGAATTACGTTCTGAACCTGGGCAGAAATGTTGATACATACGTAAATTAACCCTGTCTCAACCAACAAAGAACATTTTCAACATGTTGAAACAAAAAGTTCTCAACATACACCAGCCATAGGCCGCCATTATTTTTGGCCATACCTGAAAATGTATTTAACTATATTCCCGACCAAGATTATTTGATTTTTTTACAACTTCAAAATGAAACTACTTATTATGCTAATAAGATGTTAAGTAATCACAAAGTAGCCTGGTTTCCAGGGGGTACAAAGGAAGACGCTTAATGAATCTCAATTAAAAAATTTATACCAAACGATTTTTACATAAGGTACCCCCCCCCCCCAAAAAAAATAAATAAAATTGATAAAGACTTACCAATTATATATTATGAATAACTCACGAAGTTAATATTCTTCTGTGGAAAAAAACCTGATGAGATTTGTAGAGAAATATTGAAGAAGTTGATCCAAAGGCTGATCTTCCCGGCTCAAGATTCAGCATGATTTTGACATTCATTATATGTGTGCGTGTGTGTGTGTGTGTGCTATATATTGTGGATACAGCAAGTATATCTAAGTAGAGTAGTGTGGGACATGAAGTCACTGGCACTGGTTACTGACATTTTCCCGCCTATGCTATTCTAAAAGCTGGTTTAAGAATAGCATATGGAGAGAAAACTATCAGTAATAAAGTCCACTGATTACAGGTTCATGCTACCATAAACTTTTATCTATCTATATATATATATAAGGATATAGCAAAATCCGGCATTTGTCAGTGTCACATACGCACACTTTTTTGGTGTAATGGTTAGCAACCTAGTCTCGTAGGTCCATTACTACTGAATAATGAGTTCAATCTTTGCTGGATGTGCCATACTTGTGTCCTGGGTGTTACATCCTAGCCGTGTCAAACGAGTTGGATAAATACTTACCCAGTGACGTGGTGTAATGTTTACCAGGTCAGTCTCGTAGATCCATTACTACTGAATAACGCAACCTTATGTCACATCCTACCGTGGCAAGGCCAATTCCTTTTGCTGCTTTCTCTATGCTATGTAGCAGTTCTAGATCATCTGTGAGATTTGCATTTGTAATAGTCTCTGTGGGATATCAGAATACACAAGGGCCAATTAAACACATGATGATATGTATGGAGAAAATGGTATTGATGAAAAAAAAGAGTGGTGAAATACTGAGGAGAAGTTTATTTTCAAAGCTTAATTTAGCCTGAAAATAATTATACATTGCAGATTTAGTGTAGTTTTATCATTATTTAACTGATTTTAGCTTAGTTGGGCCATGGACACTCAGTGAGAATCAAACTCACAAATGGTTTGCTAAATCCAGCTTGTTAACCATTACACCACATGAAGTGCCCATTTGTGATTTTATAGTTGAAGTGAAATATTCATATTGAGGATGACAAACTCTTTCAATTATAAATATTAGCAGGGCCTGTCGATATATCACAGCATGATAATTTAATTATCAATACTATTATATATGTTTACTGAGAGCTATTGCTAAATAGTTCAATATGTAAAAGTATAATAATCTTGATTAACTCTCCTCACTTTTTTCTGTCTTTTCATTATGTTCAATTGAAACAGATTAGCACTCACCACCTCTCTCTCATCTTCTCCTACTCTTTCTTTCTAATAAAAACGGAATGGTCCATATATTTAGCTGAGGGGATGACACTCATAAGAAATAAGAATTTTGCACATAAGCAACACCAGATAATCAGGATTTACATTGGTTCTTATGTTTTCTGTGTAGCATGTCCTTTTCATCCCTTACTTTCTTTACAATAAAAACAGAATGGTCCATTATTTAGCTGAGGTGAGAACATTCATAAAAAATAAGAATTCAGCAGATAAGCAACACTAGATAATCAGGATTACATTTTTGCATTTCATCTTAGATGATCTCATTTTTAACCATAGAGTGTTGTAAGATGATAACAGTCAAATATTAAGTAAAAAGTGTATTATTACATAGATATTTGAGATTGATATGAATTGGGTTTTACCTCTGCTGTCATTTTGCTGTTATTTGAGATCAGTCATGTAAAATTCTTTATATCTAAGTTTTTTCCTAAGTAATGTTAGATAAAATGTTTTTTTGTTTGTTTTTAACTATCTCTAAATCATTAAAATTCATTATTCTGAAATATGTGGGGTCATTGCAAGGATGGGCAGTTTTAATAGACTCTTATAAAAGTGTGCCATTTATTCACTCAAGGTTGAAGTTGAAGAGGAACAGTATTATCTGCGTTATTTGGACTATTGTCCAATCTTCATTGTTATTTGTACAACGTTTCGGCCGATATGCCTCCGGTCTTCTTCAGGTATTTCTTTGTCGGACTCAGGAACCTTCTCAGACTTGGGAACCTTCTTTTCGAACTCGGGGACTTTCTTGTCATAATCGGGAGCCATCACGGAACTTTGAACCTAACCCTTTATTTAGTCCATGGGGGTATCCTGTTCTCATTCCGCTAACCATAGCTGCGGTAGGAGTCCGAGAAGGTTCCCGAGTCCGACAAGAAATACCTGAAGAAGGCCGGAGGGCATATCGGCCGAAACGTTGTACAAATAACAATGAAGATGGGGACAATAGTCCGAATAACACAGATAATAACTAATCTTCAAGCCTCATCTCAAACATTCAGAGAAATTGAAGAGGAACCTAAATATTCTGAATAATACTTGCTAATCAAATAAGGTTTTTCTTTACACAATACATAATTGAACTTGTAGCTATTTACCCAACCCATTCACCATGGAGTAGGGATGTGTCACAAGGTCGCAAGTATTGTGATCCAGTGAGGATCAAACTCGCTATTTAGTAGTAATGGATCTGCAAGATGAGCTTATTGATCTTGTATCGTGTAAAAATGCAAGAAAGAACAATCTTAACTACTTGGCACAAGAAAGTTTTTAATAGGTAAAGGTTATTAGAACTTTAAAGCTTAAGAATAAAGTAAGGCTCTCCTATTACATGGATATGAGCTCTCTGGTGACCTTGAATATTATACCTATGTATGTATTTATCAGTTAAATTCTCATTCACTTTTAGGTGCTGATGATGGCCCAGTGGGTTAAGAACTCTGACTGATGATAAATTGGTTGGGTTTCAATTGTGGCTGGAGTTAGACTGCACAAAGTCTAGCCACAATGAGGAGACAATATGTTGAAACAAGGTATCTGTGCATGACTAAAAACATATGAGGGGTCGTTCAATAAATAAGGTTAAATTTTGCCTAAGGAGTTGACAATAGAAAGCACTGTTTTACAGTTGCATCTTTGGTAATTTATGAAGGAAGTGCATCCTGGTCTCCTGACTCAAAAATTGCTAACCGGTGACTATACAAAATAACAACCCCAGCTCATCGTAATTCTTGTTTACTTATTGTAATTTGTTGTAACTCTTGTTTAGATATGAAGATGGATATATAGTTTGGAATAGACTGAGATAGATAAACAAAAAATAATATAGATAGATATGAACAAATGAAGATAGATAGATATTTTCGACAAGTAAATGTATTTAGGGGGGGGGTCGCATTTTTCTTTTGTCGTAATTCTTGTTTATTTAAACTAAAACAAGACATTAAACAAACCTGAAAAATAAAAAAATCTTAGTATTTAAAATAATATAGATAAATATGAACAAATTGAGATAGATATGAAGATGGATAGTTTTGATAGACTGAGCTGGGTCGTTATTTTAGTAGTCACCGGTAGCAATTTCTAAGGCAGGAGACCGGACGCACTTTCTCATAAATTACTGCATCTTTTTCATGGAAATTAATAGTGATAGACCTTTTTGTGTCCTAGTAGATTGTTAGCATGACTTCGTTTTATGCATCAATGCACCCAGAATTCAGTGTTTTCCCAACCCCACCCCACCCCCCGAACTGTATTTTAAACTAAGACTTGTGGCAAACCCATGTGTAAACATTTTTGGGATTCAAACATATTTCTTTGTACACATTCTTCTGTAAATTTCACATGGTTTGCATTTCTTGGCAGCCAAAAAATTTGATGACAGACCTCTGTCAAAGCCTGGGAGCAGTGTTTGATTTGTCAGCATTTTGAATAGCCTCAAAACAAATATTTTTGTGAGATTGAATTAATTTTTGCTATTGACCAATTCTAAATAAAGCAGCATTTATATTTATGGAAAATAATTCTGAAAAAAAAAATTTCTGCTTTTTAAAAAAAAACAAAAAGAAGATACCATTATTTTTTAAAAATGACCTCATATATATATATATATATATATATATATATATGGTCTTTGAATAGTATTTTACAATAATCTCAGGATATCAAACAATACCTGTGCCTGAAGTTTGTTATAATTAGAATATATAATATATATATATTATAATATACACGTATATATACACACACACACACACACACACAAAAGAAGGCTTACTGAAAGGTTCTCAGTCCAACCAAGAAGAATATGACCTTTTATTGAATTTTTTTTGTGAAACTTGAGAAATTGTGCAAAATATATTGAACTGCAAGATGATTATGTTGAACAACATTTATATTTATGGCTTGAGGTTGTTTGTTTTTGATCCTTAAAACTGTTCAACATTTCTTGTAGTGTCATTATTACAACCTTATAATATTCTTGAAAGTAGATATTAAAAAAAGAAACAGAAAAGTAAACAGTATCTTTGGGAATTGATTCTTTAACATTAAATTGAGCAAAACTTTTTTTGAAAAAAACAAAAAGGGGGGGGGGTAAAGAAAAATCTGTAGGTATTTTAATAGAACTGATCGAATTATCCAATTTTTTATGTCCACAATAATCATTCTTGTGTTGAATTTTGCAACATGCAAGAAAGAGTTATCCTTACCTGGCACAAGATTTTTCTTTTTTTTTTTTTTGAGGGAGACCTTTCTGATCATTAAAGTAAATAGCCTCCTTCAAGTTGCCAAGTGACTAACATTTTTTGTTGGATTTATGAGAAAACTGGGTATTAGCCTTGTGGCAGACATTGGCTTAGGCACTTTAAAAAAAAAAAAAAAAAAATCACTCCCAGAAAAATAAACTAGACAGACAGACAAATTTTGTTCAATTTATGTAAGAGAACATGGAAACGATTTGTAACATTTTGATCATTTCATTGTGCAAACAACCAAGAGTGGGATTTGAACCCACAATTTCCGAGTTGCTTTTGTATAAAGTTCAGATATTTATACCATCATGCCACTGCAGAATTTACAAGTACACAAATGTACACAAGCAAAAGTGATAAAGGTAATCAGAATAACATTTTATTTACACACACACACACACACACACACACACAGAGAAACAAAAGGTGCTGAAAGGTTCTCGGCCTGACCAATATACATAGTATCCCCACATACTCACCCTGCAGTTCAACATTGTCTTTCAAGTTTCTTTCACCCTTCCCAAAAGATTCAATAAAAACTAAAGATTCAATAAAAATTAAAAGTTCTTGGTTAGGCCGGCAACTTTTCCCCACCCTAGAAAGCAGACACATTAAAAAGAACAGAAATATAAACAAAATACATTAGGGAATTGATTCCTTTAACATAAAATTGAGCAAAACTTCCAAAAAGTTTAAAAATGCCGTAGCTATTTTAATAGAACTGAACAACGTGCCTATTTGAAAGTCATGAACAAATTATTTTACAAGGAAGGACAAACATTTTTTGGAGTTAAACATACCAAGCATTTCAACAAATTTGACCAATGAGATAAGTCATTCTCTTCAAATAAAAAAACAAAAAAAACAGAATTTCTCCAAGACTGACCGGTTAATTAAGAAGTTTTGGAAATGGTATTTTAATTTTGTTTTTCAGAGAGAAGAAAAGTGCAGTTAATTCTTCAATCATTAACCCTTTGAAGATTTAACCCCTTGACAAGCGGAAACCCTGGACATGAGCTGAGGAGAGTGAAAGCTCAAATTTCCAAATCATCTTAACCACATTTATGAATATCAAGAAAACATTAACAAATCAGACAGGCTCTGAAGTTATTGGTGGGGAAATAGCTTGTTTGTTATTTTTCTGGCATTTGCTAGAAACTGTAACAATAGTGTCATCTGTCATCAGATAGCTCAAGATCAGAGGCGGGGGGGGGGGGCGCAAACCACAGCTTGCAAGTCACATGCAACTGACCTTTTAATATGTAGATTGTGAGAATTTTTATAGTCTAGAAATTTAGACCCAAATCCAGAGCAAGAACTGTGTGGCAACTCTTGAAAACCATGCCTGTCTTTTACTACTCGTCTTTATTATCTGTGTAAATTTTGTCCATGTCCTGTGACTCTCAAACATCCAAGCTTTATCATTTATCGCTCTTACATCATGCAAGTTTAGGCGCCCCTGCTCGGGATTAATTACAGCAAATTGAATTCTTGATAACCATTATATTATCTGGGATCTCATTAAATGGACAATCCTAATTCAAAAGTGTTTATTGTCATTATTTTCCAGTGACAACAACATTTAGTGTTGCAGTAAATCAAGAAGATCTATTACACTGTGATGAGTACAAGGAACATTTTCAGAGTAACATCCATTTAAAATAGAAAGTTAAATAAAATCAAATACAAAACATTTAAACTTTACTCCAAGATACAGACATCAAAGCTATTCCAGTTTTCCAGTTTTTTTTAAAAAGTGTGTGTGTGTGTGGGGGGGTGAATGGTTATTATATTGAACCTTTTGTTACACAAAATGTTTACTTTTTTTTCTGTTCCTGGACAAAAAGTATTATTTCCTAATTGCTTAATGTCTAAAGGGAAAAAAAGATTTATTTTTTCTTCAAACTTTCCATTTGTAATCTGGCTAATTAAATTTTCAAATTTACCCATTTTTCCATAATATTCCAGATAGATTAAGTGCTGATAGAGAATTTTCTAGAACATCTTTGTAAAAATACTTGTAAATTATATATATATATGTATGTATGCATGCATGTATTATATATATATATATATATATATATATATATATATATATATCAAACCCTCCACACGGATAGGATGTGATACAAAGTCAATTTGGAGTTTAACAGGTTAGAATTAAGTTTTCTTTCTCCTTAATTTTATTCATGTTGTTTTATTTAGATCTTATTAAAATGTGCAGATGTTTACATAGAAAATAGATTAATTTCTAAAATTCATTATCCAGGGCAGAAAAGCAAAGTTTGAAGGGAATAATGGCCATTTTCTATACTTTTATCACATAAGCAATTAAGAAATAGCACATACCAACCAGGAACAAAATTTGTCTTACATATTGTTATCCAGGACAAAAAAAGTAAAGTTTAGAGTGAATAATGGCCATTTTCTATACTTTTACAATAAAATTAACACATATCATCCAGATACAAAATGTTTTGCATAGTGTTATTAGTATCTTATGTGAAATTATGTGGCTTATAGTGTATAGTAAAATAAGTCAGTCTAAAATGTCAAGCTCATGGGTTCAAAGGATTAATTAAAAAAAAAAAAAATCAGCACCTCCACATACATACATACATATATGCACACACACACACACACACATGAAAAACAAAGTCCTTCAAAGTAGACACATTAAGCAATACCAAAAAGTCATTGAAATTTTCTGTCTTGTTTATAAGACATTGTTTTATGAAAGCTGCAAAAAGTTTAATTGCATTCTCCTCTTATAAAAAGAGGTGCTGTCGGCGGGCCTACAATACGCCGACCGCATCCTCAGAAGAGGAATAAGACCCTCCTTTACCCAAAAAAAAAAAAAAAAAAAGAATTTTCTGGGTAGGACACTAAACAGCATCTGGTGGTGAGGCTCCAGTTCTGCAGCTCTGCTGAGTGTGGAGTCACTCCTTCATTGCCATTACTCCCAGGTCCACTCTGACCTGGAGTGGTTGTACCTGTTAGGGTTAAATAGATCTGCTTGAAAATTATTCATATTAGATAGGAATACTTGAAACCATATAATTGTTCACAAATTATTTGTATTAAAAATAGTTACTTGAAGCTATAATCATTTACAAATTATTATTATTAGTTACTTGAAACCATATAATTGCTTTCAAAAAGAGGGAAAAACAAACTGACTTCAGCGTTAAATAACTCAGTAAGGGTCGACATGCCATAAAAACAACCAACCTCTTAAAAGTTTCTGATCTCCAACAGCATTTAAAGACCTCATACCATTCGGACAGAACTCTCATTAATTGCTTTAATAAAATGTATAATGCTATGCAAATCTTAATCAGTGGTCATTACTGCATATGCAAATTTTTTCTCTTTAACAAAATAAATGTTAAAAATGTCAACTTGGCAAATAGATTTGCCGTGAATGCAATGAAAGATTTGGAGTAAGAATCAAAACTTTCAAAATGTTTATAAAAAAAATAAAAAAAGGTATAAGATGAAGCAAGAAAGAGGATACAGGATGAAGTAAGAATATAAAGGATGAGGATAGAAAATGTAGCAAGAAGATACAGGGTGAGGCAGAATTTTATTGGAGTGAAAAAAAAAAAAAAGAAAAAAAAAAAAAGAAAGAATTTAAGCTCTGTCCAGTCACTATAGAACAGGGGCGTGCCACACCTTTATTGGCTTTTGAGCTACTTTTAAAATGATCAGGTCAAAATCATCAAACTGTATTAAAATGTATATATATATATATATATATATATATATATATATATAGAGTATACTTTATAAGTTTTAAGTATATCTAATATTTAAATAACAGCAGATTGACCACCCTGTATGCCAATCAAGTGGTACTTGCCGGGGGGGGGGGGCTAGCCGATAGGCTTACATAATTTTTTTTTTTTTAAAGGGTGTGCAATCTACTGGCCAATCGTAATTGATGTGTTGATTTGGTTTTAGTTTCTTTGTTTAATGGCATATCAACCTTCATGGGTTATTTGATGCCAAGTCATCCTTGTAGAAAAACAGTAGTAGTACTATTTAACTCATAGACAGGGAATGAAGGAGTTTATACCTTTCCCAAGGGTATTAGTCCAAAAGTGAATGTGATAGCATCACTGAAGTTCAAACTTGCTACAAAGTCGCAGTTCAGTATATCATCCACTACACCACAAGGACTCCCCCACTCTATGTATTGGACACCCCTGGTATAGAGTGTTAACCTTTTGAACCCTTAGCTCTTAGATGCCCTCTACCTGGACTCGCAACATTTTTTTTTTTTTTTTTTTTTTTAAGTTGAGTACAAGACACATTCAAACTTTACTTGAGGGCAGAAAATCTTTGTTTAAAGTCTTTTCTCTTAAAAGAAAGATTGAATTATTGCTATATTAAACCTTTATTTTTTAATATGATTTCTGTATTTTGGTCTTAGAGTGTATAATAAAATATTGCTCAGCCTGAAATATTCAATTCACTAGTTCAAAGGATTAATAAGAGTATTAAAAAAATGTTATCAGATAAGTAAAAGTTGTTTTTTTGTTTTTTTTTTTTTTTTTTTTAATGCTAAGTGAGTTAAATATTTCCCATATTATAAAAAGTATTTCTTAGACAAAATTTGTCTAAACAAGAGCTTTTCAACTTGGTTTGTACTACTTACTAGTTGGTGATAGAATAATTACTGTCTTTATTAAAAACGTGCAAGATTAAATGTCCTAAATTTATTAGAGTTTTAGCATAACCATATAAATTTCATTATTATTATTATTATTATTAAATATATGACTGTATCTGTAATATTAAAAATGCAAATATAAATTTTATTTATATGGTGCTTTTCAGGACCAGTAAGATCATTTCTACATGTCCTGGTTGAAGATCCCTGCTATGAAACCTGGTCCTATAATAGGGACATTTTCAGATTACCAGGGATAAAACCAGTTAACTCCTTTTGGCTATGAAGTCAAAATAGAAATAATAAAATTTTGGTACTTTTGATTTGGAAGAAAATTAACTTTTTATTGAAAAAATTGTTAGGGGTGTAATTTATCTATTGGTGATACTGTATATAATATTTTCCAGTACCAATACGATCCCTCAAGTGCCTCGATTGAAGATCACTGGTCGAGACTAAGTTATATTTAAATGGTGAAAGCTATGAATGAAAGAAAGTATATCAAGATAAATATGACGGAAAAAAGAGAAAAATAAAGATATATTCAACTACATCTGACCCATAACAGTTGTTACATTTCATATATTATTATTATCCTTAAATTCTATGCTGTGGAGTTTGGTAATAAATAATACATAATAATATCCATTTTGCCTGTATAATGTTCCAGTAGAAATAATAAAATCTTTACAACTTTGGTTTTGAAGAAAATTAACTTTTTATTAAAAAAAAATTAGGGGGGGAGAGGTGTATTTATCTATGGTGATACACACTATGGCCATTCTTCCAGTACCAATAAAATCCCTCACAAAGTGCCTCCACTAAAAACCACTCTTCCAGTACCAATAAAATCCTCACAATGTACCTCCACTAAAGACAATTCTTTTAGTACCAATAAAATCCATCGCAAAGTGCCTCCACTAAAGACCACTCTTTTAGTACCAATAAAATCCCTCACAATGTACCTCCACTAAAGACATTCT
>CM042157.1:39163423-39213423 GCA_023376005.1 Doryteuthis pealeii | reverse complement strand
ATGCCTGTTTTACTTCAATATTTCTCTTGAGGGAAAAGAAAGTCTATTTTTGCAAATCAAATGGCTAAATATAAATCATAATATTCAAAGCAAATGTCACTGTAATTAAGAATTATCTCCCTTGTTAAACTCCCATTAAAAAAAATATAAAAAGTCAGTACTATTTTATTAGACAAGGATTCTGTGGGCACATCATATGGTGTAATGGTTATAATATAAATTCTGATTTGACTCAACATTAGTTTAATAACTACCAATGCAACCTTTAATGAGTATAAATAGAAGAAAGAAAAATCAATTAAGATACCCCCCCCTTCTCTTTGCTGGTGTCATGGTTATTGAACTAGGTTAGTAGATCATTTCAAGTGAGTTTGATTCTCACTGGGTACCCCATACTTCTGGCCTTGCCAAACTAAACTAAGCTTAGTAAATGACTATTAGACAAAGATTCTTTTATATATTTACCAATCCCTCCACACAAGTAGGATGTGACACAAGGACAATGTTTTAAGCAGAGTTTAACAGGTTCGAATTCAGAGTTTTCCTTCTAGTATGGTTACTTAGCCATGGTTAAAGAACCCAGTCTGCCTTACTATCTACCCATAGCTGGATGCATACCTTTCTCAAAGATATTAGTGTTATGTGAAATGCAAACAGCCTCATCTAGAAATTGAACTCAGGTCGACAAGTCCATTTCCCACGACCCTAACCATTACACCATATGCCTCCTCTTATAAGGATTCTTTTCTAACAACCAAAATCGAAGCCCAAAAAGAATCAGTGTATTAACAATGTTAGTTATAAAAATAAATAAAACATCTGACATTTACAGAGACAAACTCAAAATGATTATTGGGTAAATAAGAAAACCTTATCTGAAAATTACAATTAGAAATTGTTTTTTCCATTTATGATTCATTTCAAAGTATCAATGTGTGTAGATACCTATCTCTATTAAAATATTTACTTATCTATAACCTACTTTTTATATATAAAGCCCAATCTGCTTTTGATATAGTGAAAGAAAAGAAAATTTACAATACCCTGAATATGTGTTTTAATTTACTCAGGATTAAATTTATAGATAATATTGTTGGATTAAAATAAATAATCATATATACATGTCTATACACAGTTTAAAATATGTTTTTGTTTTTTCAATTCAGACTTCAAGTCTAAATCAGCATTATCCTATACACACACTAGCAGAGCTACCCAACATTGCACCAAATATTCTGTATTTTTCTTTTATTTACTTTTTATTATGCTTATCATTATTATTAATTTGTTTTATTTTCTAAATTGATTTTTTTAATCATTTTTTTTAAATATATTTTTTTAAAATATATCATTGATTTATACCTTTATTACACTTTTATTATACTTTTATTTAGCTTTGCTTATGGAAAATGAGAACTAAATTTTAAAAAAATTCAATCTCAGACAAAAATAGTGTGAATTTTATTGAATTTTGGTATTTGTTGGTCTCCAATTATCCTTTATAAAAGTTTCTTTATATAACGAGAGAAAAGTCTACACCTTAAACTATTAACAACTTAAGCTCAGTCTGGAGAATCTTTTTCATTTGCATCACTCAAGAAGAAGCTGAAATTCTTAAAGATGAAAATTTTCAGTTGAAATAAATTTAAACCATTAACATGGCTAATATTTAAGCCTTTTCTTTATCAATCCTATATATATATATATATATATATATATATATATATATATGTAAAATAAAAGGAAATTAATCCGACAGTGTGAATTTGATATATTGAAAAAACAAATGATGTTTACAAACGCTTGGGATCAACGGTCGATACAGATATTCCGAGGGACCTCCCAACAGTGAGGGGAGGGGGGCCAATGTACAGTTAAAACCGTTGAGAGGAACGCCCCGAAACGGTGCACATTCTCTCCTGATGATCCCAAGCATTTGTAAACATCATTTGGTTTGGTTTGGTTTGTTTTACGGCATATCAACCTCAGTGGGTCATTTAAAAACATCATTTGTTTTTTCAATATATCATATATATATATATATATATATATATATGAGTAAGAAAAGGTGGAATGAAAACATCACACAATGCTGTTAAAGAAGAAAACAATTTATAATATAATCTTTTCTTCTTATATAATATTTTCTTCTTTAACAGCATTGTGTGATGTTTTCATTCCACCTTTTCTTACTCATATTGTTGGATTCATTTCCTTTCTTTTAACTATATATATATATATATATATATATATATATATATATATATATATATAGATAGATAGATAGATAGATAGAGATGAGATAGATAAGGCTCTCCTTAAAAAAAAAAAAAAAAAAAAAAAAAAGGTAGAACCCTCTTTAGATGTTTGCATTTATCAGTAAAAATGTCCTTTCCCCTAATGAGTGTGCTGATAGCCCTGTGATTAGAGGCCCTGACTGAGGAAAAATCAGTAGAGTTTTGATCCCAGCTTAAAGCAACTTACAAAGTATAGCTGCACTGTAGAGATGGGATACGTCAAAACAGAATTGTATGTGGATGACTATATGTATGTGCGTGTGATGCATCCTGCTCTCACTATAGAGTAATAACAATTTCTATTTAAAGCAAGTTAGTTCTTTTCTAAAATTAAAATTATCAGCCAAAAAGTGGGCGAGTCTATCCCCTTTTTGCTAGCATTAGACCAGATAGAGTGTTTTTTTTTCTAAGGTGGAGCACCCTACCTACCGTCAGCTCCCAGACGTTTTACCACACAGATCAGATTACCCAAGTAGTGCTACTCATACACTGAGTTTGCAGGAACTGTTATCAAACTTGGAACTTGCAATTCCTAGGCAGATGCTCTACCAACTGAGCTAAACCTGACCCTCATTTCTCCCTCTCACAATAACTTTCTAGTACTTTATAACCTTTTTGTCATTTCTTTTTCTTTAGTTAACTCAAGTGATTTGTAAGGATTTTAGCCGACTGATACTCCTGCGTTCTCAGCTCACCAACATGGCAAATACAGCCATCTTAATATGATAATTGAATTATTGTATACAGTGCTCAGGAGCTCTACAAACCATCAAAGTTGCATGTATAGTACATAGAATAATGTACAAATCTCAGGAAAATGATGAGTGTATGAGTGGTGATATATATTTGTGCGTGTGTATTGAAGGGGATATTAGGTATAGTGTTAGCAAATTTCAGGAAGCATGGAGGTTTTGAAGGATTCAGTGCCTTGGCAGCTAACAGCTGATGGAAACTAGAAAAAGTGCCTGTCCATATGTAAATAGTCCCATTATTCATGATGGGAATTATGCCAATATCTTAAAATCAATTAAATACTATTGATGACTTTATTATTATTACTAACAAGAATATGCGTCCTCCGCCAGGCATAAGTATTTAAGTTTTAATGTAATGAAATATATTAAATTAAAAAGACTAATGAAATTAAATAAGAATGCTTATTAAAAGATTACATTTATTTCAATTCTATTTTAATTGGTTTGTATATAAAAATCATTCATAGAATTAATATCAGAGATTAACAACACCAAGGAATTATTTCTTAAAACCAGTATACAAATTAACCACATCATATATTATGTAAACATTTATTTCTTAGTGGTATATAGGAGACATATTGCAGGATTTTAAAGGCACTAATAATGTGAGCTGTTTTGAGGCAAATCTAAGATTTTCATAGAGGCATTGTTAATAAGTAAGATTTATTCAAGGAATTAATGATTTTGACTATAAATTAAATACTCATTGATAAACTTACACAATTCCTGTGGGTATTGTGATGTAGTTTCAGTCGGAATTTCTATCCTGTCAGATTAGATTTGTCGACTATCAAGTCATAGCGTGTGCGCACACACACACACAAAGGTGTTTCAAAAAATTTGATATTTTATAATCTAATAACTTGACCTATTCTAATCTAAATGATATCAAATGTTAACAGCATGTATAAAACCAACTCAAAATTCTATGTTTAATGTTTAAACATCTTTTTTTCCAGTAAATGGCATTTCTATACCCGAGAAAAAAACAAAAACAAATATAGAACATTGGAATTTCTAATACAACTTCTGTCCCATAATTATTATATTTACTATAATGAAATTAATATGTAAATGCAGCATTTATTATGGGACAGAATAACAGAATTCTGGTTGATGTAATCATAAACAATGTTAGTGTAACTTAATGTCAAGTTATCCTTAAGGCACCTGTTCCACTAGATCAATGAAGTTAAGTAGTAATGAAGCTGCTCAAAATTTAGATGAGTGACCAATTAGGAACAGCAAGTACTGTAAGCTATCTGAGGTCTTTATACCAGACAAAACAAAGCTTAGTAAATTCTATAAACAATATAAGTACTCTAATATAAATAAATAGAACCATTTGTCCAATAATAGTAGTTACATTTAGTATACAAAATATATATGCAAATGTACAATTATAATTGTTACATTTGCATATTTCACGTTTTTTACGGCATGCCATTCTTGATGAAAAAAAAAAAAATGTAAATCCTGATTATCTGGTGTTGCTCATGAGATGAATTCTTATTTCTTATGAATTATCCCCTCAGCTAAATAATGGACCAATCCGTCGTTTTTATTAGAAAGAAAGATAGACATAGGAGGTGGGTGTGCAGAATTATTTCGCAATAGCTCTTAAGTAAAACATCAAACATTGTAATAATTAAATTATCATACTATGGTATATCAATACGTCCTGCTAGTAATTTATAATTTTGTGTTTGTCTGCATTTGCCCTGAACATCATTTTTTGATTATCCACATTCGAGATGACTATAAAATGGAAATTAGAATCCTTCACTCCTTTCTGAATAGAAGCACCAATATGATCATGGATCATTATTATGACAGGAACCCACAAGTGATCTAGTATTATCCATAACTTTAAGGTGTTAATATTACAAGTTTTATTTAGTTAATTAACTTCTTTGTATGACAGCAATTATTTTATTTTTGTATCTAATATTGTTGACCTGATCTGGCTGATATATTAGTGATCATTATTTTACTGCCATTTTCTGAATACTCCCCTGCCCCACCTTTTCTTTTTAATTATTTGAGCTTGGTACAAGGCCACAACTATGGGGGCATCCAGTGAGAATCAAATTCACTAACAATGATCTGCTAGTCTCGAGACTGTATCTCAGCAGATTTCTCACCCCCCCAAAAAAATTCAAAAAGCAAAAATAATTTTTCTGTAGATTATTTTTTCATGACTTTCTCAACTGTTCAGTCAAATGTGTCAAAAGTCGAATAAAAGTGTCTATTTCTCGGAAATTTTGAGATGAGGATTGATAATCTGTATCATCTGGATTAATCATACTATTGTCCTCATCTTTACTAAGTGACAATAATCTCTAGGTTCAATTCAAGTATCTGTCTTCAAGACAAGTAGTCAGCCTTTTTCTTTTTATGACTTATCTCCCCTTAATTGCAATAGAACAGGTGAACACAAGACTTCTAAAAGCCAAAGTCCAGTTTGCAGATTTGACAGCAGCAATAAACAACTTCTAAGATGACAAGATGCATAAGTGACATAATAGAGAAAGGGGTCTAAAGACAGGTGATTAATAGCCAACTCACAGATACCAATGGGTAAGAGAGAAAGAGTGGAAGAGGCAAAGGGTTTATATAAGTTTCCATGACCATATTGGTTAAGGTGCTGTCCATTAAAATTTAAACTCCCAGATTCAAGTTTGTCACCAAAAGCTTCTTTTCTCCCCCCCCCCAAAAAAAAAGAAGCTTGGGGGGGAGGGGCTCTTAAAAAATAAATATTAGTGTCCCTTTTATATTTTATTTTCCTACTTAGAAATTTCACAAGTTCATCCTTAAACCACTGTTTATCCAGCTATTAGAATAGCAACACTAACAATGTCCAGTAAGATATGCTTCATCAACAAGTGCACTTTGTGAGAGGCTTATTCTTCAGGCAGAAAGCCTTTTGACTTATGAAGTAGAGTAGTGGAGGTGAATCGTCTAATAATATTCAAACAATAAAATGAAGAATAAGTTGGAAGAAAGGAACAGAATCATTTTGCATAATTCTGATTTGTTCACCTAAAAAGTCAAGATGATATTTAAAGTTCAAAATGTCATCGATGAAAGATAACTCATCATCTATATCACATGATCTGACACATTTCATTTAAAACTTGTTTAAAATAAACTTATCTAAACTTATTTTATTTAAAGTAGTAGCAATAGTAATAATACATAGATATTCCTTACTTTTTCTTACACTAGTTTTTTTCTCATATTTAACATTTTTTAAATCTGAATATTATAGTAAAAAGTGACAAAATTAAAAGGAAAGTAAAAACTCGTAAAAAATTTAATGACAAAGTTTCAAACAAATTAAGTGTAAACAAGCAGTAAAAGTAAAGTCAGCAGTGGCCTATTGTTGGTATCAGCCTGGCAGCAAGGGAGTCTATACCATTTTCACTAGCACTAAACCCGGGAGCATATAAGGAAAATAATTCACTTGGTTTGAAAATTGAGAAACTGTCAATTACCAAGTGCTATTGAATTCATGTCTTTGTTACCCTAACTTAGATATACATGCTCTATCAATGATATTGAGCACTCTTTACTTATAAATATAGCAAACTATATTATCAATATTAAATAGTAAAGTTGGCAGAGATATATATACATGTATTATATGTATATATGTATGTATATATATATATATGTATGTATGTGTATATATGTATATATGTATGTGTATATATATATGTATGTGTATATATGTATATATGTATGTGTATATATGTGTATATATATATATATATGTGTATATATGTATATATGTGTATATATATGTATATATGTGTGTGTGTGTGTAAAGTCAGTTGAGTGGCCTATTGTTGGTACAGGCCAGACAGTGAAGGAGTCAATCCTCTTTTCACCATTACTAGACTAGGGAGATTGTTTTCATGTTTGAGGTGGAGTGCCACATCTACCATCAGCTCCCCACTATACAGCACAGATTCAAGCCGTACTACTCATGCACCAAGTTGGTGAGGGACTGTCTTGAACCTGTATCTATGTGGTTCCTAGGCGGATGCTCTACTGACTGAACTAATAGTAATTTATTTATATTACATACTTTTTTCCTCTCCATATTTTTGAAAATTTAAAATCTGAATATTGAAGTAAAAAACGGGACAAAACTATGAGAGAAGTAAAAAGTAGTAAAAAAATTAAAGACAAAGTTTCATCTAATAAATTAAGATTATGTCACTGTTTACTACTTGGTGTAAACAAGCATTACAAATAATAACACTGGCATACGTTAAACGTTTTTTCCAAAGGTCAAAAAGTTTACCAAGTGATATATGATCACCATTCTATGCTGAATCAAAAATAGCATTGTGTTTGGTCAGGTCTGGTTTTTAAGATGTGCTTGAATAAGTTGTACATAATAAAGTAAGTAAAGTCGTTGGGGCCGCCTAATGTTGGTATCAGCCATGCAGTGAGGGAGTCTATCCCCTTTTCAATAGCGCTAGACCAAGGAGATTATTTTAGCGTCTGAGGTGGAGCCCACACCTACCATCAGCTCCTTACTTTACCGCACAGATCCCTGTGCTACTCATACGCTGAGTTGGCAAGGGCGGGTATCGAACTAGGAACCTTGTGGTTTCTAGCCGAATGCTCTACCGACTGAGCTAACCCGGCCCTTAGTAACACATATTCAAAAGTCTGTGGACTCTACTAGTCACAAATAAATAGTTATAATACTGTTTTATACATTTCAAGTAAGATTTGGTATCTTTTAAAATTTGATTAGAAAAAAAATGAGTATAATTTTTTGGATTCAGCGTAAAAAAAAAAACTGCCTTAAAACCAGCTATCATATATTCAATCTTGAAAACATTGCAGACCAGTGTAATCATAACTATTTAAAAATAAATAACACTGCTTATCTAAGAAACTCAAATAATTTAACACTATTGAAACTTATTAGTACTAAACATGAACAAGTGAAAGAAGAAAAGTAAAAATAAATAACAATACATCATCTAAAAAATTCAGACAAGACTATTATGTCTTGTTTAATCTAAAAAAACTAAAAAAAACTATAAATCAGCTACTTAAAATAAGTAAATGAATAAATCTAAAAAAATAATAAAACTAGTCAAAAGATATAAGTAATAAATAAAAAATATTTAATCTCAGAATCTCAAAACAAGATCATCATAGGGTCTTGTTTCATAATTCCAGTTTTTTATTATTTTCTTATAAGTGCATCATAATGACGACTCTGGAAATTTGAAACCAACTCTGATTAAATTCCCTAACAACGTTCAGTAATAAAAAATAATGTTAAAAATAAAGTTTGAAACATTTGTTTTTCTAACACATTTTGTAATATATCAAATAGTTGATATGGTCTAAACCTTAATACTAAAGTATTAAATACAGTTACAATTAACTAATTAAGAAATATAAACATTTTTTCATTTGCTGCTGCAGTTTCCAGTACCTCCCCAGTGCCACATTTTCCAGAAAAAAGAAAGTTACTTTAATAATGTTATGGTAAACTGGTGTTAGAATAACAAAAAGAAATTTTGCTGACTAAAATCAGTAAATTTCCTGTCTTATAAATTTTTTTTTGTAGTCACTAATTTTGCTAATAACCAGTCACTTTGTACCGAAATGGTTCTAGTTGGTTTCTTTGTTTAATGGCATATCAACCTCCATGGGTTATTTAATGCCAATGCTATTCTTGTAGAAGTAAAGTTGGCGGAGTGACCTATTATGGGTATCAGCTGGACAGCAAGAAAGTATCTCCTGTTCACTAGTGCTAGACCAGGGAGATTGATTTTACTGAAGTGGAGCACCACACCCACCGTCAGCTCCCCACTTTACCACACAGATCAATTTACCTAATCTGTGCTTCTCATGTGCTGAGTTGGTGAGGGACTGGTATCAAACTAGGAACCTTGCGATTCCTAGGTGGGCGCTCTACCGACTGAGCTAAACCAAACAGTAAAGTAGGCAGAGTGGCCTATTGTCGATATCAGCCATACAGTGAGGGAATCTATACCCTTTTCACTAGAGCTAGATGAGGGAGAATGTTTTGCATCTGAAATGGAGTGCAACACCTATCAGCTCCCCACTTTACTGCATAGGTCCAAGCTGTGCTATTCAAACGACAAGTTAACAGAGGCCGGTATCGAACCCAAAACCTTGTAGTTCCAAGGTGGATGCTTTACCGACTGAGCTAAACTGACAGCTGGGGGATGGGGGGGGGTCATACCTTTCCCATGGGTATTAGGTTGTTTTGCTTTACAGTATATCAACCTTATCAGGTCATTTAATGCTAAATCAAATTATTTTGATAAACAAAGGACTCCGGTTGCTTACAGTACCTGCTGTTGCTTAAGTGGTCACCCAATTAAGGTATTGAACAGGCTCATCACTGCTTAACTTTGATGATCTAGCAGGAACCTTTGTTTTTAGCATGACTTGACCGTAATCTGTATTAGTCTGAAAGTGAATATAATAGCAGGACTGGTGTTCAAACTCACCTATTACAATGTCACACTCCAGCATGTTCGCACTTATGCCATGGGAACTTCTAAGATTGTTCTGGAAGAACCACTAACAGTATAAAGAAACTAATTATCACTTACCTCTCTCGCAACAATCAGAATGAAAAATAAGGCAACAATAATTGTTGAGTTGTATTAAAATAAGAAGAAACCTCTTGATAAAATTCCCCAGAGGATGAAAAATAGTTCAGGAAACAGAAATTAATTTTGACTAATTGTACGCAGTAAAGTGTTAGGAATTTTGACTATGGTTGCACACGGAAGTGAAAGGGTCTAACCACAATATAGTAAAAAAAAGTAAAGTCGTCGGGGTGACCCAAAGTCGGTATCAGCCAATCAGCGAGAGAGTCTATCCCCTTTTCACTTGCGCTAGACCAAGGAGATTATTTTAGTATATGAGGTGGAGCGCCACACCTACCATCAGCTCCTTACATTACCGCACAGATCCCTGTGCTACTCATGCGCTGAGTTGGCGGGGACCGGTATCGAACTAGGAACCTCATGGTTTCTAGCCGAACGCTCTACCAACTGAGCTAACCCGGCCCCTTAGATATAATCACTGTTTATACATTATCATATTGCCAAATCAGATAAATTTTGGGGTGCATAAAAAAAAAGAAAGAAAAGAAAAGAAGCAGATTAAAATCAATCGGCAAAAATAAAATCTAAATTATTAAAAAATCATTCTGAAGAAACCCACTTTATTGGGGAGGAATTATTACCTGTCATCCAGGATATCCGTCATTGCAAAAATCTTGTGAGCTGAATTGGCAATAAAAAGGAAAGAAAAAAAAGAAAAGAAAAGGAAAAAAAAAAAAAAAAAAAAAAAAAAGAAAAAAGAAAAATCAAACAAGAAAGAAATAGAAATTATTTTTCAGTTTTTTTAATAATTTCTAAACAGTTGAGAAAATATAGAGTCTTAAAATTTTTAAAAGGAAATTAAAAAAAAGAAAAAAAAAAAAAAGAAAAAAAAAAAGTTTGCTGCTATTTTTATGTTAATGTTCGTGTAGTTCTTCTCATTTCCATGATAGAAAGAGAAAGTTGTGTGTTTGTGTTTGTGTGAGTAAATAAAAAGGAGGTGGGTTGTAAATGAATATTAGTGGTGTTTGGAGAGAGTTAAATAAGACAAACGTTGGGGCTTGGGTCCTTTAGGTAAGCAAGCAACAACAATCATGTATTGGTAATGTAATAACAAATAATAACAATTATGAAGGCGGCTTAACACTTAAAAAAGAGAGAAAGAGAGAGATAGAAAGGGTAGGAGGTTGAGTAAAAAATAACACTGAAGAGGGAGAGAGAGACAGAAAGAAAAAGAAAAAAAAAAAGGAAGAAAAGGCTAAAAGGGAAGAAGACCACAGCTTTCAAGACCAAAATGTGCAAAATACAAATTTTATACTTTGCACATTTGTATACATACACTATTTGCATATTTTTTGTTAGAATTATTCACATCAACAATCACTTGGTTTAATTCAATAGAAATTGATGCTTATTATTATTATTATTGTTGTTATTAGTAGAGACTTATGAAACATTCATACAATATTGGGCAAATACAAGAATTTCTATTTATAATGACCATATTTTCTGCAGTTATCAAATTAAGAAATGCCATTTTGTAAATCTACCAATAAAAAATGGTTACTTAATGATTCTCACTTAAATAATTGACAAATTAACTTAATAAATTTCATAAAGTTTTTAAAAAAATGTATATAAACTATTATTGCATTGTAATATGCACTGTGTGAGGGTGTAGGTGTGTATATAGATATATAGACCTGTGTGGGTGTGTATATATAGACCTGTGTAAGTGTGAATATAGAAATATATAGATCAGTGTGGGTGTGTATATGGACATATAGAGACGTGTGTGTGTGTCATTATATTTTCATTCATATATATATATATATATATATATATACACACACACATATAGACGTGTGTATGTGTGTAATACTTTTCTAAGCCACTAAAGGAGGACACAACAAGTATATGTAAATTATTCATGTCTATGTAATAGCCTCTTCTGGTGACATAGTAACACAGGGCATGCTTACCACCACTCAGAGAAAGCAAGTGCTGTTACTACAATAATGGAACTTTTTAAAATTCCAAAATAAGAGGAAAGAAATACCCAGAGAAATTCAAATATATATTAGATGATACTAAGAGGTAAATATTTGTATTTAGTTTATTTTCTATTTTTTAAAAATAGAGAAAAAAAAAGAAAAAGAATTCTCCTAGAAATACAAATATAAGCGTGCATTTTTTTTCTTGTCATGGCTAATGTAAGATAAAATGCAGCAAAGCTTTCAATGTCTGCACATACATATTCTCATATTATATGAAAATGAGACACTAGGCATTTTTTCTGTTAATAAAAGGTTTAAAAACCTGAGGCACATCGGTAAAACTGCAGACATTAGGGAATGCCTAGATCCCCTCTAAGTGCAAAGGAGTGATGTGACTTATTTAAGTGAGAAGCAATATCAAGAAAATATTGGGCTTATGCTGTATAGTAAAAGAGCACTCAGCAAAATATATTGGGTTTATGGGTTGAAGGGATTAACATGGAAAATCAAACGGGAATTATCTTATTATAATGGAGATTGTGGGTTTGTTTGTCTGTAACCGAAACTATATTACTATACAAGACACTATTCTCTTTGTTGTTTACATAACATTCTCTATGATTTTATTTAAACCTCAATTATTAATAAAATTGTTTTACATCATTAAGACTGTTGACCATATCTACGTACTAATAACATGCAATTGTATTGATATATACAGCAAAATAGTGGATTACAGTGTGAATGGGAAGGCTAATTTGCATATTGATCGTAAAAAATTGATTTTAATAAATATATGCTAGGTATTATTGATTTCTAATTGTTAGGTTTTATCTTATTGAATATGAGCAAAAATCTTGAGGATAAATCTTAAAAGAAATCCATTAACAAGAAGAAATAACTGTAATGTTATTCTTTACTTCCTATTTTAACTAAATAGTTCAATTAGAAAAATTTAACAATGAAAGACGGGAGTAACGGAAAATGATGGAAGAGTTAGTTTCAAAGTTGTTCTATTTTTCAATCATACCCCCTCTGTTCCAAATCTTTTTATCTGCTTTCTTATTTAGTTTCATTAGCCTTTCTGATTTAAAATGTTTTTTTTTATATTAAAACTTAAATACTTGCACCCGGAGGGTGCATATATTTGCTAGTATAAATAATGTAAATATTTGGCTGAAGTAATTCAAAATTATCAAAAGAGCTTTTTGTAATTTGGTGAAAATAGTCAGGGTTTTACAGGTAGAGTTTTATAATGTAAACTTGGGGTGAGAGAGAGAGAGAGAGAGAGAGAGAGAGAGAGAAGAGAAACAATCATAACAGCAGAAAAAAAAGGGATTTCACTTAGGGTGGTAGGTATCTATCTACCCTTCTTTGTAAGAGCAGAATGTGAGTTTCAAGTTTAAATTTTGATATTAATGTTGATAGTATTGTGAACTCCATAACCATGATCTGCTAGACTAGCTCACTAAACATTATACTACGTGAGGTCCTGATAGTATGGTTTGACTAAATGTTTGTATGTGTATTACTGTACACAGCAAAAATGGCACATTGTGGCTAGATTTTTGTTAAAGCAATAGCATTAAAATACTCTAAACTTAGAGAACAAAGCAATTTAATATAAGTGTGGTGTTTGCATTTTGTACTAAATGATGATTATAATTTCCCAAAGGAAATAATGATTAAATTCTAATGATAGAGTAATTTCGCTTATTTATTTAGAATTATAAATCCTGTAAATATGACAACAGAGCTTAATAGCCACCAAAGGGTGGCCTTTATGTGAAAATAGAACAAGAAAAAAATACAGCAGGATAGGAACTCTTAAAGTCACCCCTAGTATTAGTTAATCCATCCTAAGCCCCCTTACATGGTTTAATGTCTATTGAGTTTGATTCTCACTGGGTGCCCATACTTCTGGGAATCTAACCAATCACAAATAGAGAATAATTATTATTTCAGTTTGTGTTGTGTTCAAATCCCAAAAAGTATATATTATATATATATATATATATATATATATAACACTATAGAAATGTCTAATCTTAACTCAATCATGTGTTGAAAACTACAGAAATGTTTATTTTTCTTTCTTTTTCTCTATAACAAAATATATGCCAATATTTTCTTGTTTTGACAATTTTTCTCAAATTGACAAATGTCAGAATATCTTTAAATTTTCTATTAACTGAAAGAAACTAACCCTACATAATTCCACCTTCTAAATGTCTACTGGTGATACAAATGTAAAGAAATATACTATGTTGTATTTGCCCACACAGACTATGCAAATTGATACAAACAAATACATTAGTACACACACTCACACACAAATATATATATTCATAATTGTGTGTAACAGGGTTGGTAAAAAAGTGCAACAAATATTTCTACAGTGCATCTATTCACATGTAATAAAACATATCACATAAGTATAAGCATTTACCTACGTTATTTGTTTTTATGCATTATACATAGTTATTCTTAGTTCTGACTACGGTAACTTGTACAACATAAGAATAACTTATGCTTATAATTTTATAAACAGTCTCACACACACACACTTATAAATAAATAAGACACTGTATCTACTTGTGTAAAAAGTCGATCCTGGTATCATATTTTTAGTATTCTACTCTTCTTTCCTAAAAGTAAAAAGTATGGAAATTATCAATTATATAATAACAATGAACTGCAGTGAAAATATTCAAGAAAAGAGAATAATATTTTTGGAGGACACACTGGATTAAAAAAAATACTTTTAAATGCCAATAAATTATAATCAAATATATAGAGAGAGTATCACCTTTACAAATTTTTTTTGGCATGGATTAAGAGTTTAAAAAATTTTTTTAAGAAAAATAAATTTTATCAGATTTATCAAATTATTGAGTGCTTATGGGACACCAGAGGAAATACAATACTGAGATTAAAAAACAAAGAAAAAAGGAATGATTAACAGTATTTTTTGTTTAAAATACAAAAATGAAATTTTGTAGTTAATACTAAAATATCATAAAGAACCAAAACTACATAAAGAGTAAATGTATTTAAAAAGAATATTAAAAAAAGAAAAGAAAAAAAAAGAAATCATTTTGAGATTAATGATATAGATAATTTAGTTTATTGGAATATACTTTGGTTGTGTAATAATTGTTAAATTTACTGTATGAAATATATATGCAAATGTAACAACTATTATAGTAGAAAGGTAGTATAATTTCTTACGCTCAGACCTGATTTATTCAAATATCAAAACATTTAAGATAAGAGACTGGATAGAAATGGCACTAAAAAAAAAAAAAAACTGTTGGGATTCAGGTGAGTATTCCTACCAGGAAAATAAAGACCATCAATTAAATTAAAAGTAATATTGAATAATTTTAAGAAGTTTCACCCCAAAATATTTAATTTAAGAGAGCTTTAAAAATGGTGTTTATAACATTTGATTTTGTGAGTATAAAACAACATTTCAAAAAGCTAAGTAGATAATCAAATAAATCTAATGATAATTTTGTCTTCAATCATCTAAAAATACACAGAAATAAATTGAAGTATTAAAACTTTCAGATTAACATTTGTTATGGACATTTTAGAGTGTAAATGCTACACTTGAATTACCTTAAAATCATCAAATGAAAAATCCTTTTTTTTAATTTAAGGATAAAAAAGCGATAGAATGGTTACAAGCCAAGAGAATTGATTTTGTAGTTTTTTTTAAATTTTTATCAAGGTGTAAATGAGTTAATAATGAGTTATCATTTTGTATTAGAAGACAATTCTTATTATTTGACATGGATGCACAATTTGTGGGTGCAGCAAAAAAAAAAAAAAAAAAAAAAAAAAAAAAATGGAATATATAAAGATTCTTTTATATCACACAAAAGGTAATTCAGCCTTGATAAGTTCTTTTTAAACAACCCATGCTTAAAAATAGGTATTTGTAGAATTTAGAATAAACAATTCGGGGTTACTATCAGTTACCATTTTAGAGAGAAAAATGTTTCATTTTATTAAGAAGGTTAAATTTCTGACAAAGCTACTTTTTGGGGAACAATATAACTAGAGGAGAGAGAAAAAAAAAAGGTTGCCACAAAACTACTTTACTCTTTATATTCATATTTTTTTAAGGAGGTGAGAAGATACATAATTTTTATTTTCTTTAATTTGGTGACCTTATCTTTCAAGAGCCATCAATTCTTTTTTCTTTTTTAAATTAAAAAAAATAATCATTAAAAAAGAAAAATCAAGCAAAGTCTAACATTAACAGGAGATTGAAAATAATGAGAGGGGGAAAAATCATTTTCTTTCTTTTATGATGTGTTTCATCATATTTATATAAATCAAATATTAAAAAGATCTTTAATTGGGTAAAACTTTTGCATATTAAGATTTGTATGCAAAAAAAAAAAAGAAAAAAAAAAGAAGACTTTTATAATAATAACCTCTAAATTTCAGAACAAAAAGGCTTTTTACACAGGTGTATACAAAATAGGTAATACAGCACACACACACAGAGTTGTAAATGTTTATGAGTTAATAAACTTATATATTTACTTCTATGGGCTACAATAACAGGACTTTCATACCATATCAACATACACACACAAGATGCAAGCAGATATTGATGCATGTATACAGATATACACTTATTATTTCCTATCATGCAAATAGATCTTATGTATGTGAATACAAAAAAAAAAAAAAAAAAATCAGCAGAAGATAAAATCAATGGTTTTAATAAGTTGATTATTTTCTTTTTTTTTATTTTGCTTCAGATTTTTAAAAAATTTTATTTCTTGATTTGAAACAATTGACAACATTAATAACTGAAAAGTTCTGAAAAGATTCAGAAAGAAACATTTTTTTAATTTTTTTTTTTTAAGACTTAAACTTAAAAGAGAAAATTAATCAGAATTTCACTCATGAATCCTTTTTTTAAGAAATCAAAAACAAGTTTTTTGTTTGCACCCCGCCCCCTACATAGGGGGTGGGGCGCAAAATGAAATGTTATAAAATATTTAAGAGAAAGGAAGTTGTTGCTCTTATAAGAAGGATTATTATAATCAATCAAATAATGTTGTCAATATGTACAACAATATGAAGCAAGGTAAAAAAAATAAAACTCATCAACAAATCAAAGAAGATAAAAAGAAAGGTGTGATCTTCATTATTCCGGTAGTAAAAGGAGAGTGAGCATTACTTTCACCAAACACTCCCACACCCCCATTTAATGCTAAGGATTAAATTTTTAAGGTGGGGAGAGAAGGGAGTCACAATCAGTTTTTCTATTCCCATCAACTTAAAAAAATAATAATAAATAAACAACAAAAAAAAACAAAAACAAGTCAAATCTTTAAAAAAAAACAAAAAAAAAACTGACAAGGTTATGGCTTTCTTTTTTTTCTTTCTTTTTTCCTGATCATCAAATAATTAAAATGTTTTTCTTCAGTTTTAATTATTGAAGGTTAATTAAAAAAAAAATCAAACAGATTGAGCATTTTTTTTTCTTCTTCTTCTTATACTTACCAGATTTTTTGTTTCTGAAATTATTTAATACTAAAACATTAATTACTCAAAGTTGTGTCCTTATGACAAACAATTTTATGCCTTTTTTTTCTTCTTTAAATGCAAAAATTGTAATGTCAGTATTTTTGAAAGAAGTAATATGAAATAAGATTGAATTTCTTTTTCTTTTGTTTATATTTTCAGTGGATGGAAATTTAAAAAAGCCAAGCTCTAAGCCCCAAGTTAAGCTGCAAATAGCCTTGTTAACATTAATGAGGGTACATATAACAGAATTTAGGTGGTCTCCTCCAAGCCGGTTTTTCTGAGCAAAAGTGATTATGACCATTAAA
This sequence comes from Doryteuthis pealeii, assembly GCA_023376005.1. Classification (NCBI taxonomy): domain Eukaryota; kingdom Metazoa; phylum Mollusca; class Cephalopoda; order Myopsida; family Loliginidae; genus Doryteuthis; species Doryteuthis pealeii. The sequence continues at coordinate 39,195,890 of CM042157.1, read as the reverse complement.
AGTGTTGATGTTTTTTTTTTTGTTTTTTTGATGGGTTTATTATTATTAAACAGGTTGTTACTATTTTGACGGGAATGAAGAGCCTTATTGATGGCTTCTTTAGTAACACTCTGAAAGTTTATTTAAGGGTCATTCAGCACCAATGGTCAGTTGAATGGCTGGTTAGTGAAGTGCAGTGAAGTGCTACCAATCGGTCAAGTCATCAACAAATGATGTCCTACAAAGAATGGAGTTGCATTTCAGGGGGTTCTTTTTGTGTTTTTTGTAGTTTTTTTTTTGTTAAGCCTTTTCTTTCTTTTTTTTTTTTTTTTTTAATAGAAATTTTACAATGATGGAACAGATTTTTTTCTTTTTTTCCTCAAAAAACATACGTCCTCTTATTTACATATGTATGAAAAAAGTTAAGCTATATTTAAATTCATTTTTTTTTTTGTTGATTTTATTATTTCACTCGAACAAAGTTCAAAGTCATTTATCTTTTTATTTTTTTAACTTTTTTATTTTTATTTTTTTTTTATTGGCAAATGAGCCAAGAGTGGGAAAAAAAACCCAAACAAAACAAAAACATTTCCAATCTCCTTTTAAAATTTAATGAGCCGAGATTGCCTCAATTATTGAAAATTTGTTTATATTTTTAATGCATAAAAAAATGTTTTATTTATAATTTGGCCATTGTTTTCTTTTTCTTTTTTTTTTTAACCATATATTACACATTGCAAATATTCCTTAATGTTTACAGCAAAGTCTTTTTTGAAATCATAAAAGATAAACATCAAAAAATTACACTGACAAAATTTTTAATTAGAAAGGAATACACACATCTTTATAAAACCTTCTTTTTTATGAGGGGGAAAAAAAGTTGGACATATTTTTGGCAGTGACCATAGCACAAGGTTTCACGTTCCATGCCAAATTCTTACAGTTTATCATAGAATACCATTTTTTTTTTTTTTTTTTTTTTAAATTTTAAATGTTTTCTAATCCTGTGTCAGTGAAAAATTTTGATATTTATTTTTTATGATTTTTGGCTGGACTATAAATGCTGTTAAAAGTTTTAAATAAGCTTATTTGCAATATGATATATAGTAAAAAAACAAACAAAAAAGAAACCCATCTTTATTCATTGATTTCTTTTTTCTTTTTCTTCTCTTGTTGATTTCCTTAAATGTATGTGTGGGTGGGTTAAAATATGGCTCAAGTACGAGGATAGTTCCTCATTTCAACTTCTTTGTCACGATGTCCTCCCTTTGTGCGAGCTCCTTTAGATCCATGTGGGTCATACCGAGGACCTCTACCATGTCCAGGTCGTAGGCCTTGAAAAGATTCCCCAGGATATGGCGGAGGAGGAGTCTGAAAATGACAAGAGATTTGTGGATTAGCGGAAAACGAGGGACACAAACAAAATGAAAAAAAGAACATTTTTGAAAATTAATGCAGGTGTGCATATGCATGTGTATCTATATCAACAATTGGAAAGAGTTTGTTTGTCCATCCTCTTATAGATGGACAAATGATTTAGTGTAGAGTTACCAGATCTAGTTGCATACTTAGAGTGGATACAGGGGAGAGAACCTCTAACACTAGAAATAATTGACAGGATGCCATGTTGCTGCAAGATGCAACTTATTGAACAGAATTAAAAATTTTCAACTTTAAAAGAAAAAATAATTAATGAAATTATCTTACTAAAATATTATTAAGTAGCTTAAAAGTCTCCCTATTGGGTGGCAATTAAGCTAGTTCCTATGAAGATTGTTTGGTTCAACAATAACACTTCATGTATTGAGTACAAATTAAATTCTATTAAACTTGAACAATATTTTTCAAACAAGTTTTCATCAAAACAGTGACAAGATTTGTCTATTGGGAATTTATTGCAAAGCTGCATGATAAACAACATTTTAGGTTTTCTCTCATTCGGGAAGTACAAATAATTTGTACCCATTCCCAACCAGCATAGACTTGATCATTTCAAAGTTATAAAAATTGTTATCGTTAAATGAAAAAACAAAAAGTCGTCGAAAAAAAAATTGCAGTAATTAAAACTTGGGGATTCAAAATTTCAGGATTGTGGATCCAGATTCGACCCAGAATGTTTTTAATTTGCTCATGGAATTGGCTTGACTCCAAATTGGTATAACATTTTGGGCTACAGCCTCTAGGAGTAAAGTTGAAAAAATATGACACACTGACATTCCCATTTATTATTAGAGATTATTTTTGATAGAAAAGATCTTTAAGCTGAAGATGTAAAATGGACTTTAGAAAAATTAAATAAAAAGAAGGATTTTTTTTTACATTTGTCTTCTTGTGGGTCTAATTTTGAATATTTGATTAAGGAATCTTTTTTCTTTTTTCCTGTTATTATAACCAGCCATCATCCAAATTTTGAGATCATACAAGGTGTAAACTGTTGGTTGGATTTTACGGCAGTAACTCTTGGGTTATCTTATTCTCGAAGACATTTTTGTTTTATTCATTCTTGCTAGGTATTCAAAATTTAAAGAAAAACTCATTAAAAAAAAAAAAAACTTTTAATCAATAGGTGGGGCCTTAACAGGTACTATCACTCCAGTTCAGAGTGGACCTGGGAGTAATAGCAATAAAGGGATACTCCACACTCTCCAGAGCTCCAGAATTGGAACCTCACCACTAGATGCAGTTTAGCATTGTACCCAGGACCTTTAAGACCTTCAGCCACCGCCTTCTAGCACATATGATAAAAAGGCTTGGAGGGGTTGCCATAAGAGCAATTGAGGAATAGTCAGGACAATGATATAGGTGCTAGGGCTAGATGTAACCAGCTGATTGATCAGAGGAGGTCTCTCTGACTGCCTGTCTAGCCCAAGTAGGGGCCAAGGTGGAGTGCTGCATGTCATGGATTGTTCAGCCACAAGGATGGCATTCTTGAACATCACAGGTTGCCACCCACACTGGTTGACCCATTGAAGAGGTCTTACCCCTCTGCAGAGATGCAGTTGGCTTCCTCTACAGCCCCAGCCTACAGCCACAGTGGTGTAAACTGATACTTCAGCTAGATCATCAATGTCTATGCTTTTTAGACTTGAGAAAAAAGAAATCTTAAAATTGGTTTATTACACATTGCCCAAATTTCCTGAGGGAATTTTAGACATCTTACTTTTAGAGGAAAATATTTTAAACCTGATATCTACAAAGGATAAAACTCAGCACACCTGAATGTCATGTGGTTAAAATACTTGGTATTTTCACATATTGAATAACATGGCATAGTCAAATATTAAATAAGGGCTGACACTATTGAAGGAGGCCACAAGAGAGAGTAAGGACACATCATTTGGTACTAATTCAATTATATATATATATATATATATATATATATATATAAATGATATAAAGATTAAAGCCTGATATCCATTTGTTATTAATATTATCATCAGCATGAGAATTTCACCTATATTAGTTCAACATTTTCAAATGAAAAAATTCTTAGTGTTCTATGGATATTAATAGCATTCCATTTCAAAATATAGTGATGTAATTACGGTTTGAAAAAAAAACAAAAACATTTTTATTCATACACACACACACACATCAGTAGTATATATTCCTAAAAAGCACACAAAGATATTCATAATTTTGTATAGAAGTATTTTTATTGGAATAAATGCCACCGATATGTATGTGTGTAAAAATTAATTCTTTTTTTTTTAAACAGTAATTATGTCACTATATTTTGAAACAAAAAGCAATTAACATTAATAGAGCACTAAGAATTTTTTAATTTTAAAATAATTTTTGGATGAAGCATTATGACATCACATTTTAACATGTTATAATGCTTCCTACGAAAATTATTTTCAAATCAAAAAAGTTTTAGTGTTCTATTATTATTAATAGCATTTAATTTTAAAAATATAGTGACATATTTAATGTTCAAAAAACCTTTTTTAATTTTCACACACACGTATGTATGTATCCCTAAGAAGCAATTTATAACTTGCTTACCCAATAAAAATAATTCTATACAAAATTTAAAATATCTTTTAAGTCTAATGTATTATTTATTTCAGATGTATCATAAAACACTGAAATTTATAAGTAGACATTCGCCTTTCAAAACTTGTACAGCTGATATGCAAAATTTTCATTAAACTATTTTCGCAATAAATTGTGGAAAGAGACTTTTTGATGAAACATGGAGGAAATTTGGAGAAATAAAAACTAAAGTGTTATAGGTGATACACCCTATAAGACTAATGGAATGCGCCGACAGGGTACTATAAGTAACAGGGATAATTGTGGCTTAGCAGTAAGCCAATGCGAGTATGCCAATAACTCTGTTCGTCGGACGTAATTTCCACATCTCTCTATTGTATTTGTCTACTTTCTGTTAATAGATTTTTCTACATTTGTTACCCGTTGTTTTGTTCTTATTTGACCCCTTAAAACCTCACAACATAAAGTTAGAAATACACAAAGCATTTAGAATCAGCAATAACTGATTTAATGAAAGAGAAAATGACCCAATACACAAAGTATTTTTCTAGATTTTCAGCCTGCTGTAAGTGAAGATGCTTTGTTTTGTTTTAATTGAATTCATTAGTTATTATCATATCTGTTCTGTTACGGCATTCACACTGGGTCAGTTGAGCTGGCCCCAACAATGAATTCACCTGGAGTAACAATGGAATATGAAATTCACAAGTGGTCCCCAAACTCTGTATGCATATCCTGGTCAAAGGAAGGAGATGCCCTTTTTGGCCTCGGATTTTCCATAAATGCAGTGACAAGTACACCAAAAGCCATTGATTCCTGATGATAGAAACATTCTTTGGATTTTCACCAGAGCCGGAGCCCCTTTGGCCGGGTTGTACCCTAATACTACTAGGGTGCCAGACCTGACCCTACCAGGAGCTTAAGTTCCTGACAGCATGGCTCTGACACTGCCATGATGAAGAGGGGGGTTGGATTTTAGAAATAATGTGCTAGATTGCCATTGAGTAAAGAGCTTCCTCTGCCCTTTTACAGGTTTTGTTTTTGGTTCTGGATGGTGTCTAGCCACCCTCCTCACCAGACAAAATCTGTAGGGGTTACCGGTTTAGAAAAAAGAGACTTCACATTCTATAACTGTTAGTAGCATCCTATTTCAAACCTACATGATGTAATTTGTGTTTGAAATCATTTTTTTTTTTAAATAAAATAAAAAATGTATGTATATTTATTTGTTTATACATATGACATGAGCAACATTTTAGTGTCTGAAATTCATTTAAAATTATACTTATCAAGCGTAATGTATTTATTACACATGTGTATTTATAAATTTTATAAAGATGTGTGTGTGTGTGTATATATATATGAATTTATTTTGGTATTATTTTTATATTTTAAGTGTTGATATCAACATCAAAATAAATTCATCTTTTTGGAACACTTTTTTTTCTTATATATATATATATATATATATATATATATATATATATAAAAAGTAAAGTCGTCGGGACGCCCTAAAGTCGGCATCAGCCAGTCAGCAAGGGAGTCTATCCCTTTTCAATAGCGCTATACCAAGGAGATTATTTTAGCATTTGAGGTGGGGCGCCACACCTACCATCAGCTCCTTACTTTACCGCACAGATCCCTGTGCTACTCATACGCTGAGTTGGCGAGGACCGGTATCGAACTATAAAACACCTTTTATCCTCCACCCACATTTTCTCCCTGCCTCTTTTTAAGAATTAAATCTGAATTTTATTCTTAGTCCCAACAAAATGGCAGAGTGAAAAAAAAAAAAAAAAAAAAAAAAAAAGATCTCAATCCATCTCATATTATCAAAGGTCATAAGAAAAAAAGGTGAAGTGTCTGGGCAAATTCTGGGATTGAGTGCAGGGTTTCTAAATGCATCTGGCAGGCACAATGATGGTGCAGCTGCAGCTTACTTGTTAGTCTTTCGCAGAACCACTTTCAACATCGCCTTCACCTTTTCAATACAGCAGCAGAAAGAAGAAAAAAAAAAAGAAAAAAAAAAAAAAAAAAAAGGAAAAAAAAAAAAAAGAAAAGAAGAGAGAACGATCAGTCAGCATTCAGTAAGCTAGTGTAAAATCTGCGCCCATCATTAGTAGAGTGTTGACATACTTGATGTCTAGGTGGAGGCTGACGGGTTAGAGTCCGTCTTGGCTGAAGGCTGGGTCGTCGTCCGGCCGGTTTACTGCTTGGCGTATGCACTGCACACACTTTGATAAAAGCAGCCATAAATAGCACCAAAACTATACACATTAGCATCACAGCCCACCAGTGGATCTGAAAGGTACAAAATAAAAATAATCTTATTAACATTATCGTACAGGAAGAATATTGAAAAGATAAAAGTCTTAATAAACAACTGTTAATTCTATCTCTACTTAGAGAATGGTATAGGCTACACTACCCATTAGAAATAGACTATTCCAAAAATTCTGGGTTATTTCCTATAACTCCAACCTAAAAAAGGGGAACCACTCTGAGTGAATTTTATCTGCTAATTAATCTACCCATTATTTTCCCATTAAACTAACCCTAACCCCTTCTTTTTTCCTAGTCGATCAATAAATAAATAATTTATGAAATTCATTCAGAGTGGTTCCCCTTTTTTGGTTGAAGTTATAGGAAATAACAGATTTCTGTCTTAGCCCTTTATCAACTAGAGTGCCCCAAACCGACCAATGATCAAAATGCCGGACTGCCTGAAAATGCCCGAGATCATGTCAGCTCCTAGAAAATGGTTTAGAGTTAAAAAAAAAAAAAAAAAGAGAGAAATGAATTAAATAAATACTATTCAGTAGTAAAGGATCAGCGATACAATACGAGCTTGTCAACCATTTAAGACATGTCTATTGCAGATGGCAGTGGTAGCTAGAAGGTTAAACAGACCAGGTTTTTGGTTTGGTTTGTTTTGTTTTACGGCATATCAACCTCAGTGGGTCATTTAATGCCGATAAAGTTTTGAAATAAATCAATTCTTAATGGATAATACAATTTTTTTATAAACTCATGTTTTCTATTTAACCCATAGATGGGACCCTAACAGGTACTACCACTCAGAGTGGACCCGGGAGCAATGGTGATGAAGGGGTGCTCCACATTCCCCAAACCTCCAAAACTGGAACCTCACCATCAGATAGAGTTTAACGTCATTCCCAAGACATGTAGACCCGCAGCCACCTCCTTTTAGCACCCATATGATAAAAAGGGGTTGGGGCTTGCCATAAGGGCAATAGGGTTGGGAAAATCATATAGGTGCTAGGGCTTGATGTGACTAGCCGATTGATCGGAGGGGGCCTCTCCGACCGCCCGTCTAGCCCAAGATAGGGCCAAAGTGGAGTATTGCATGTCATGAACTGCTCATCCACCTAGACCAGGTTTTGGTAGCAGTTTTGTCTTAACTATTTGCCAAGTGAATCTAGATCACTACTACTTTTCACTGGTGAATGAAATTTTAAAACTACAATTTTGATTTTTAAAATTCTAATGGAATATCTATGCCCTAAGAAAATATCTGTTAACTCTTTGAACCTGCAAACCTATTTTTGGACAGATTGCTGTTTTACTATACACCATAAGCCTGATATTTTGGGGGTTCAGGGAGATCATATGAAATACTAATCATCAAGTTGTGCCAACAGCACAGATTTCCTGGCCTCTCTTGCCATCCATCTATTGGTCATTTCTCCTGGCAGTGCCTCAACATGGCATCCAGTGTCTGCACAGGGCTTATGAATGTGAATTTTTGATGGTTGGCCAACATTGGTGTGAAGGAGTCCATAGGAGAATGTTGCTTATGAGTTCATCCTTACTTCTCCAACAGTGCTCACTATGTCTTGGTCATGTTACTTGGATTGTTTGTGTGATATGAGGTAAGTGGTTGTATAACTGCTGTTTTGTAGGGTGCTGCTTCCAGGATTTCTTAAAAAAAAGCACACAGCAGCCTTGTATAGTTCCTATCTAACCTTTTTGCAAAATATCTCATTAAGGTCCAGGTGGTCAGCCATACTGTAGTACTATTTGTAGAATAATAATACAGCTTGGGATAATTCCAATTTTATCAGATTTCTAAATGATTGATAATCTGTCAATGCTTTCCTATGTATATACTGACATTGGTTTCTGTAGATGAAATATTACTACCTATGTATGTGAAGTCTACTAATTTCAGAGGTTTGCCATTTAATGTGGAGATTGCTTGATCTTGTTTAAAACATATGAACTCCATTTCGAAAAGATTTAATATAGCTACCATTCACAGCATTTCTTTTATTGGAATGATGGGATAGATTTAACGAAGATGTTTGTACTCTAGTGCAAAGTTTAAATGTGTTTGATTTTTTGTGAATTTCATTAGCTCAAGTATAGGGTATCTGATGTCAAAGGGCTGATAATACAAATTATACATTTCTCTAAATAATTGTAATTTGCTTGTTGCTTAATAATGAGTAGGAAATCTTTATACCCCCCCCCCCAAAAAAAAAAACTGTTTAAAACTATATTAGAGCTAAAGAGTAATGTTTATTGAAGGTCTGATCACCTCTTTTTATATGATATATATATATGATGTTAAAAAAATGTTAAAACATTACTTTTAAAATCCACTATCTTGTCCTAATAATGTTTTAGTCACAATAAAGAAAAGATATTTTGCAAAGAATATTTAGTGGATCTTTTTATTGCCTCTGAGGAACTAAATATGTTTTGTTTTGGAGAGAAGAGAGAGAGAGGGAGAGAAAGAAAGAGAGAAAAGATATATATATATATATGAGAGAGAGAGAGAGAGAAAAAGATATATAGAATAATGAAATACATACAATGATCCATTCTCTAATTGTCTGAAGTGTTTCTGGATTAAATATCAGATTCTTCAAACGAGCAAGAGGCCCCTCAGCATCCACTCTCCGACATCGATGGAAGACATCACAGTAACCGCGGAAGTTATCGCAAGGTGATCCTGAAAAAATAACATAAGTATCAGAAATGCACAAGAAACGTATTAGAAAAATCTTTTTTCATTGAATTTCACTTTTGTTTTCCTTTCATCTTTATAAAATAAACATAATCCAAATATTAAAGACTGATTTCTATTTAAAATAAAATTTTAAAAATTAAAATAATGACTAAAATCACAAGCAATTTATGAGCAACTAACCAAAGACAACCATTCAAGAAATACATAGGTAGTAATAATTTTACATAAAAATACATAGGAAATAAATATATTTTACACAATATATCATTATATATAATATTTTTACTAATATTTTAAAAAATTATTAATTACATTAATTAATATTTTTTGAAATTATTTACATAATATTTTTTATTTTTTCATAATATATTATAATATATTTTACATAAAAATACATTGGAAATAACTATTTTTTATGCATGTGAATTGAGCTGTCATATTTCATAAACACACTGTGGTTGGTTGGATTTTATGGTATTTTATGGGGGAGGGGGTGATACCCCTCTGCAGAAGTGTAGTTGGCATATTCTACAGCCTCAGCCAATTGTGGCCAGCAAATACTAAGATCCTTAGATATGTGTCTTGCATATTATTTCATCCATACATCTGTCTCAACTCAGCATCCCACTAAAGGTTAATGTTGTTTTTTTCTAATGGGATGTCAACTTTTGTTGAATTATTGATGCTAAAGTAAGTTTTTTTTCTTCTTTTTTGTTGAGGGTGTCTTCAAACAATTACATGATTTCAAGTAACTTCAAATTTAATAAGAATAGTTTCTTGAAGCTATAATTATTTACAAATAATTATTAACCCTTTCAGTCCGGTATACTGGTGGTACTTTTATACCCACCCAGTCATACATTGAGAAAAGAGTACACACCTTCCAGTGAAATTTTTCCAACAAGACATTCTTTACATCTCTTAACTTATACTAGCAACTTCATTGAGGGGAGGGAGTTCCCATGGCGCAGTGGCTAACATTCACGACTGCAACATCGCAAGTAAGTTCAAACTCCAGTCATGCTATTACATTCACTTTTGGACCAATACCCTTGAGAAAGATATGAACCTCCTTCATCCATCTCAGCAATAGGTTAAATAGTACCACTACTGTTATTCTACAAGGATGGTATTAACATTAAATAAATTTATAAACTTTGAAATAGTTTTGCTTTTGATAGTAATGCCAATAAATTTTAAAGAGAAAAAAGAAAACCTCAAAAAAACCCAAAAAAAACCCAAAAAACCTTAAAAAAAAATAAATAAATAAAAAATAAAAAAGTGACCCCCCCCCAAAAAAAACCTAAAAACATTTATACTTTCTTTATAAAAAGTAAAGCTTTTTAGTAACATACCTGCAGGTAGCTTCAGAGGAATCGTTTTATTTTTGTTTATACGCAACAACAATTTCTTGAAAGGTGAATTTATGCCTTTGTTCACTGTGGCAATATCTTTTGAACTGATACACTCTCCAGTTATATTATTTCCTGGAAAGAAAAAAATATTCAAAATAAAAATCAGGATAACAGATTAACTTGAAAATAAATAAACAATACAAGAGATTAAAAAAATAAAAAATTTAAGAAATAAAAATTGGGGGTGGAGAGGGGGAGAGAGAAAGAGAGAAGGAAAAAAACTTTCTTGAATAATTATATTTCGGATATCCTCATCTTTATTGTGTATAAACAACATTCAGGCCACCGTAACCTCAGGCTCTGCTTTAGGTGTTTTTTTTTTTAATTTATTATTAGATGACTTAAGGTAATTAAAATAATGAATAAAAAAAACAGATTCAAAGATTTTGTGTTCCGACTCCACAGCCCTGATTCGATGAGAGGGAAAGGAGAGAAAAAATATATCAAAAAAGAAAAATACATTTTTAAAACAAAGTCTTGAAAATAAGGGGATTATAATTCTTTTTTTTTTTTTAAATATCTATATAATGTTAATTTGTTTATTTTTATAAAAGAATCATAAATTCAAATATAAGCACAAATTTTTTTCCACAGTTAATATAACTAGTAAATAATCAAGTGGTGACAGGCAAGAGAGAGAGAGAGAGAAAGAAAAAAAGGTGTACTCACTGCATGATACATAGCAAAGTAATTCTCTGTCTATTTCAGAATCATCGTCAGGAGCAGTTAAGAAACATTCCTCCCAAAGAATTTTCTGGCACACAGGGCCAATGCAATGCTACAAGAATACAATAATGTTTTATTTAGAAATTTTCAAAGATTGGGCGGGAGTGGTCAATTAATACCAAACATTTCATTTCATTATGATTAAAAAAATTGGGGAAATATAAAAATTATATTTATATTGAAATATTTTTATTAAGATTCTTTAAGACTTTTAAGAAATCCCCATTGGTATCCTGTTGCGGTGTAATGGTTAGCAAGTTAGTCTTGCATATTCATTATTACTGAATATCGAGGTCGATCCTCACTATAAAAAAATCCCCCTATGATAATCCGGCATGGTGGGAGGTCAGGAAAATTTATTCTCTCTTCAAGACTTTAATTTTCATTATTTGGACCAGTATAAAATCTTTATACTTGATGTATTCAATTCTACAGACCCTTTAATATCTGAATTTCAGAGATAATGTATTATTATTTTATCCTAATCTTTGTTGTATTAAACTTCAAAACCTCCATGTTTCTTGTCATTCGCCAATACAATTATCTGCTATCCCCCTCCATATATCTAATGACTATAAATAAAGTGTTCATTTTCCTGAAATTTGTACATCATTATATGTATTATACATGCACATTTGATTAGTTGTAGTGCACTACGCAATAATTTCATTATTATCAAAACCGAAGAAGGTTGTAGAACAAGGGAGATAATCTTGCTATACAAATTATCTCCCTTAATATCAGGCTTGTATTATATTAACATGTATTTACATAAAATAATAATGAAGTTTATTGTGTACAGTGCTCAGGAACACCACATATTAATATATTCAGTTTAACAATTAAAAAAAAATGTAAACTGTTTATAACTATATTGAGGAATTTACGTAAATTAAATACTATTAAATTACAAATGTTTATTGAATCTATAAAAAAGATTTATTTCCTGTTATGTCTAAGATTACAAACAATTTATATTTCTTTTCACAGATCATATTTGATAAACACAAAATGATACATTTCTTTTATGTTTACTTTAAAAATAAAATTACTTCAAAATGCCAATGGATACCATCATATGATTATTAGACTAAAAAAGTATTTCATATCTTTCATTTCATACAAATGTCCCAACCCCCTGGTTTCAGAGATAGTCCCAACCCCCTGGTTTCAGAGATAGTCCCAACCCCCTGGTTTCAGAGAGAGTCCCCCCCTGGTTTCAGAGAGAGTCCCAACCCCTGGTTTCAGAGAGAGTCCCAACCCCCTGGTTTCAGAGAGAGTCCCAACCCCCTGGTTTCAGATAGTCACAAAATAACTGTAAAAATTCACTTGAGAAAAGAGAATCAGAGAAAAATGGAGAAAGTCCACCTGAAAAAAAAAAAAAAGAAATAGCAGCATTCATAGTAAATAGAAGAAAAAACGGCAAAAATGCACCATTTTGAGAGATACAAATTTTAATTTATAAAATTCTCTTGTTTTAAAGACAATAAAACAACATTTTTACAAGTGATTTAAAACAAAAAAACTTTCTTTTCAAAATAAAGTCAAAATTATGTTAAGCTTCATTCATTTTTTCTGAGTTTTTGTTGGATTTTAAAAACATGTGAAATAAAATAAAAGTGTAATATAGCAACTATTCACATTTTCTTAATAAAATGGGGATAGCCTTAAAAAAAGATATCTGCATCTGAATATAGAAGGATTACAGTTTTGAGTTTTACTCCAAATTTATTTTTTTAACAAAAATTCCAAACATTACAATATTTACAATTTATTCAGAAATCCAGACTTCATAAAACTTATAAGAAAAACATCAAGTTTGGTTGAAATCATCCCAGGCATTTTGGTGAAACTTGAGGCAGGAGGTTTTCAAAATACATTTATTTATCTATGCATACAAACTGAAGATGGTGTTCCTTTAGTTTATTATTATTTTGTCGAGATAAAATTTGAGTGATAAGAAATATAAAATATATAGTTATAAAAGCATGATTACCATGTTTCGTTTTTTTGTTTTCATATCTAACCAGCTTGTTTAATATGGCTAGATTTGTTGTTATTTGGTTGTTTTGTGGCATATCAACCCATTTTGGGTCATTTAATGCTAAATTAAGTAATTTTGATAAATTGGGTTGCTTATAGTACCAGCTATTGCTTAAGTGGTCACCCAATTAAGTATTGAACAGGTTTATTGTTGGTTAACTTTGGTGAATATGAATAGAGACTTAGTAGGTAGCAAATAAATAGGATTTAAAACTCAAAACACTACATTAATCGTAACAATACAATACTCTTAAAAATCCCTAAGTATAAGGTGACAAGGATAGTGTATGGTACAAGGTCAGTTAGGGCTATAACAAAGTCTAGCTGAGATAGACACTATACAATGGTACCTTGACTTACTAGTATCCCTAGTTATGAGTTTTCAGTTGGTTGATCTTTTGCTTTGTGTTGTGATATAAAATGTGAGGTACGAGCGAGCTTCAGATACACTTATGTTAATAAGTTAACTAAAAACATTTGTTTCCAAATTCATTATGCCAAAGAAAAATATTAATAAAAAAAACATTAAAACATATCCCAGCTCATAATTCATTACATTCTATTTTATTATGTTCTCATACAATATACTGCTATTTTTCTCATTAAAAAAGTAACCAAAAAATTAGGGTGTTTTTGGGTGGCTGGAACGGATTAATACCATTTCAGTTTATTTCTAGGTGGAAAATTGATTTAATATACAAGGAAATTGAGTTACAAACTGAATGAGTTAAACTTATAAGTCAAGGTACCACTCTTTTGCAAATTATTCAAGCCATTTGAAACTTTTGTAGATAGAACCCCCCACCTAACCCAATCATTTTTACTCTCCTCTTTTAAGAGTTTGTAAATGGGCTCATGTGATACAGTGCAATACTTGCATTTTTTAAAATGTTTAATCTTGCTGACAATTATAATATTCCAAAATTTACTATACTCACCCCATCAATACAGACTTTACTATTAAAGTTGCAGAGGGTCATGTTCACTTTGTATTTAGGTTGTGGACATTTAGCCTGTGAACCGGTGGAGACAGTTAAGGAATAAAAGTTTATTGGATCTTCAATTTTGTTTTGAAGAGGAAAAAAAAATACATAAATAAATAAACAAAGATTATATAAATAATTTATGTGGAAACGGTAGGAAAACATGAAGTGTTCCAAAACATGAATATTTATTCTTGATGGTAATGTTGATGCTATAACGTGGTGCACCACATGCCCTGATGAAGGTCGCAAAAACTGAAATGTTATAGCATCAACATTACCATCAAGAATAAATATTTATCTTTTGGAACACCGTGTTTTTCTAGTTTCCACACATATTTAGTGGACAGCTGAAACTGGTGAATCTAAAATTTTGGCCCTTGCAGAGTGTGACTCTAGCAGTAGAGGTTGACACTTTCACATTTTTTTGGTCAAATTCAAACAACCTATACCACTAAAAAAAAACTCAATACTAATTAGTGTAAAGCAAAAACACCAACCAATTACCTCACTGTTTCTTTTCTCTTCTCCCAAGGGTGAAAAACATATTCTTTTCTTTGTCTGAATTTTTTAGATGTTGTCCTCATCTCTCCGGGCTAGTGCTAGCAGAAAGAGGATAGGCTCCCTCGCTGTCTGGCTGATACTGACAATAGGCCACTCTGCCATCTTTACTTTTTAGTTATTTATTTGTATATTTATACATACTATACAAAATCTAGAGATTAAAATTGGAATCTAAAATCACAATATAGAAATAATGCTGTGTACCCCCTCCCCTCACCATCTTCTTTAGGATTCTGCTTATTGATGTTCTCTGTTCTTTGTATCAGGGTTGAAGTTTCTCTTGCCAGCTGAGGGTTTCTTCTTCATTTCTCTCTGTTCGAAGACTCTTACTCACTCTTTCTCTTTTTGGGTTCTATCTAGTCATTTATCATTATGAAACAACAGAGACATATTCAAACATGTATACAATTTTATCCCCACCTCCATACATTAACCTGTATGTGAGTGTGTGTGTGTCTGGAGGGGGGCAGAGACAGAAAAACACATTCTGGCCAAACCGGCCACTGGAGACAGCTTTTAATTCTACTTTCTCAGTGTCACCTGGTCATGTGATCCTCTAAGCCAATGAGAAGCCTGTCCCTGACAAACAAGAGTTCAACACCTGTCAAACTATTTGACTCCAGTATGGTATTTTCCCACAGTTTTACCGTTATTTCAAATAACTCTACACCTCTTGCTAAAAATGATAGGCTATGCCTATCCATCATCTAGCAATAAGCTTAGAATAATAGTGTGTAGATAATATAGTGTGCAATATTTATAAGTAAAGAGTGCTCAATAGTACAGTTTCTCGCCTATACGATTTTCAAAAAAGTTAGTTAAAAAATTGCATAGGTGAGAAACTGTCAGTTATCAAGCTCCATGTCCATGCTACCCTAACTTGTGTGTGTATATATATATATATATATATATATATATATATACACACACACACACACACACACACTATATGTAGTATATCTGGAGTAAAAATATTTAAAATCATCAGGATGTCTATATAAAAACACTAAAAGATGCTCATTTAAACCAAATATTTTGGGGGTAAAATAGAAGCATAAATCATTAAAAAAATAATATAAAGTAGATATTTTTTAAAAAGTTCTTTCAACAATGAGATTTTTCTCAAAGTATCAAAGGATATTCGCATTTGGAGTCATAGGTACAACCTTCAGGTTCCATTTTGTGGCAAAGTCTTTTAGCTTCGGATGGTACAAAATCACAAGTATTTCCATCACAGCACGGACCGGCTGTTTCACTAAAAAAGAAAAAAGAAAGAGAAAAAAGTTTGTTTGGTTTTTATTTTGTTAACAAAAAGTCATGATTATTCCAAGAGTCATTTTTTTGTATCATTAAATGTAGAAAGAAAATTATTCAAAAGTCAATTTAAGAATTAAAACAATTTTTTTGAAAAATAAAAATTTCTATCATTGCCATTTATTCAAGATTGCATAGTAACGACCATTTGCAAGTGTGTAGGACAAAATAAAACACACTCATATGTGTAGTGTCCCATCTATGGGTTAAATAGAAAAACATGAGTTTATAAACAAAATTGTATTATGCATTAAGAATGAATTTATTTCACAACTTTGTCGGTATTAAATGACCCATCAAGATTGATATGCCATAAAACAAACCAAACCAAATCATATGTGTAGCAAATAGTGGTAGGAAATTTTAGTTTCAGAAAAGTTTGGTTATGGAATCAAAACTACATCACCATAATTCCTTTAGTTATTTAATCTTAATCAGCATCTTATTTATTGATGATGTTTCTATTAAAATCTAGCAGAGTTAGATTAGTCTCGAAACAGCTTGTATGATTAATGCATGTAAAATACTGTAATGTGTATTATATATCACTAAGAAATAATGGTTTATATAATATATGGTGAGGATAATTTTCATACTGGTTTTAACAAAACTGAATTTGATAAATTAAATAATGATAAGAATAATAAAAATAATTTTAATAAATAAAACTTGGCATTATTGATTTCTAATATTATTGTTTTATCCTAAAACATTAAAAACAATCCTACACATATTTCTATCTTGAAATCAATTGAAATAAAAATAAGTGTAATTATTTTATGTGTGTTCTTATTGAGTTTTGTTAGACTTTCTAAATTAACATTATATTTTATTGTTTGGTTGGTAGGGTTTTACGGCATGTTAATCCTTGTTGGGTCATTTTATGCCGAAGACATTTTTGTTTTATTCATTCTTCATGGGAACTCGATTTAAAAAAAACTATTTGTTTTTCTAAACATTTTTTTAAACTTATGTTTTTCTATTTAATCCATGAATGGGACACTAACAGGTATTACCACTTTGGGTCAGAGTGGACTTGGGAGTAATGGTGATGAAAGGGTACTTCACATTCCCTAGAGCTCCAGAATTGGAATCTCACCATCAGATTTTAACGCCATACCCAGGACAATAAGACCCTCGGCCACTGCCTTCTAGCCCATGTATGATAAAAAGGGGTTGGGGCTTGCCATAAGGGTAATAAGGTTTGGACAATCATATAGGTGCTAGGGATTGATGTGACCAGCCGATTTATTGGAGGGTTGCTCTCCAACTGCCTGTCTAGCCCAAATAAGGACCAAAGCAGAGTGTTAATATTTTATTATATCAAAACTTAAATACTTGTGCCCAGTAGGGAGGAGGCATATTATTGCTACTATGATTAATTCCTTAAATACATTTGTTTTAATATCTAAAATAGTTTTTGTGTTATTTAGAATAGCAGCATACTTAAGGAAGAATTTGTCAATTGCCTTAGAAAATATATTAAAACTTTAGAAATTATTTTTTATTTCCCAGGTGAAAGTTTTATTTTTACTTACCTGCAGTTAGCGTCTTTCTTCAATTTGCATTCCATGCCTCCCGGGCTGCCGCGATAGTGACAACATTTGTTGTTGGCGCAATCTTCCTTGTAGCCACAGTCGCACTCTTCTCCCTCTTCCACTAATTTGTTGCCACAGAAGGCAGTCTTTGAGGCTAAAAGAGGGAGAAAAAATATTGGCACATGTTACATGACAATCATACAAAGTGCTAAACTCAATATGCAATATAATTAAGGGTCTCTTAATATAATTAGGGGTCGCAAAACAATTTTAGTAAATGTAACATATGGGTGAAGAAGAGAGAAAGAAATATTTTGGAAAAATATTTTGAAAGGAACAATCTAGTTGGAATGCATTTTTATTGTTTTGAATTCTAATCAACAAAATTTTTATGTTGGAGAAATATTTAGAGAATAAACACACAGAAATAATTCGGTGAATTATGTCACAAAATAATCAGGTGAGGTGTAGAGGATTAACAATAATCAGAAAATAGGGGGTTTGGTGTTTAAGTGGTGAAAGGCCAGATGAACTTAGTTCTTTATCATTTGACAATACTGCCTCACTAGTCGGACGGGATTTTCTCAGTTGCTCGAATGTGACAATTCTGGTGTAAAATAAAAAATAAAAACAGCCCTCCCTTTCTCTCTATCCCTTTCTGTTGACATTTTACTGCTATTGACGATCAAATGGCCAAATAAAATTGGGGACAACAGAGAAACAAATTGACTTGTATCAGAATTTAAAAAAATAAATCTAAAACAGGTTACCTGGATCTTAATTAGGGGCCCTTGCCACACAGACAGGTTTACATATCAGAAATTAAGACCTACTACATAACAAATACTGCCTATTAGTAAAGTAGGTGGAGAATTACTTTTCAAAATATTTTTAAAGATCTGAGGACTTATCTTTATAAGTAAAGTCAGCAGAGTGGCCTGTTGTCAGCATCAACAGAAGAGTGAGGGAGTTTATCCCCTATCTATTAGTGCCAGGGAGATTGGTTTTGCATCTGAGATGGAGTGCCACAGCTATTATCAACTCCTCACTTTACTGCACAGATCCAAGTTGAGAGCCAGTATCTAACCTGGAATCTTGTGGTTCCAAAATGGATGCTCTAATGACTGAGCTAAACCGACCCCTAACACTGGATTAATACTAATACATATGTGAATAGATAAAAATATTATTACTGTTAAAAAATAAATAAAATCAAAACATAATTAAGAATTTAATTACTATCCAAATTATAAAACAGATGCAGCTCTCTCTCTCTCTCTATATATATATATATATATATATATATATATGGTATTTGTGGAAAAGATGACTTACCGGTGAAAATGGTTAGTTGATACAAGTTTCACAATGATAAGACAGTGATATAACAAATATAAAGTGCTCAATATGTTAGTAGAGCAAATTTATTATCATAATGGTACACGGTAATAACCTACTCGAGTTTCACCATAAGGATCTTCAGAGTTAAATCCACTGGATTAATTAAGATATTGATTAATGGCAGTTGAATGCACGCTTATATTTTTTCGAGATAAACAGTTGGTTATAGGCCTACGGTTGAAGAACGCTGATTTAAAATTTAAAAAGAGTGGAAGTTGCATTTTTGCGGACCCATAACCAACCGTTTAGCGCAAAAAAATACACATGTGCAATCGACTACAATTAATCAATATCTTGATTAATCCAGTGGATTTAACCCTGAAGATCCTTATGGTGAAACTCGAGTAGGTTATTACTGTGTACCATTATATATATATATATATATATATATATATATATAGTGAAATAAGGGCACACAACTCTAGATCAAGGGAGATAATCAATATATATGAAATATACTGGTATTGTTGTAGAGTGGGATAATGTTTATCTGTTCTTACCTACAACGATGTTAATTTTGGACTCATCCAGTGCATCTAATTCACTAGGCCTCATATTCTTTTTTTTTTTTTTTTTAAACTCCTCTTAGATATCAATGTATGTTTAGTTTGCTAATAAATATTTCTCTGATTGGCAATTCATGTTTTCTTCTTGCTGTGACAATACAAAATTACACCTTTACAACTGGTATCAATATCATTTTTTTGGTTATTTCCTATAAGTCCAACATAAACACAGGGAAACCACTCTTGATTGATAAATTATTTATTTATTGATCTAATAGGAAAAAAGAAGACGGGGTTAGGGTTAGTTTAATGGAGAAAATAAATAATTTATCAGTCAAGGGTGGTTCCCCTTTGTTTATGTTGGAGTTATAGGAAATAACCATTTTTTTCCTCTTAATTTTTAAAAATCAAACTATAGTTTTAATTAAGTGACCAAAAAGCTCCATGTCAAGTCACATTCTATCTACAGAATTTCTAATATAATTAATTGTAATTGCTATTCATTGATAATTCTCTTATTTGTGAAATTACAATTTGGCATTAAATGTGGATCATGAATCAAAAGAAAAGGTTTATTGGCTAAAACATCATAAAATACAGATATGCAGTTCTAACTCAGCGCCTGGTAGCTGATTTGACTCTGAACCAATTTTACTTAGTGGTGGGGTGGGGGAATACATTATCACGGAAAAGTCTATGCTAAAATGTCTTGTCTTCATAATAATTCACTTTTAATATTATAATAGAGAAAGAGAGTGACTTGCAATTAAAGATATACGTTCTATAAATAAAATTCGACTAGACAATCAGCTTAAAGGCCATCAAAGGTAGTCAGATAGCCAAAGTAAAAAAAAAAAACACCAAAAAAACAAGGGTTAGTGAAAAAACTACTCACAAACAAAGCAATTATCTTTGCCATTTCTTCTGTTGACAACCGCATCGAGGACACGCGTGATGTTATCCTTGCTGCACGGTGAGAACATGCTGTTGTGTACCTTATCTCCGGAAGTGGCGCTAGCATACATGATGTAGTTGCCCTTGTTGGCATCCACTTGTGAGGAACCATAGGGAGCACACTGTACGCCCTTGTCATGCTAAAAAATAAAAAAAGACAAAAAAAAAATCACTTAGAATAAAAACTTGTTCAATTCTACTGCATCTGGAATTCATAACTGAGTATTTATAAGAATACAATGTATAATGAATAGCTACAGTGAGAGTTTGTTTGCCAGAGATCCTACGAGAGGGTGACCATTATGCTTGAAAATATGTGAGAAAAGAAAGACAATACACAAAATCAAATTGACATCTTATTATTAGGATATCTTCTTCTGTTACATAATTGATGGTTATCCTGTTGATTATGCACGGTTAGTGTAGAGAATTTATTTAAATTCAAAATAACAGTTACAGACATTTTGATGGATGTCTCAAACTTTTGTGTGATCTCTCTTCTTGTTTGCCAGGCAAGCATGAGAATTTAGTAGTAGATAATGAATTTCTAGCTAGCTGTCAATGGATGAACTGAAATGATTTACATTTATAATAAATTGGGAGGGGGGGGGCATTTTTCAATGAATATGAACTTTTTTTTTTGTTTAAACAATGAATTAATATTTTGATTTCAATAAAAAATTTGAAAATTTCTTGTTTTTAAATGAATTAACTTTATTAACTTATTTCAGAATTCAGATGAAAAAACAACAAGTTTATTTTCCCCCAAAAAAAGCTGCGAATTTAAAAGGAGCAACCCTTGAAATTTTTTTAAAAAAGCTAAAAAAAATTCAGGAGTGTGTATCTTGAAGAAGATAACCAAATATCACTAGGTCAAAAGGCTGCTAACAAATTCAATAAAGGTAAAATAAGATCTTTTTTTTTTTTTTAAATGATACAAAAATTTAACGAAAAATAAAACAAATGGCTGAATAATACTAAAAGCTACATCTCTGGTCTGTGGATTCAACCTTCCTGTTTTTTGATCATCCATTACACTAGTGAGGAGGAGCTCTCTAGCTAAAGAAGACATTTTTCTAGTGAGGAGGAGCTCTCTAGCTAAAGAAAACATTTTTCTAGTGAGGAGGGGCTATTTCACTAAAAGTGGACATACCGGAGATCCAAAGTTGTGTCCAACCTCATGTGCAAATGTTAACTGGGACACTTTGGGCGGGACCCGCTTGTGAAAGTTGACCAGGGTGATGATCCCAGTGTTCAAGCTTTTCTTCACCTTCCTCGTTCCCTCGGGGAATGATTGGTACTTCTCACAGATGCCGCCAGCAGCTTCTGCAAACAAAACAAAACAAAAAAGTTATCAGAAAATAGAAAAAACTCAGAGATCTACTTAATCTTTCCTTGACCAAAAAATAATAACATTATGTAGCAAAAAATTTCAAATTCAAAATAAGCAATTAAGAAATTAAGAAATTACACATACAAGGGATTTCTTAATTGCTTATGATGCAAAAGTATAGAAAATGGTTATTATTTCCTTCAAACTTTTGTTTCTGGTTGGTATGTGTTATTTCTTAATTGTTTATGTAAAAGTATAGAACAATTTCCAGAAATGTTTACATTATCTATGCAGAAAAACATTTTCATCCTGTTGTCCAAGATTAAATAAAAGACTAGCAAATTATAATTATATCAATTGATAAATAACTCCAATAGAATTAATTTAAAAAAAATATTGAGTTACTTCCCTTGATATACAGCAGTCTAGTCTAGAGACATAGACAAAAATGAAATATATAAATACACGTGGCCTTTTATTAAAGAGGCATAGAAACACGTAACTTAAAATACAAATATCTATTCTTTGAGCCACTTCTTCACTACAGATTTCACTTCCTCGTCACTGAAATCTGTAGTGAAGAAGTGGCTCAAAGAACAGTCAAGAGAATTTTACGGGGCAGGGATACATGCCCTCATTCGAAGGTGGAACATTGCTATTGAGAGAAACAGTGATTATGTGGAGCAGTAGGGATATGATCCACAGAGGACCAGCTTCATTTTGATGAAGGATACATGTTCCTGTGTTGGTAATTATACCTCTTAAACAAAATGGCATTACTTTTTGACTCAATTCGTATATATATATATATATGTGTGTGTGTGTAAGAAAAAATGGAAAATAATCTGACAGATATGTTGAAAAGATAATTGTATGAAAAATATCTATACTTTAGTGGGGATGAAATTTAATATTATTATTTGTCAACACGTGTTTCAACAAAAATTTGACCTACTATTTACCCATAGCTGGACGTAGAATAGTTAGATTCATACATTACCCAAGGGTGTTAGCGCTATGTGAAATGCAAACAGACTCCTTTTTATTTTTGGTCATAGGATTAAAGCAATTATTTTATTACAAATTATAATTTTCTTTTATTGTAAACAATGAACTGAAATTCCATTGATTGAAATAAGAAACATTGTCTTGATAACTGTTAGTTTTGACCAATAGACTCCCCACCCGCTACTGAACCAATTAGGGATATAATATATCACTGTTTATAGATAGGTGAGTTATCTTGCATGTGTTAAAACTCTTAACATCCTGTTAAGAATTTTCCAAGTTCAGAGCCCCATTTCTATAAGGATTTATAAAAAAAATGGCTAAAAATGGCCTTTTCATTAAAAGTTACCTGTTATATTCCTTAAATCAAAGACTTCTAAATATGTTTAATATTACATTTAAATAAAGGCTATTGTTTGGGGCAGATTAGGAAAATGAATGACTTCTGGCCGGGTGGAATGAGGTGGTATAGGACGTTAAGAGTTAAGGATAATAAATATATTGTGTGTTGTTAGGACAGCATTCTTCTGACGGTGGGTTGAGCTAGTTAGTACTTACTGTTAGGAGATCCAACCCAGGCCAAACCTAAGGTGCCACCGTTGAAGTCGCGGTAGGTGAATATGTATGCTAGGCAGAAATCATCATGGGAGGTCAAGGAGTTCTGGTTGAGGAAATTGCTCACATCGATGTTAGGTGAACAAAATGGGCTAGCACCAGGAAAACCACATTTTTCAGTTGCTTCTGTCATTATCTATAAAGGAAAGGAAAGAAAAAAGTTGTAACACATTAGCAACAGAGAAAAAGCATTAAATTAGGAATTTGATCATATAGTTAGATAGCAATCATTCACTATTTTATTTTATACTAAAAGAGCTATCCAACATAGCCTTGAGTCTAAAATGTTTTTTTAAAAAATCTCTTTTCTATATTCATATATAGATTGATAAAAATTCTTTTTCTAAATTTTTGTTTTTATTCTTTATATATTCTTGTTTTTAAGTTGTTTATTTCTATTATTCTTCTTGTTTGTTTTTATTTTATTATGTTATATCCTTTATCAAATTGTTTTATCTTTTAATCAATTTTTAAAATATATAATGGATTTATACACTTATTATATATCTCTTTAGCTTTTCTTCTGGAAAATGAAGGGTAAAACTTTTTTTTTTTAACTCCCTCTCAGACAAAAATAGGGTGAGGATTTTATTGAACTTTGGTTTTTGTTTGTCTCTTTGTACAAACAAATACAGACAGAATATTTTACAATTATTCTATTACTATAAGTTAATATGTAGAGAAGCAACAGCTACTAGACTCAGATCTCAACCTGTGCTTTGATCCCAAGATGAAGTGTGGAGACATTCTAATAATCTTAGGCAAATATGTTGATCCACATGTAAATAAATCATTTTGATGGCAACAATGCAAATCTTTATATCACATTCCAAACTGTATTGATATTTATTAAAAATGAATACTACTTATTAGAAATATTCAACAGACATTTGAAAAAGAGAAGAAGGCTTGATATATTTTGTAGAAGTAAAAAACTGCTACTCACTGTGGTACGCTGGACTACAAAGCTTACTCCTATATAACCCAATTTTCCATCATATGTGGTAAAATTTGTATCTCCATAAATGGTTTTTATGGCGTTGACATGATTCGAAAATAATCCCAAGATTTCATCTCTTGCTCTTGTTGGATTCTGAAAATATAAAAGGAGAAAATTTAATGTTAGTTTTCATGAGATGCATTCCAAATTAAAACAACATTAATTGAACCTTTAGAAATAAACACACACACACACTTATATATACATATATATATATATATATATATATATAATATATAGCGTACTAACACCGGCTACCCAACGATGCCTGGGTAGAGTGAAGAAACCCTGGTATATTGATTTGCTTACTTTTGAGATTTACAAATGCTGGAAATTTCTAAGTAGAATTTAAATGCTATTTCTATGTATATTTTAATTTTTAAAATATCTTCAAATATAAATCAAATCTTCAGAATTATTGCACAGAAAGCAAGAACCAGTAATATTCAATGCACACACACACACACACACACACACACACACACACATATATATATATATATATATATATATATATATATATATATATATATATTTAATTTATTTACTTTGTCATTAATTGTTTTATTTTCGTAGTTTCATCTGAACACACACACACACACACACACACACACACACACACACACACACACACAAAATGCCCTTTATATATGTATAGATAATTTCCCTACCATACATCTATACTGCTGAATATTTTTCTCATATATATGTATTTTCATCAATTTTCTCTACCTACTTTTCAATTGTTATGATGTATTAATTTGCATACATTATTTTCTTCTTTTGGTTGTTAAGAGTGCATTGTATGTTCTTCTTTGACATCCACACGTTTTTGTTCTCTCTTTTTCTTTCTCCCTTTTTATTTCATTTGTCTTCTTTTTTCTTTCTCACACCCCCACCCCACCCCATTATATTTTCCAAATTGTCTATAGTTTTGTAAATTTTTAAATTCATTCTGATAAAGTCTTTTAATAAATAAGGAAGAAATATTAATTGAATTATTTGCTTGTGATGGTTTATCCACCTTTCCATTTATATTTTTCACATTTGGTTGGATTTTTACAATCTGTTGTTTCTTCCTTTATATATATATATATATATATATATATATATATATATATATATATATATATGTAAAAATGGAAAAGGAATTGAATCCGACAATATGAGGAAAAATGAGTAAAGAAAAGAAAAGTAAATGGATAAAATGAATTTAATCGATATCACTTACACATGTGTTTCGGTCAGTTTATGTGTGTGAAAATATTTCGCACACATACAAGAATCGACCTTCATCAGAGTGAACATTTATTTATATATATATATATATATATATATATATATATATATATATATATAAACCGGAGTTAAAGACTTTCCAAAATCCATCTGAACATAATTTGATTTGTTGCAAAAACAATGGCTCAATACAAAGTGATGGGATGATTGTTTTGTTGTTGGGAAAAGTAAATTAATAACAAATAACAGATCATTTTTTGTAGGACAAGGAAAATTCCACTTTGAACAAGACACTTGAGGTTTGTTTTTTCCTGGAGGTCAGGAGTGGAGATTGAATATAAGAGTTAAAAGATAAAATCATAAGTATTTTGTATTTGTTCTACATCTTTCCTGATCTGTCCTCCTTGATTGTCCAAATTCCCTTGACCTCCTTCCCATCCTCATCCACTCCTTTAAAAATCTGACCAGCTGATTGAATATCCTATCTCTGTCCTTCCAAGCACATACACATTAAATATATAATATATATATATATATATATATATATATATATATATATATATATATATATATATAGGGTCAGTTTAGTTCAGTCAGTAGAGCATCTGTAGAGAGAAGATATTAACATTACAGATTAAAACCTGTGGTTCACACTGAAATGGGTTATACTATCTGTCCCCTAATAGTTATTACATTTAGGTTGGATGGTTGGTTGGATTTTTTATGGCATGTCAACCCTTAGGTTATTTAATGCCAAAGATATTTTTCTTTTATTCATTCTGAATCGGTTTTCAATTTCTAAAAAACGTTTGTTTATTTTTAAATCTATTTAACCAATAGATCCTAACAGGTACTTCCACCGTGGGTCAGAGTGGACCTGGAAGTAATGGCAATGAAGGGGTAATCACACTCTCTGTAGGTCTACAATTGGAATCTCAACACCAGATGCAGTTTAACGCCATATCCAGAGCATAGAGACCCTCAGCCACTACTTTCTAGCCCATATATGATAAAAAAGGGTTTGCAATAAAAGTAATACAATTAGGAAAATCATATAGGTTCTAGGGCTTGACAAGACCAGCCAATTTATCAGAAGAGGCCTCTCTGACCACCTGTCTAACCCAAGTAAGGACCAAAGTAGAATGTTGCATGTCATGGACTGCAGAGGTTCAGTTGGCATATTCCACAACCCCAGCCAACAGAGTAGTGTTATATTTAGTTAATAATTTACCTGCAAATGTAACAATTATTATGTAACACAGGTAAGTAGATGAGAATCAAATCTTAAGTTTCAAACAAAAGAGATGGGAATATCAAAACTTGTTCAGAAGTTTTCTATATTTTGGAATAAAAAGAAAATTTTTTATTATGTTAGCATTTCCCATAGTTTTTAACTTGGTGAGAATTAAAAGTATAAAATGAATTTAAAAATCAAAATCTGAATAAACTGGATATTTCAAAGTGATAACCTTGAAGCTTAAAACAGTAAAAATTATCTGCCTTACTAATAGCAACAAACTGTAGAGATGATGAAATAGATCAACTAGTATTTATAAAGCTTTTGGCTCCTCCCATTGGAAAGAGGACATTTACAAATATCCCCTGCCTCACCTACACCTCTGTGTCAACATATATAGCCATCAGGGCTTGAGGTTAACAATCCCCCGTTGTCTTGGGGACACTAGAATATTTGTTAGGGACACCAAGTATAACCTATTATTAAAGGAGGAAAACATTTTTAAGAATTTTCACATAATTTTTTTAAAAATTTGTTTAAATCTGGGAAAAAGTTGCTTTTTTTTTTTTTGTTGTTGTATTTTAAAAATCTTTTTATAACCAGTGAAGGAATAGTGTCTACATATTTTTTTGTAAATTTTTATTTTGTTTTGGACTGTTAAACTTTGACATGAACCATAATAATAAAACAATAATAATCAGGTTTCATTTCATTTTTTTATGCTCTGTACTTTTTGTATCAACAATTAAAATATTGTTTTGGACATTATTCAATGACTTCGAAATTCACCATTATTCCACACAAGCTAAAAATTATCATCAGAATGAAGGGAAACATATCTATCTGATTACACACACACATTTTCCTAAAACAGATTGAGCGCTCTAAGTGGCCTGATACGTTTATATCAGTAAATTCTCTTTCTCAAAGTAGGTGATGTAGATAGAGCAGAGGTAAAAACTAATCGGCTGAGTTTTGATCCTGGCCTGAAACAACCTGCATGTCTAGCTGCACTGATGAGATGGGATATGTTGAAACAGGACAATATGGGGATGAAAATACTATATGTGTGTGTGTGTGTATGTAGAGAGAGAGAGAGAAGGAAAATGATATATAAAATCAAATCCACCAGTGTCAAGATTGAAATAAATATTGCAGATGCATA
The DNA here is from genome assembly GCA_023376005.1 of Doryteuthis pealeii. Lineage (NCBI taxonomy): Eukaryota > Metazoa > Mollusca > Cephalopoda > Myopsida > Loliginidae > Doryteuthis > Doryteuthis pealeii. The sequence continues at coordinate 39,167,875 of CM042157.1, read as the reverse complement.
AACATTGCACATCACAGCAATAAATTTGTAATAAAGGATTACACACACACACACTGATTAAAAGATAAATTCATATATATTTATTATTGAAATTTCATTAACAGGCTTGGACAGATAGATAGGAATAGATTGAGATAGATGGATAGATAGGAATAGATTGAGATAGATGATAGATAGATAGATATGGATAGATAGGAATAGATTGAGATAGATGGATAGATAGGAATAGATTGAGATAGATGGATAGATAGGAATAGATTGAGATAGATGGATAGATAGGAATAGATTGAGATAGATGGATAGATAGATTGAGATAGATAGATAGGAATAGATTGAGATAGATGGATAGATAGGAATAGATTGAGATAGATGGATAGATAGGAATAGATTGAGATAGAGATAGATAGATAGATGGATAGATAGGAATAGATTGAGATAGATGGATAGATAGGAATAGATTGAGATAGATGGATAGATAGGAATAGATTGAGATAGATGGATAGATAGGAATAGATTGAGATAGATGGATAGATAGGAATAGATTGAGATAGATGGATAGATAGGATAGATATGGATAGATAGAATAGATTGAGATAGATGGATAGATAGGAATAGATTGAGATAGATGGATAGATAGGAATAGATGAGATAGATGATAGATAGATAGAGATAGATAGAATAGATTGAGATAGATGGATAGATAGGAATAGATTGAGATAGATTAGAGATAGAGATAGATGGATAGATAGATAGATGATAGAGATAGATGAGATAGATGGATAGATTGAATAGATTGAGATAGATGGATAGATAGGAATAGATTGAGATAGATGGATAGATAGGAATAGATTGAGATAGATAGATAGAATAGATTGAGATAGATGGATAGATAGGAATAAATTGAGATAGATGGATAGATAGGAATAAATTGAGATAGATGGATAGATAGATAATAATTGAGATAGATGGGAATAAATTGAGATAGATGAATAAATTGAGAATAAATTGAGATAGATGGGAATAAATTGAGATAGATAGGAATAAATTGAGATAGATAGGAATAAATTGAGATAGATAGGAATAAATTGAGATAGATAGAATAAATTGAGATAGATAGATCGATAGATATGAATAGAACAAGAGAGATAGATATACTCAATAATAAAAATATGAAAATCTAATATATATACTTACAAGTTTTAGGGTGTTTCTCATGTATTTCCACAGTTCAGGGTCGGATTGTAGAAAGAGTGTGCAAGTATTGTTACCCAATAAATTGACACTTCTTCTTTTTCCTCTGTTTAGAGTTTCCGTGTACATATTAGCATGATCTCCATGTGGCATGTCCTGTGGATCACAAAGAAGAATTTGGATTAGATAAAGAGAAATACACCTTTGGAGAATTTTTAGAAAATCAAACAGGAAAATCTTCAAATAACAACATGTAGCAAATTATTTTATCTAAATTATAAAAGGAAAAAAAATTGTGTGTGAAAAAAGTAATCTTTTGAAGAAAGAAAATGACTCAATAGAAATTGAATAGAAAAACGAGCAAGTCTCATTTTTTAGAAAAATGCACAGGAAAGATTTTTATATGGAAATGTCAAGGTGGGAGAAATTCCAAAATATCTTTTAAAGGAAAAGGTTAAAGAAATGATATTTGAAATTTTGTAGTTTCATTTTGTTTCATTTTACGGCACATCAAAAACAGTGGGTCATTTAATGCCAAAAACATTTTTGAAAGATTCATAATGATAGTTTGTAAGAAATTTTTTTAAACAATTTTTTTGTAAACAAATTTTCTATTTAACCCATAAATGGGTCCCTAACAGGTACTACCACTCCAGGTCAGAGTGGACCTGGGAACAATGGTGATGAGGTGTGCTCCATATTCACCAGACCTGGAACCTCACCATCAGTTAGAGTTAAAATGTCATACCCAGGACATGAATACACTCAACCACTGCTTTCTAGTACATATATGATAAAAAGGAAGCGCGTGGTGTAATGGTTAAAATCATGGGAAATGGACTCATCGCCCCGAGTTCAAATCCTGGATGTGGTAACTGCATTTCACTTAGCGCTAATACCCTTGGGAAAGGTATGAATCCTACTCTCCCTCCAGCTATGGATAAATAGTAGGGGCAGACTGGGCTCTTTAACCTTGGTTAGGCAACCAGTCTAGGGGAAGGAAAACTGAATTCAAACCTGTTGAACTCCGCTTAAGAAATTGACCTTGTGTCACATCCTACTCATGCGGAGGGGTTGGTAAATATATATATATATATATATATATATATATATATGATAAAAAGGGTTGGGGCTTGCCATAAGAGCAATAGGGTTGGGACAATCATATAGGTGCTAGGGCTTGATGTGACCAGCTGACTGATCAGAGGGGGGCCCTTTCCGACTACCTAAGTAAGTGGAGTATCGCATGTCATTTACTGCGGAAGGGGTACACCACACTCCCCAGAACTCAAGAACTGGAACTTCACTATTAGATGCAGTTTAAAGTCATACACAGGACATTAAAACCTTCAGCCACCGCCTACTAGCACATAAATGATAAGAAGGGTGGGAGTTTGCAATAAGAGCAATACGGTCAGGACAAGCATATAGATGCTAGGGCTTGACATGACCAGCTGATTGCTCAGAAGGGGCTATTCTGACTGCTCATCTAACCCAAGTAAGGGCAAAAGTGGAGATTTGAAGGTTATGGATCATTCACTCACATGGATTCTGTCTTTAAGTATCATGGGTCACCACCTACAGCCAACAAGGGGAATGGGGCTCTTACCCCTCTGCAGAGAGGCAGTTGGCATATTCTACAGCCCCAGTCAAGAGGGCCTTTTTTTTTTTCTTTTTTTTTTGAGTTTATTTGACTTTTATATAATTGTGGTAATGGTTGAAAAACATAAATGTTACCAAGTTCATAAACCACTAAGATTATTAAATGGTGAAAAAAAAATCAGGGTGGTTGGGGTGGGCAGGATAGATTGGATCATTAAAGGAGTATTTACAGTTACAGGTTGGTTAGTATGTAAATCTTGCAAACTTGATCCTTAATGAGTGATTAGGAAACAGCCTTGAGCTAAAAATTAACCTAATCCAGAGGAAAAAGGAACCTTCATCCTTGTAAACAATCAAATGCAGCCTTCTGCAGTCTAGAATTAAATTTGTGCACAGGTAGCGTAATCAGATCTCCATCGAGTCAGGTTTTGTCTAGTTGAAGGGGGGTGTCTTTCTCTGGGTTCCATCTTGTGTTCTTTTATCAGGAAAACAACATGTCATGTGTATACACTTATTTTCCGATTGCCTTTTCATCCAATATATTCTTAATTTGTATGTGTGTGTGTGTGTCAGGGGCGGGGGATCAATGGAGACAGCTTTTAATTCTCCTTTCCCAGTATCACCTGGTAACATGATCCTCTAAGCCAATGAGAAGCCTGTCCCTGACAAACAAGAGTTCAACACCTGTCAATCAAACTATTTGACTCCAGTGGGGTATTTTACCAGTTTTACCATTATTTCAAATTATTCTACACCTCTTGCTAAAAATGATAGGCTATGCCTATTCATAATCTAGCAATAAGCATAGAATAAACTTCACTCTCTCTTGATATATTTGACTGTAAGTCACAAATTAAGCTTAAATGGCAAGGCTCTCCTGTATAACGGATGTGAGCACTCTAGCAGCTGTAATATATATATATATATATATACCTATGTATGTATTTATCAGTTAAATTCTACTCCCTTGCTTGCAGGTGGCTGATGACCCAGTGGTTAAGAACCCTGACTGATGGACAATTGATTGGGGTTTTTATCGCAGACAGAGATAGCCTGCTAAGTCTAGCCACACTTTTGAGGCATGGTACGTCGAAACACAGTGTCTGTGGATAACAATATATATATATATATATATATATATATATATATATATATATATATGTGTGTGTGTGTGTGTGTGTGTGTGTGTGTGAGAAGTCAAAACATTTATCAGTATGTCTATATAAGAAAATGATAAAAGATGCTTTTTAAATCAAAGTATCAAAGGATATTCATATTTGGTGTCATAGGTACAGCCTTCAGGTGACAATATGAACTGTGATTTTCCACTGTTTTACTGTTATTTTAAACTACACTACTTGCAAAAATGATAGGCTATGCTTATCCATTATGTAACATACCTTCCTTTGTGATACTACAAGCTCTTCCGTCTCTAGATGCATATAGGTACAAGTATATTGGTATAAGTACATATACATATAGACATAGCACATACGTATGTATACACATGTACATAGATGTGTGTGTGTGTGTATAGGACATGCATAATAGTTTTAAGTAGTTTTAAAGGATAGATAATAAAATAGAATGAAAGTATGAGGTTTTTATTCCTATTATAAACTCAGGCCAGTGCGGTGATAGGGTAGAAAATAAGGATTA
>CM042157.1:39138423-39158423 GCA_023376005.1 Doryteuthis pealeii | reverse complement strand
ATTGTTATATATGCAATGTTTTGGCCAATGTGCCCTCTGGCCTTCTTCAGGTGTTTCTTGTTGAACTCAAGATTCTTTACAGTTCTTTCAAACTGAACCCTTTATTCAATCCATTGGAGTAGATTGTTCTCATTCCGTTAACCATGACTGGGTACAAGTGTTAAGATATGTTAAGTATTCTATGAATTAAATAAAGGGTTCAGTTCAAAGTTTTATGAAGGCTCCTGAATTTGACAAGAAACACCTGAAAAAGCCAGATGACACACCAGCCAAAACATTGTATATATAACAATAAAGATGAGAACCACAGCCTGAAAAATCTAAATAATACAAATTGGAACTTTACTATCAAACAGAGTTTAATGTCATACCCAGGATATTGAAACCCTTAGCCACCACCTTTTAGCATGTATATGATTAAAAGCGTTGGAGGTTTGCCATAAGGGAAATAGGGTTGGGACAATCATATAGGTGCTGGAGCTCTGGAGAATGTGGAATGCTCCCTTCATTACCATTACTCCCAGGTCCACTATGACCCTGAGTGGTAGTACCAGTTAGGGTCCTATCTCTGGGTAAAATAGAACAAAATGTGTTTAAAACAAATTGATTACTCATCAAGACTGAATAAAACAAAAACATCTTCAGCATAAAATGACCCAATGGGTTGATATGCCGTAAAACCCCAATCAACCAACAAAATGCTTTAGGAGATTTATCTAACTTTTAGCAGAAAACCATCTCTCTAAATCATCATAATATGAAATTTGTCGCATGATAAAAACAATTTCTCTGCTTTATATTTTATTAACAACATTTTCATTGATTTTTATTTCTTTATGACTTATCTTCAGTTTGAAGAGAATAGAGAGAAGAAGAAAATCTTTAACAATTTATTCTCATAGACTAAAATGGGAGAACAAACTGTTATTATGTTATTCTGTGGAGAGGAAAAAAATTTAAGTCTCACTGAAAAATTATTTTTTATTTCTGAACCGAACAATGGCCATAGAATGATTGCAATAAAAAGCAACTGAAATTAAGATGAAAAAATAACAGTAAAAAAAAAAAAAAGAAAAAAAAAAAGAATTAATGAAAATTAACATTGTAACTTGGTCTAAATCAACATGTTAATAAAGTAACTAAAAGATCTCTCTCTCTAATTTTATAGATTTGCAGAAAGAAAAATGTTAGACTTTTTATCCAATTAAAAAGAGCAAACTGACATTGGAAAGAGGCCAAATTTTAAGCCATGACATTTTGACTTCTATAAACATCTCAATGGTTTTGAAAGGCAATTATGAAATAAATAATCATAAATCAAAATTATGTTAAAATAAATATATTTTGTTATCTTTTTCATAAACAAATCATTTTGAAATACAAGGGTAATCCCAAAAGTAAGGTCTGCAAAATATTTTTTTCTCTCTTTTTTCTTTCTTTTCATCTTTTCATTATGTTCAATTGAAACAGATTAGCACTATTGCTTCTGCAAGCTCACCCCTTCTTTCTTTATTATATTTTTCTGTGTAACGTGTCCTTTTTCCTACCTTTCTTTCTTTATAATAAAAATGGAATGGTTCATTATTTAGATAAGGTGCCAACACTCATAAGAAATAAGAATTTAACACCAGATAAACAGGACTTACATTTTTGTATTTCATCTTGGACGGTCTCATTCTTAACCAGAGGGTGTTGCAAGATAATGATCAGAAGATTAAGGAACACGAGTATTGATATATAGATCAGTCTTGTATCAAATAATACATTTCTATCAAAGCTTCACTTCCTGAAAACAAGCAAGTACATCTTAGAGAAAATCTATATTAATAATTGGGAAGACTTTGTTTGTCCGAACCGTTTGATGTAGATTTATCAATTTTTATTAATTAAGTTTATAGGTAATTATTCAAGCTGGAGATTATTATTAAGCATTAGCAGAGCTATCTGGCATTGCCAGGAACTTTAAAAATTAAATCTCTTATTTATATTAAAAATATAGATTAATAAAAATTGTTTTTCTATATATTAGTTTTATCTTTTATTCTTTATATATTCTTGTTTTTAAGTTGTTTATTTTTATTATTATTCTTGTTTGGAACCCTAACATGTACTACCACTCTGGGTCCGGTTTCGACTGGGGGTCCGGCGAGCTTCGGCCGCTGGACCGGTGATGGTATAATAATAGCGTCGATCCCAGGGGGCCATCCCCCCAGGCAATACCTGCCCCCTCGATTTAAAGGGGCAGGGCTGGGTTTATTGCCCAGTGCCTGAGGCGCCCCCCCTTGAGGGGGAATGCCGACGGGATCGACGCAACTTTTCACCCGCCACCCCATGAGCTTCGGCTTGTGGGTGGTCCCACATAAATAGGGCCTTTGTGCCTGACCCGTACAAGTGGGGTACTGGGAAAATACAAACTCTAGGTCAGAGTGAACTTGGGAGTAATGGTAATGAAGGGGGCCCTCCACACTCCCCAGAGCTACAGAACTGGAACCTTGTCACTAGATGAAAATTAACATCATACACAGGACACTAAGACCCTCAACCAATGTCTTCTAGCACATATATGTAAAAAGGATGTCTTCGTGGTGCAGTGGTTACTGTCATAGGAAATGGACACAGTGACATGAGTTCAAATCCTGGATGAGGCTGTATGTATTTCAATAAACACTAATACCCGTGGGAAAGGTATGCATCCAACTATTCTCTATGGATAAATAGTAGTGAAGACTGGGCTCTTTAGCCTGGATATGGCAACCAGTTTAAGAGAAGGAAAACTAAATTCAAGCTTGTTAAAGTCTTAAAAAAATTGACCTTGTGTCACATCCTGTTCAAGTAGAGGAGTTGGTGTGTGTGTATATATATATATATATATACACCAACCAATTTATATATATGATAAATAGGGTTAGGTTTTTGCCATAAGAGCAATAGGGTTAGGACAATCAGCAGAGGTGCATTCAGCATATTCTACAGCCGCCCCAGCTAACAGGGTGGTCTTTCTATAGGAGGACCTAAATAAGTTAATTAAATTAAGATGGGAGGGAGAGGGAAAAAAAGTCAATAAAAGTGCTTCTTAGCATTTGTACTTACCAAGTGCCACACCTTTGTATGAAAATGATGTGTCCACATTTTCTTTAGTACCATTAGAATGTTGATGTACATGATCAGGTGAAAATATATTATCATCCTTAACCAGTTTTAATTTAAAATTTCTGGAAAAAAAAAAAAAAATGCTGTTTAATAAAGAGCAAGAAATATGAAAACATTAAAATCAATCAACACATTTATACACAAATATTTAAAGAAATAATGGTTGGCAAGCATGCTGTGAGACAGTAGAAGTGGAATGCTGAGGTTTTATTTGCTGCTCTCTAAGTAGAACCTTAACTAATCTTGGCCTAAGTGAAAATAAAAAAAAGAAATGCCACACACCAAATAACAGAAAAAGCAGAAATGACCAGAAAGTGGTTGTAGTACAAAAGAAACAGTGTGTGGAAAAAAAAAAAAATCAAAATTAAAAACCTATCAAAATAGGCTGAAACTAATACTCTAACGGACAACATATTTATAGGGAAAGTTACCAATGTGAAAGTCTGGAAATAATTGCTTATTGGTCAACCACATGCATAAAGCAGGAAACGAGAAGCCATTTGTTAGCTGAGAGCAACACAGGAAGTGCTGACTAACAACTATGTTGAATGTAGACTGAGATGTGATCAATCTTGGCTGGGTCATTTTAGCAAGGGGATATGATGTTGAAAAAACCTGACCCCACTCCCAACGACCTCATAGTTGATGCATCCAACTGCATCTTAAAGATATATTTTGCAGAAAAGAGAGTTGATTTCTTTCCACACAATTTCATTTACATTTACAAGTGCTTGTATCAAAGACCCATGTTCAATCATTTGGTTTCCTTGTTTAATGGCATATCAATCTTCATGGGTTATTTAATGCCAAAGCCATCCTTATAGAAGAAAAGCTGGGGCCTTTGAAGGGTAATAGTCTGAAAGTGAATGTAATAGCATGAAGTTTGAACTCGTTTACTATGTTGTCATAGTCCAGCACGTGTGCGACTATACCCTCCTGTTCAATCATGGCTGAGGACAGAAGTATATGGTTCATTCATCAGGCTGTACCCCTCCATTGCACTAAATAAGGTAAGGTCAGATTAAATTTCTAAATTTGAAATCATCCCAAAGGGAAATACCAATAGAGCTGAGCAAATTCTGTTCTTACCTACATGGGGCACCTTGTCTTAAATTTAAGTTTGTATCATATTTTGCTCTTGTGGTTGAGGTATATAGACACTTGCAAGATTCACAGGGTGTCCCATCATGGAGTAATGGTTAGCAAGCTAGTCTCGCAGATCCATTACTACTGAATAGCGAGTTTGATACTTGCTGGAAGCCACATACTTACAACCTTGCATCACATCCTACCCATGATTGATAAATACCTACCTACAAGATTCTTATTGGTCACCTTCAGTTTTTATTTGACAATATCTTACAATTTACTTGCTACGTAGACAAATCACAGAGAAATACTGTTATGTAAAATTTGGCAATATACTAGGGTAAGTCAAAAGTTTTACAATATTTTGGTACATGCTGATTTGCAATGTGTATATCATATGATCAAAGCAGTTCAATCTGTGGTAGGTACCTGCTGTGGTTGGTAGTATCGTGGTAGTTGGTGCACTGACACATTGTGCATTGCTTCACTGATATTGTATATTTGAAATCCACACAGATGAATATGCAACAGTCTACTATGAGAACATCCTTTATAACTTTGAACTGGAACATAACGCCACAGAAGCAACCAAAAACATCTGTTGTGCAAAATGGCTAACTGCACAGTTGATTACTGTTAAAGTTAAAGAAATTTGACTCAGACTGCAAGAACATCAACAATTAAACAAGGTCAGGTAGGCTAAAAACCATGGTTTCTGTAGCCATGCTCCAAGTCATAGAGGCAAATCTGGAGAGTATCAGGCGAGTTTGGTGTCTTACAATCCAGTGTGATTTGTCACATTCACAACCTCAGCAGGAGCATCCAGATGCCAAATTATGCATCACATTACCAAAATATTGCAAAACTTTTGATTTACCTTAGTATTATATATATATTTACCAACCCCTCCGCACGAGCAGGATGCGACACAAGGTCAATTTCTTAAGCGGAGTTCAGCAGGTTTGAATTCAGAGTTTTCCTTCTCCTAGACCGGTTACCTAACCTAGGTTAAAGAGTCCAGTCTGCCCTGCTATTTACCCATAGCTGGAGGGAGAATAGGATTCATACCTTTCCCAAGGGTATTAGCGCTAAGTGAAATGCAATTATCACGTCCAGGATTTGAACTCGGGGCGACGAGTCCATTTCCCATAACTTTAACCATTACACCACGCGCTTCCTTAGTATTATAGACTGGAATTATAGTTAACTGTTTAACATTAAATTACATTGATTAAATGGTCACCCATCTAAGTATTGAATAGGTTCTGCTGCTTAACTTCAGTGATCAAGCAGGAACCGGTGCTTTCAATATAACTTGACTGTAAGCCACCAGTCTAGGAAAAGGAAAACTGAATTGAAACCCGTTAAACCCTGTGTAGGGGATTATCTTCTCTTGGCCTGAGGAGTTATCTGCCTGGCTTGTTGTCGCTTGTTCCCACCAGGGGACGTATGATATTTAAGCGGCTGATTCGAATTTCTCTTCCTCTTTTCTACCTCTCCTCATAGGTACCCACATGGGTTAGACAATTGATTTCCTTCTCGTTGGGGCTTCGGCCCTCAACGCCAGCTACTGGTCACTGTAAGTGATTTATACAGCATGGACTATTCTTAGTCTCATGTCTATACCTTTATATTATGTGTACTTTTATATTATCTTGTCAGTGACTTTCATGTATACTTGTTTATGTACACTATTCTAACTTCCATTGTTTATGTATCTTGTTTATTCATGTGCTGTATTATATAAAATGTATTGTCCCTCAACCCTTGTCGGAGTTGTATGTTCTTCAAATATTCACTTTGAATCTTACACCTGCTTAAAAATTGAACTTGTGTCACAGCCTGCTTGTGCGGAGGGGTTGGATAAATACATACATTCTAGAAATCTGTTCATTTTTATTGTGGAGACTTAAAACACAAAGTCATTTAATTAAATGTATGAAGAGTTCATTTGTAAGATTCTCAGTCGTCTCAGTTGCAGCCATTTTGACCAGTTAATTGTAAATTGAGATTTGGCTGACTGGTTATTGACATTTTATAAAAGATTGTTAAAAGAAGAAATCAAAATTTGCCAGATGTGACAAAAACAATTAAAGAAGAAGAAAAGCCAATAACGTGCAAAAGAGTCAAGGTAAAAGTGAGTCAGGAAATAAAAGATTTATATGGTTTGTCAATTCCTGACTTTGGAAAAAGCAACTGGAACTTTCAAATTATGCCTCATGTTACCAAAATATTGCAAAGTTTTTTTTTTTTTTTTTTTTTTTTTTTTGATTCATCCTAGAAATAATTTTACATAAGTCTTTTGTGATTGTACTTTACAACATCAATGTAAAATATGTTTTGTGTGGAAAAGATCAAATTTTGTAGACTTACCGGTTCAATGCTCTAAAATTAAGTATGACATGGCGATCGAGTGAACGTTTGTGTCGTTCATGGCGGTTGTGCAGCTCATGGTGATCGTAATGGACTTCTGCAAAGTGTTTAATATAATCGTCTAAAATTCTCCTCACTGCAAAATAAAAGTTAAGTGTGTTAAGAAAAAGTTTATTTCTCAGAGTGAAGAGAAAAAAAGAAAGAAAAAAAAAAAAACAACCTTTTCTAGGAGTTGGGGGGGGGGGGGGCAGATTAAGCGGTCAAAAAAAAAAAAAAAAAAAAAAAAAAAGGAAATAAAGAAAAAAGACAAGTCCAACAAGTTCAAATTTTGTAAATAAGATCTAGAAAAGAAAATGAAAATAAAATCGAAATAATTCCTGTAAGATCATATTACAAATGAGAACAGAATGAAAAAAAGAAAATGCAAAAAGAGGGAGTGAAAAGAATATCATTTTAATGGGAATATATGAGTAAATAGAAACTGAGGCAAAATCATGGCAGTCATTATCTACAATGTCAAAAAGGAATGGACATCAAACTAAAAAAGAAGATTAAATATTAAGAAAAAATAAATAGAACGAAACTAAAGAAATATTTATGACAGTTGGCCAATGAAAAGATTTAGCATTTAGTTGTTATGCATCATGTATTCCTTATGTAAGTTTATTTTTTCTCTCACTCTCTCACAGCAACCTACAAATATTCAAGGACAGTAGAATTTCAAAGTTATTATTAACAGCTAACACCACCATCACTTTAATAACAGCCCTTCCCACTCCCAATAAATTAGTACAACTACCCACAACCACCATTACAACCAGGAAGAATAAAAAATAAATGCAGGATATGAGAGAATGTTGTGGCACTACCATTATTTTGGAAAGAAATAAACCAAGTTTCTTTTTGGTGCATCCAGGATTCTTTTACATACAAAAAATTTGAAAAATCAGAAAGAGACAAGTTGAGAATCTCGCATGCCCTGAACACAAAAATCAGATTATATATATATATATATATATATATATATATATATATATATTATACACACACAAAAATCACATTTTGTTGGATTTCATCCTATATATTATTTCCTTATGCATACACACACATAAAAATATCTAAGTTAGGCTAGCAAAGACATGGAGTCAATGGCACTTGGTAACCGACAGTTTCTTGCCTATTCAATTTTCAACATAGTGCAATTGGATGCCACCATTTTAAATTCAAGACAATCACAAGTCCCAGTTCATTCATAAATAATTTCAATGTAAATTATGAGAACGTGTGTGTGTGTGTGTGTGTGTGTGTGTGTATACAGTGATGCTGATAGTTTTTTAATTTAGTGTGTCCTGGGATGCATGGATTTGATTTGAATGAGTCCCCTGGAAATTGGATGGGTCCCAACTAAAGTTTCTTAATAAATTGTAGAGTTTTATATATATTTATAATATATATATATATATATATATATATAATATATTACATACATATATATATATATATATCATATATATATATATACAAGTTTCTTGGTACAAGTTGATTCTAGGCTGGTCCTATTCTCTACCAGTAGTTTGTTGCAGAGTTCAGGTTCCGTATGAGAATGTTAATTATTGTAAACAGAGCAAAGTTATTTGTGAATAAAAAGGCCTTAAACACCATGGGTATCATGGCTATGGACCATTTCCACTTGTGAGTATGTCCACGAGCTTCTTCAGACCACTGATATCTTTTATTTTAAAAGATATCAGTGGTCTGAAGAAGCTCGTGGGCATACTCACGAGTGGAAATGGTCCATAGCCATGATACCCATGGTGTTTAAGGCCTTTTTATTCACAAATATATATATATATATATATATATATATATATATTAGTTAGGGTAGCAAAGACATGAAGTCAATGGCACTTGGTAACTGACAGTTTCTCACCTATATGATTTTCAAACCAAGTGCATAGATCATAAAAATTAAATGAATATAAAAAGTAAGTAAGTAAAGTCGTCGGGGCCTAAAGTCAGTATCAGCCAGTCAGCGAGGGAGTCTATCCCCTTTTCAATAGTGCTAGACCAAGGAGATTGTTTTTGGCGTCTGAGGTGGAGCGCCCCACCTACCATCAGCTCCTTACTTTACCGCACAGATCCCTGTGCTACTCATGCTGAGTTGGCGAGGACCGTATCGAACTAGAAACTTGTGGTTTCTAGCTGAACACTCTACCGACTGAGCTAACCCGGCCCCTTTGTAGTGAATGCAGATATATTAAATCTACCTTCAATAAGAATTTGAAGAATGTTTCAAATTCCAGCAAAAATCAGTTTATGAGTTTTCAGTTAGTTAAAAGAATGTTCAAGGTTATTTCATAACCTCTATAACTTTCTATTGAAATAGAACTGAAAAAATTAACCAATCAAAATGTATTTAGGAAGAAAAACAATCATATGAACATTTATAAACAATTTTTTGAATAACTAATATGAAGTGATGTGAAACTCTTTATATTGAAAACGTGTCAAAACCAATCCTGTTTAATTTGGAAGACAATTTTTACATGTTCTATTCAACATATTACATCACATCAAATGCCACACAATTTGAGTAGGTTAATATTTCTCTAAATGATTATATCAATTAATTTAGACCTCCCCCACATTGGTCTATGGCAATAATTACTCCAGGGTGTGCTGAACCTACAACTCTGGAATAAGCATTATTCAAAAAATTTTCTCCCAAGGACATCTTTATTGAAAAGTTAATTCTTTTTAGGATCCATAAATTTTAAAAACTAGCTGTACTCACCCATATATAATATATGGATTTTAAGATTGTCATTGATACTCAAAAAATATTTTGAGTTAATACCTTTTCATTTATCTATGCCTTTCATGTACGTCACTTTCAAAATGGGATATCACAAATATTTTCATTATGAAAGAACCTCTAAATAGACAACATTACTTCTAATGTATACAAGAGTCAGTTGAAAAGTTCATAGGCTGACCAAGATACTCCCATGGAAGGTGACCTAATGAGGTTTAATTTTCAACATAATCCTCCTTGCATCTCTCTCTCTCTCTCTCTGCATCTACCCTCCTCACTGTTAACTTGAATGATTTAAAATCATTTTATTCAACTGACCATTACTCCCCAAGCACCTCCACTATCATTCACATATAGATCAGCACTTGTGTTAGTGAGTTGATAATAAAGGAGTATCTCCTGTATTATCAACTCACTAACACAAGTTCAAATCCTGAACAAGGCTGTTTGTATTTCACAGTGCTAATACTCTTGGGAAAGGTGTGCATCCAACTATTCTCCAGTTATGGGTAAATAGTAGGGTAGACTAGGCTCTTTAACCTTGGTTAAGTAACCAGTCTAGGATAAGGAAAACACTAAATTCAAACCTGTTAAACTCTAATTAAAAAATTGACTATGGCACATCCTACTTGTGCAGAGGGATTCATGTGTGCGTGCGTGTATATATATATATATATATATATATATATATATATCATAAATGATTGGATTTTTCTATAAGAACTCTGCTAATAAATAATGTGATGATGGTGGTGGTTTGCAAACAAGTCTATCCTTTTGTTACCTCTTATAAACAAAGACAAATAGCATTATATTTCTACTTTTATTATCAAAGATATAATCAAATGAATAGATAAGCAGGAGAGTAGTAAAAACTACAATCTCAGAACACAGGGAAAATATTTATAGTTTCTTTCTCTTTCTTTTTTTTTTTTGTAAGATCGTCATAACTGAAAAGTATTTTTAAATCCAAAAATTTAGGCTTTATAAATAGTAACCCGAGAGCCACGGTATTATGAGGGGAACTTGCCTGTTCTTTAGGATTTGGTTCATAGCTTTTCTAGTGAGACATACAACAATGGACTATGTCAACCCTTATCAAAGCAACAAAGGAAATAAATGACCTATTATTAAGACAACACAAAAATAGTCCTAATATTTTAAGAGAAAGAGAAAGAAAAAAAAAAGAATTAGTTATATACTGTCTTAGAGTAAATTCATAGACCATCATCAAAGGTGATATTATGTCTGCTTGTAATTAAAGAGTATTACTAAATTGAAATTTGGGTTGAGAAAAATGGCAAAGGTGAGAATGGTTATTATAATAGGATATGAACTCGGTGACACAAGTTCAGATCCTGGACAAGGCTGTTTTTACTATTTCTCTGAATTTTTGCAATGAGGCTTGATAATTTGTATTAGTTGGATTATTCGGACTATTGTCCTCATCTTTATTGTTCTCTACACAACGTTTTGTCCGATGTGCTCTCCGGCCTTCTTCAGGTATTTCTTGTTGCACTTGGGAACCTTCTCGCAATCAGGAGCCTTCACGGAACTTCAAACCTAACCCTTTATTCAATCCACAGGGGTAGAGACTGTTCTCATTCAATTAACCATGAATGGGTACAAGTGTTAATTATTCTATGTTACTGTTGCTCTTGACCAGGATTGATTATAGAGATAACTGTCATTTAGAACTGTATTAACTCAACACCTATATCCACTACACCATGTGTCATTATATATATATATTATTAATGTGTATGGTTGGCACTAGTATACTAGAAAAAGTAATAGTAATCCAACGTAGAGTGTTATTAGAAGAGTGCTCAATATCTGTGATAGAGCGTTGATAGTTCAATAAGAAATCAAAACAAATAAAAGTTTTTGCTTTTATTTATTTAATTACGGGAACGGTATTACAACCAGCGGTTTCTTTCTGAAAGCATTCATCAGGTAAGACGAAACGGTTCCTTTGAAAATATATATATATATATATATATATATATATGGTAACAGCAGCCATGAACAATCTCCACTTGTCACCTACAATTTCAGACCATTTTACTTTTCTTTTTTAAAAATCTAGTTAAGGCTTTGCATTAAAATGAACAGCTAAGAGACCCAAATACCAAATATTCCAATACAGAATAGGAATTTAAACAAACAAACAAAAAATTTTGTAAAATTCAATCTTTTAAAAAAATTTTGATTTAGACCAAAATGAAATCAACACAATATTATATTATTTAACCACAAAGAATTTTGAAGAAAAGCAGTAATTTTAGAAATATACAAAGACAAATAATACCAAGTTGTGGCTACCATATATCTATAAACATTTCATTCATACATATAAAAAAAAAAAAGGAAAGAAAAAGAAAGCATAGTCATATTAATGAATATATGGAAAACAATAAGATTAGGTCATAACTGCCACTAGTGAATAAGTCAATTGAAAATTATGAGGAAGGTTTTACAATTGTTAAATCTAAATGCAAGAACAATTTAATAGGAAATCAATTAAGGCAATGAAGTAAAATTATGGTCAAGGTTACAGTGATTATCTCCCTTATCAGAACACACACACACACACACACTTTAACCTTTAATAAATAATACTTATTCAATATATATATAATTTAATTAGTGCTTTTGCATGTACACTGAAAAAGTAAAACCATACCAATTCAAGTTTAAAAAAAAAAAAAAAAAAAAAAAAAATTGATTGTTTACCATAAAAGGCAAAAAAAGACTTCTAACAAAAAAAAATAGGAAAAAAAAATTAAAGAAAAAGATTCCTAACAAATAAAATAGAATCAATCATAAAATAAAATAACAAACTGGAGCTTCAAAAATTCTATATTTACAAATCTTAACTTTGACTCAAGGTCACTTAGTGAGAATTCAACTCACAAGCAAAGGTTTGTAATACTAACCTGTTAACTAATGTTTTTTTAGCTTTCTTTACACACACATATATATATATATATATATATATATATATATATAGCAAACTATATATATATATAAGTAAAGAGGGCTCAATATTATTGATACAGCATGTATATCTAAGTTAGGAGAGTGAAGACATGAAATCAATGGTGCTTGGTAATTGACATTTTTTTTAAATTCTAGTTTTAAAATAACATAGGCATAAAAATGCCAGTTACCAAGTGGCATTGACTTCATGTTTTTGCTACTCTAACACACATTATATATATATATATATATATATATATATATATATATACACACACACACACACAGAGTTAATTCTCATCATTTTCATTGAAATTATTTATGAATGAACTGGAATTTGTGATTGTCTTGCATTTAAAATGGCGGCATCAATTGTGTTGGTGATTTGAAAATGCAAGAAGATCCATTGACTTAAATCATTCAAACAGAAGGAAGAAAGAAATGGGGAAAAAAGAAATCGAAGAAGAGAAGGAAAGAGAATAAGTTGAAGGAAAGAGAAAAGCATAAATTGAGAAAAGAAAAAGCATAAATTGAGAAAAGAAAAAGCATAAATTGACACAGAGAATGGAAAAAGAAGACTGGAGAGAGAGAAGAGAGAAAGAGAAGAGAGAGAGAGAGAAAGAGAGAAAGAGAAAGAGAGAGAGAGAGAGAGAAAAAGAAAGAGAGAGATTAAGTTATATTGTCTACTTATTTTCTTTCTTACTCTCACATGCTTTAAATCATATCAAGTAATAACACTGTGTTTATCATAAATATGGAATTTCACTTCACTTTAGTAACACCATATATTATACATGCAAACATACACAATAATGCTCTGAAAGTAATACCTCATTTATTTCTACTGAAACTAGACAATTTAATCCCATGGTGTCATGGCTAATGTGCTGAACTGAGACATCATAAGTGAGTTCAAACTCCAGTCACTCTATTACATTCACTTTCAGACTAATATCCTTGGGAAAGGTATGAGCCCCCTCATCCCCCAGCTATGGGTACACAACTATTGAATAACCCACAAAGTTTGATATGACATTAAACAAAGAAACCAAAACAAAGAACTATTGAATACAGCTAGTTTTTAGCTCACAGACATTTTTTACATAGTCACTACTATTGCACCATGTGTTCAGTTGGACACATGCAACAACAGATATAAGGGTTGAGTTAATACAGTTCTAAGTGACAATCATCTAGTGATTGCAGGTTCAATTCATGTCTACAGGTAAAAATAACATAAGATACTTAACACAATTTTGTTAGTTGCTATCTTTAACAAAAAAGCAACAAAATGAGTATTGGTTATTGGTGAAAAGATTCAGCCTCAACTGCCATACCATTATCATCTATCTATGATGTCATGGACTAACATGAAATAAAACATTACTTTGGGAGCGATTATATATATATATATATATATATATATATATATATATATATATATATATATATATATATATATATATATACACACATACATATATATATATATATATACCACACACGCACACACGCATGCACAATGGCTAGAGCTATCAATTCCTGTGGTTCTCATCTATAGTATTTAACCAAAATACTGTCCTAACAATTTATATTCTTATTGAAATATCTACACAATTTTATTGTGTTTATATAATAGCCAAATCTAAATAGAATCAAGTTTTGCATAAGACATCTCTATTATAATTTTTTTTTTTTTTTTTTTTTTTAAACATTAGTGAAATGGTTTGAACAATTAAAAAAGTAAATTATTGGTTTGCTGTTTTGTAATTAGTGAATGTAATTTAAATTTCAATTCAAATACAGTTTGATGGTTTTATAAAATGCAGAAAAAAAAAAGTTGAATATTGGAATAAGAGAAAAATCAATATCATCCATTAAAAAAATAAAAATAAAAATAAAAATAAAAAAAAGGAGAAAGAAAACAAAAAATAATTAAAGCATGTCTACATATAAGATTTTATATTTTGTTTTGTAAAATGTTTTCTTTTATGATAAAGTGTGACTGACTGGAATAATCTGAGAAATCAAGAGTTCTCCTTCTCATTTCCATCAGATACAACTTTATTAATCCAATAAAACATGTTTTTTTTTTTTGTTTTTTTTTTAAATCTCCCTTCACAGGCAAATATTACTCAAAACTTAACAGAATTAATGCCATTTTGGAAATTACAGAAACAGAAAATCTAATAAGAGAAACAAATATCTTTTACAAAATATATCATACGAGAACGCATTTCCTTCACTTGTCTTATCAATTTATGTTAATATATGAATGAGTATTTCTCATTCAAAATGTGTAGAGGGATTTACATTTAATACACGCGCAATATTTTGCATTGTGATAACAGGCAATTTTTTCTTCTTTGATATTCTAAAATCATCAAATTGCAGTTAACAATGGAAATTTGAAAAAACATTTTCTCTAAATATTCTAGTGAATGAAACAGTCGACCCATGCATTGCTGAATAAAAATCTTCATTTCTTTCTCCGCCCCCCCCCCCTCAAGTCCAGTTTCTTAGATTTTCTCTCCAATACGATTTTCTTTGCAAATTTTCAATAATTTAGTGTTTAGGATAGTTTATGTCATAAATGACAGTTTTATTTGCATATAGATCAACATTTCAGCTTGTCCAGACATTCAAGATGGTGGCATTAGTTGTACTAGTGAGTTGAGAAATGTAGAAGCATTAATCGGTTGAGTGAAATCTTTTCAAATCACTTGAGTAAACTGAGTAAACAAAAAGTGAGAGTGAAAATTGAAGAAAGAGAATATAAAGGAAATAGAAATTCAAGGACAAAGAAAGAAAGAGAGAATAAGGGGAGAATAAAAACTGAAGGAGAAAGAAAGAAAGAGAGAATAAGAGGAGAATAGAAATTGAAGGACAAAGAAAGAAAGAGAGAATAAGAGGAGAATAGAAATTGAAGGAGAAAGAAAGAAAGAGAGAATAAGAGGAGAATAGAAATTGAAGGAGAAAGAAAGAAAGAGAGAATAAGAGGAGAATAGAAATTGAAGGAGAAAGAAAGAACAAAGAAAAGGGAGAAGATAGAAGTATAGAATGTTACAACAACAAAAGAAAAGATATAAATAAAGTAGTGTAGTCTATGTAGTTTCTCTCACTCACTATCTCAAGTGACATTGAATAATGCCTCATGTTACCCAAACAGAATACTTCATTAATCTGGTGAGACTAAGTTACATGAACAATAAATGTGTGTGTGTGTGTGTGTGTGTGTGTGTGTGTGTGTGTGTGTGTGTGTGTATGTATGTATGAAAAATCTAGGGGTGGGGTATTAATTACAAACAATAGTGATTAAAAGTTTCATGCAAGTGATAGCAATCTTCAGACAATGGTATGTGTGTAAAATAATAAAAGTCATGTCAAGTTTATCCTTTGATATTAAGCTCTTTCACTTTGTCCTGCAAGTCACCGCCACCCCAGCAATACCTGATGATCCTTTCAGTGAAACCTGGATATTAACCCCCGCCCCCATTCTAAAATAATTATCAATTCTCTAATTGGCTCTACATATGTCTTGAGCACTTTTTCAATATTTATTGTATTGTGACTTGTTCAATTTTCTTCCCCACTGATAAGCTATTTTCTGTATTGTGACCCATTCAGTTTTTTACAATTAGGTAAAAGGTAAAAGGTTACTAATTATATTACTAAAGATATATAAAAAATGTTGTTCTGGTTACTAAAGATATACGCATTGCAGAGATTGATCAAACAAAAGGACACAAAGCACAGAAACACCCGTTCCTAAGACCAAGATGTATTTACCTCTCACACCATGAATATAACCTTAAAGACACAGAGATTCAGGAGACACAAGCTCGGGCATATATCTAAAATTGTATGCTATTAACAAATCAACTGCTTCCCAAATACAATAATAATAGAAACCTTTGACTACATCCTAATAAGTATCTAACTGTGGCAATATAAATTGATTTCCCTTGGAGCCCTTATCTGATCACCAAAGACTATAAATTTATCAGACCATAAAATACCATATTATAGAAAACACAATGAACTATGGAAAGTTTTAACTCTTGGAACTTTTATCGATGGACAAAAAACACACACATATATTCAAAGTTTGTTCCAAGGTGCAGAATGTTAAAAACTATCTTCTTATTCCATTAAATAGGGAAGACTGTAAATGGTTATTGTATTAGACCTTTCATAAATAGTATCTGATGTGATCTCCCCAAGTCTGAAATATTGGGCTTATGGTGTATACTAAAGTAATGCTCAGCTTCAGGTGGTCTGATGGTGTATAGTAAAATAGCACTCAGTTTGAAATATTGGTTAATAAGTATTTGGAATAGGAAACACATCAAAATAATTTTAAAAATCATTGTAAACACAACATTTGCCTTAGAGAATAAAGCAATTTCCAGTCCAATTTGTAACTGAATTATAATTTTATGATGTCAGCATTTGTACTGAATGTTATTTTTTATTATTTTTTTTTTTTTTCATAATCAAATTCATGATATCATTGAGATACTTAGTATTATTCACTCCTTCCTAAATAAAAGCAATAATCATGGACTGTAGTTATAAGCTATCTAGTATATATATATATATATATATATATATATATATAAAATCACTAGATTTTCTTACTTATTCCAAACAATTGATACTTAATGAAGAACTGATCTTTTAAAAACTGGAAGTTGAAATATTTTCATATTGCAAAATGAACTCAGAAAAGATGGTTTTTTTTTTTTTGGTTTTTTTTTTAATTTGATAGGAAAAAATTGACTAAACCAATTATAAAAGTGCCATGCAGGTTTTAAAAGCGAAGAGAGTGCCAGTCAGAAATAAGATTTCCCCTCCCCCAACCCAAGTGCAGAGAAGGTGGAGTTAGGGAAAGAAACTAAAGTGACCCTGTTCTCATCATAAAGAAGAGGGAGGAGAGAGAGAGATGGGAGGCAACTATATTTTATGTAGTGGAGAAGTTGAATTGAATTGAAACAAGAAAAATTTCAGTACTTAATGACTGTAAAGAGAAAATATATATGAAGAGAAATTTTCTCAACCCCCAAGATGCAGACCCTGGGGGTGGAGGGAGGGAGGTGGTATGAGAGAAAATATGAAATTAAAAAAATAAAAAAGGCTTTAGTGCACTGCACAAGAGGCACATTATTTGGGGTGGGTGGGGTGCAGATATTTGAGACCCCAGCGTAGTTGGCAGCCACTTCACAGTCCCAGACTAAACAGAGCAAATCGGGGAAATCGGCTGCCTTCCATTGCCAATTTGTCAGCGGAAGTCTATTGATTCAGTGGTGAATGAAAGAACCTGGCCTGCCCTCTGCCATTGATTGTGTCAGTTAGCTAAAAAGATGCAAGGTGAAGCCCCTCCCCCACCTTCATCGTTGGTGGGGGTAGTTGGGAGAATTTCTCATTCACAAAAAGACAGAGTTCCTTGACTGTCAGTATCATTTCCCATATTGTGTCAGTTCACTTGACTAACCCAATCAGCCAACAACATTCAGATCTAACGACAAAATATTGAAAGACAGACAGATGGGGAAAAAAGTACAAGTCAAATATCTAATGAACACACACACACTATATATATATATTTCATTGGCATTGCAGCATTGGAAGACTATATATTTCTTGTGCCCCTGAAGTTACAGCACCTTCCGTGACTGTAAAGGCCAAGGCTCGTTAGTGTATGAACACACCCTGACATCTGCCAATCACTGTCACACCTATGGGTTAAATAGTCTAAATAGTCCCCCGCTACCTTGTGGGTATCCTCTGGAAAGGAAAAGTAAGGGAGAAAACCCTTACAGAAATCACAGCTTGGACTCCATTGGGCAGTTCAGTATATATATATATATATATATATATATATATATATATATATATATAAAATGATGACTAGCATATCTTAACAGATGATAGCCATCTTTACCACTAAAATAACAACTCAAACATCCTAATCAATAACTAATTCAGCTTATGAAAAAATATACAAGATGTGTAAGATGATAAAGGTAGACACCTCAACATCAGATTACAGTGACATATGCTTGTACGACACTCATGCCATTCTCTGGGTCTACATAGCTAAAAGCGCTACTGAATTACAGGTATCCCTCGACGAGCAAAGTCTAAGAAAAGGTACCCTGAAATAGAACCTGCAGTTTACATAGTCACCAGTTTAGTCAGATTCAGTGTCTTTCTTGGATTTCAGACTTTTTACTTATCACTATTTAATTCCAATTTTCTATATTTTTTTCTCTCATTCAGTTTTAAATACATTGAATAAGATTATATCTTTTACAGACTTTCTAGGAGAGTTTTTTTGGGTTTTTTTTTAAATTATAAAATTAATGCTTTACTCTATAACACATCATTATACCATAACAAAAAACAAAAGGAGGCGGAGTATATTAAGTGAATCAGAGGACAAAACAAAATGGTATAATTACTTTGGAATTGCAAGGCTGTAATTTCCTTAATATGTTTTCAATTATAATTTGCACTACAAATGTTCCATTCATTTTTCCCACTTGCCTTTCTTTTTTTTCTTTTTTTCTTTTTCTTTGTGTTTGTGTGTGTGTGTGTGTGTGTGTGTAATACATAGTTCAGTTTTTGATTTTAAAGTTTAAAACCTATTTAAAAATAAATCATAGAAAAGCCATTTGAGTACTATATCATTTTTTATAAAAATAAAACCAGTGAATTGTTACATAACATGGAAACCGTAATATACATATTTACCAACTCTTCTGCACGAGCAGGTTGCGACACAAGGTCAAGTTCTTATGCAGAGTTTAACAGGTTTGAATTCCGAGTTTTCCTTTTCCTAGACTGGTTACCTAGCCAAGTGAAATTCAAACAGCATCATCCAGTATTTGAACTTGGGTTGACAAGACCATATCCTACAACTCTAACCATTACACCACGCACTTACAACCTTAATATAAATTGCTTGTTTGTTTTGTTTTACGGCATATCAACCTCAGTGGGTCATTTAATGCCGATAAAGTTTTGAAATAAATCAATTCTTAATGGATAATACAATTTTTTTATAAATACATTTTTCTATTTAACACATAGATGGGACCCTAACAGGTACTACCATTCCGGGTCAGAGTGGTCCAGGAGCAATGGTGATGAATGGGGTGCTCCACATTCCCCAAACCTCCAAAACTGGAACCTCACCATCAGATAGAGTTTAACGTCATTCCCAGGATATGTAGACCCGCAGCCACCGCCTTCTAGCACCCATATGATAAAAAGGGGTTGGGGCTTGCCATAAGGGCAATAGGGAACCTTAATATAAGCATTTTTTCCCCTTATAAATAAGGTTAATCTCAAATGTAAGGCTTCCAAAGCACTGGAAACACAGAGAAACTGTTCATGCAGCTATTGGCAACACTGTTGTATTTGTTATGCACGTGCCTCACTGCCATGCTCAATCTGGGTTTGGCAGTCGTCTCTGATAGAACTTTTTATTGATGCTACCACCAAGTATGAAGTTTGTAGTTATTCGGAATTTGAATTCAAAAGGTATCAAAACAACTGAAATTCATTGCCAATTAATAGAAGTGTA
>CM042157.1:39048423-39133423 GCA_023376005.1 Doryteuthis pealeii | reverse complement strand
CAATTGCACAAAGCAGTGGTTTGACAAAAAATACTGTTCAAGAAATACTGAGAATGGCACTATATATATACCGTCGGGGTTGCCTAAAGTCGGTATCAGCCAATCAGCAAGGGAGTATATCCCCTTTCCATTAGTGCTAGACCAAGGAGATTGTTTTTGCATCTGAGTTGGAGCACCACACCTACCATCAGCTCCTTACTTTACTGCACAGATCCCTGTGCTACTCATACACTGAGTTGACGAGGGCCGGTATTGAACTAGGAGCCTCGTGGTTTCTAGCCAAACGCTCTACCAACTGAGCTAAACCAGCCCATTAATATATATATGAGAAAATTGAGGAGGTTAATCCGACAATATGTAGAGAAAAGTAGACAAACACAGGATGTTATGGAAACTGGATGTTTAAAAAATCCATTACCCATCCCCCCCAGCTACCCCTGCCGACAACCTACTGTTTTTCACCATTCTGAAAAGGGCCTTCATTGAAGCAAGAACTGGGCTTTTGTCCTGATGATGGTCAAAATGGCCGAAACGTTGCATCGTCGACAATAAACATTCAGTTTCCATAACATCCCGTGTTTGTCTACTTATATATATATATATATATATATATATATATATATATATATATATATTTCTTCAGGGTTACTTTTAAATTAATCGAGTTTACGATTAATCTTTGGTGTTATAAACATGCCCGTTGGAATGGGACTTAAATCTAGTAGAGGAACGCTTGTTTATATTTTGAAAATATAAACAAGCGTTTGAAAATATAAACAAGCGTTCCTCTACTAGATTTAAGTCCCATTCCAACGTGCATGTTTATAACACCAAAGATTAATCATAAACTCGATTAATTTAAAAGTAACCCTGAAGAATCTATCGATGAAACTCGAGTAGGTTACTCATTTCCATTCTTAAAATAAATTTATGCTCTACATTGTATTGAGCACTTTGTATTTGTTTTTTCTCAACCTTAACCTCTGGATATTGTGCGCTTCCAACGATCGTTCTTATACCCACCGGTAAGTTAATACTTATACATATATATATATATATATATATATATATATTATACATATACAAATATATATATATATATATACATACATGATATATATATATATATATATATACATACATACACACACCCTTTCCTTCCTGTCTATTCATTTTGCTGTCAAATCCATTGAGGCTAAAGCTGAAATAAATTTATAATTTGATAACCTCATTTATTTGTATTTTGCTGTGTGTGTGTGTGTGTGTGTGTGTGTGTGTGTGTGTGTGCGTGACAAACATAAGAAAATGTCCAAATACTGAAGTCTTTTGATAACAAACACACACACGCGTCTGTATGTATGGGAGTAAAATGAGGAAATCAATCTGACAGTATGTGGAGAAATGTAGACAAACACGAAATGTTCCAAAGAATAAATATTCATTCTTTGGAACATTTCATGTTTGTCTGCACCTCTCTCTCTCTCTCTCTCTTGTGTGTGTGTGTGTGTGCATATATATATATATATATATATATATATATATATATATTCCAAATAGGCATTTGACTGGTCTAGACATCACTCTTATTTAAGTTACTTAGCTATGCACATATCTTCAAAGTTTTAAAAATAAAAATTTCAGTATTGATACTTTCTTTTCCTTTTCTTTTTAATCCCACTTTATACACACAGCTGAGGTTAGAGGTTAAACATTATTCAAACAATGGGAAATAAAACTGTCTGTTTTCATTCTTCTTATCTTTAGTTCTATAATCGTGAAATGTGTCTTATCATCGATGAGAAGAAGGCCAAGCTCAAGATATATTAGCAATTGTGTTCAACTGTAATAACCAAGAAATAAAACATTTTTAAGGCCTGTTTTCAATCAATAAAAATAATAAGAATATACAATGATTCAGTGAGATTTTCTACTATTTTCTATCATCACTAGGATTCAACAAAGAATTTTCCATTCAAACATTTATTACCCATGTCAAATTCTCTATCCTTGCTTATTCAATCTATATCAGCTAATTCATATTTTCTTTTTAATAGCACATATAACTGCAATATATATATATACTAGCTGCTTATGATTGGTTGGTTGGATTTTACAGCAGGTCAACCCTTGTTGGGTTATTTTATAGCAAAGACATTTTGTTTTACTCATTCTTGTTTGGTATTCATTTATTTTTCCATCTCATTTTTTTTTTCAAACACATTTTAAAAAAACTTATTTTTGGATCTATTTAACCCATAGATAGAACTCTAACAGATACTATCACTGGGTCAGAGTGAACCTGGGAGTAGTGGTGATAAAGGGATACTCCACACTCCCCAGAGGTCCAGAATTAGAACTGACTGCTTATGGTAACCACTAATATAAAGTATAGGAGTTATTTAAACAAATACACCAAAACCTTATTTTGTTGGTTGTGATGAGGTTAATATAGGACTCATGGAGGTACTTTGTGTAATGGTTATTGTCATAGGCAATAAGAGTTCAAATCGATTGATTGATTGAAGAGGTTTTGTAAAAATAAATAATTTAAAACCAGAAAAAAAATTCCCATAAGATTCTGTACGATAGTTTTTGTTTATCAAAATTTAAATGTCAGTCTTACAATTAAGAAAAATCTTTTAGAAAAAAAAAAAAATTTACAAAAATAAAACCCCATTCTTTGAAAAATAGGATTGCTTAAATGAAAATGAAATGGAAAAAAAAAAAAAAAAAAAAAAAAAAAAAAATTTTTTTTTTTTTTTGTCACGGTGGAATTTTTTTCTTCAGCTGTTTAACAGACATCAAAGATTGACAGTGAAGAATGAGTCTGCTGCTTATTCCACAGTAGGAAACATTGAGACGATGACAAATCAAAAGTGCCAAATGATGAAGAATATTTCCCCAATTCAAATGTTAAAAATAGAACTAATTACTTTTTATTTTATTTTTAGTTGGCTATATCAGTGCAAATCAAAGTTGCCAATACTTCCTTTTTTCACATCTTTAATGATCTTTAAAATATATATTAATAGATAATGTTATTGATAAGAGCATTAATTTACATTAGAGAAACTATATAAAGCTCTTATAATAATAATAATAATATGTAAATGATGTGACTTTGTTATATCCATCTCTTTAAGTTGAAAAAATTCCTTTATATACATCTTTTATATTAAAATATATATATTGTCTGGTAGTCAAATTGAACTTGAGTACTAATCACAAGGATGGGCTGAAAAATTCATATGATGAAGTCATATCTGCAGTTAATGAGTTTTTTTTTTTGTTTTTGTTTTTTTATGAATGCTTGGATCCAGCACTGAAACACTGATGGAAGAATTGTGTAAACCATAACAGGGACTATGTTGAATTTTCCAGTTGAATTTCATTTTAACCCTTAAAATGTAAATTCGTCATTGGGGCAGACTAATGTCGGTATTAGCCAGACAGTGAGGTAGTCTATTCCCTTTTCACTAGCGCTAGACCAAGGAGATTATTTTAGCGTCTGAGGTGGAGCACCACATCTACCATCAGCTCCTCACTTTACCGCACAGATCCCTGTGCTACTTATATGCTGAGTTGGTGAGGGTCGGTATTGAACTTAAATGTACTTCAGGGATAATATTATATATCCTTAACTTTAAACAAAAACATTTTTAAAAAAACTTGGTAGTGAAAGGGTTAAAGATAGAGTCTATCTGTAAAAGATATATATATTTTAAATAAATTATTGCTAATCAATTTCAATTTAATTTGGTAGTGAAAGGGTTAAGATAACTCTTTAATTGTTTGTTTTGTTTTACGGCATATCAACCTCAGTGGGTCATTTAATGCCGATAAAGTTTTGAAATAAATCAATTCTTAATGGATAATACAATTTTTTTATAAATACATTTTTCTATTTAACCCATAGATGGGACCCTAACAGGTACTACCATTCCGGGTCAGAGTGGACCAGGGAGCAATGGTGATGAAGGGGTGCTCCACATTCCCCAAACCTCCAAAACTGGAACCTCACCATCAGATAGAGTTTAACGTCATTCCCAGGACATGTAGACCCGCAGCCACCGCCTTCTAGCACCCATATGATAAAAAGGGGTTGGGGCTTGCCATAAGGGCAATAGGGTTGGGAAAATCATATAGGTGCTAGGGCGATAACTCTTTAAATCCAACATGAGAGTGGTAGTCCGTACAATAGACTCGAATAACTGGCTGAGAATACTTTCTCACATGACAAAAGTTGAACAAGAGACAAGAGGTTTTAGTCATAAATTGCAGACACGTTGCTGGTAATTACATGGGTCTGTGAAAGGAATGGTTGAAGGAAGAATACTGAGGAGAACATTCATCTTGGAATTTTGGTTTCCCAAGTGAATGATATGATGCCAACTCTGTCTGTCTCTCTGGGAACAACCTCACAATCTTCCACATCAATTTTGTATTTTCCCCACATAAGATTTCTAACAAAGAAAATCTTATTACCAAGTGATTCTATATAACCAAATGGGACATAGTTCTTGGGTAATGGACATACATATTTTATAATGATCTTAAACAGACCCTTCTTATAGGATATGGACATAAACACTTCTTCAAGGCAGACAAAGCACGGGGGATGAATATTTGGGAAGCTTATCCTATTTTTTAGTAAGGATATACCCACTTCAGGATGTCAGCCATTAATTTCTTGCCCATAAAATCCATAAACTGCATCTATACTTAATTAGTATACGTATATCAAATTTCCTAAACCAGATATCATATTGATGTAGTTAAACATGGTGAGATACAATGACAGTCTATAAATATTTATTATGGAGATTTGGTTTCTGGTTTCTTGGTTTAATGGTATATCAACCTTTTAGGGTTATTTAATTCCAAAGCCATCCTTGTAGAAGAACAGTAGTGATACTATTTAACCCATAACTGGAGGGATAAGGGGGTTCATGCCTTTCCCAAAGGTATTAGTCCAAGAGTGAACGTAATAGCTGAAGTTTGAACTTGTTTACTACAATGGTGTAGCCCAGCACATTAGCCATTACGCCATGGGGAGTCGCCTTATCATGGAGGTCTTCTTGGTGAAATGGTTATCCTTTTAGGAAATGGACAGAAACTCAAATTCAAAATCTTGGACGACCACTGTTTACATTTCCCATAGCACTAATACCCTTGGAAAAGGTATAAATCTAACTATTCTCCCTCCAGCTATAGGAAAAATAGTACGGCCTTCCTATCATTATGTAATGGTTAATAAGCTAGTCCCGCAAATCTGTTACTAATAAAAAGCAAGTTTGATTCCTGCTGGATGCCCCATACTTGTGACTTGTAGGGTAAATTTTTTTTCTTTTTTTTTTTTAAGTAAACATACTTATCAACAAATCCTTATATTGTTGATATCCTAAAATTATTTCTACTAGCAGGACCTGTGCGTATATCACAGTAGGATAACTTAATGATTACAACATTTGATATACTTACTTAAGGGCTATTGCCAAATAGTTCAATATGTAAAAAGTATAATAATCTTCATTTATCTCCCTCTAACTCATTTTTTCTTCTTTTCATCATGTTCGATTGAAACAAATTACTGTTATCGCTTCCCACTCAACTCCTCTATCTTTCCCCTACTCTTTCTTTCTTATATTTTTTCTGTTTAGCATGTCCTTTTTTTCCCTTTATTTCTTTATAATAAAAACGGAATGGTCCATTATTTAGCTGAGGTGACAACACTCATAAGAAATAAGAATTTGGTGGATAAACAACACCAGATAATCAATATTTACATTGTAACATGGACAATTTGGACAATCTCATTTTTAACCAGAGGATGTTGCAAGATGGTAACAGTTGGAAGATTAAGGAACAAGAGTATTAATATATATAATTTTAATGTTAAAATGAATCAAACATTAATCAAAATCAGGGCACTAAAAGAGGAATCATTTTTATGAAACTTTAAATGTGTAAAATATTCTTTTCAGTAGTTTATCAGATTTATTTTATTTATATTGTATATTATTAATTGTATATCCTAATTAATTGATGGAATTTCCACATATTTAGCTTGTTATAATCTCTTCTAATGAGCAAGATAAGCCATTGGCTGCAAATTGCCATTTTTTTATGAAGATGATCCGAGTCCTTAACAAGCAACAACATACAACATTGCTACTGGATAATAATAAGTAATCAATCAATAAAAATCAGTGATGAAACAAATTTAAAGGATATTTATCCACATTTTAAACTTTAGCAGACATACAGCTTGGAACAGGATGCACTTGTAGAAAAGCTTTACGTTTGTATAAAAAAAAAAAACGTATTAAGAAGGAAGTACACAACTAATAGAAATCAGAAATCAATACTAACCATCAAAACCTCAGGATATTGTATATTAGAAATGGTAGAGTTTCGTAAAGGACTTCAATAATTAGAGTTATGGACTTGAGCAGGTGGATATTCATCCAATCCATTTGCCATGGGTAGGATGTGACACAAGGTTTTCCTTCTCAACTGGTTGCCTAACCAAGGTTAAAGAGCCCAGTCTGCCCTACTATTTATCCATAGCTAGAGGGAGAATAGTTGGATTCATACATTTCCCAAGGGTATTAGTACTATGTGAAAGGCAAATAATGCATCAATATTATTATACATTGATATTTTTTTACCAGTTCCCCACTGACTGGTGTACTCTGACCTCTTGGGGATTCTCTCTACATCCAATGTTATTCAGGCAATTAACTTTTTTTTTTTTTTGGGGGGGGGGGGGTATATTTTGTAACTGTTGTTTTATCCATCCGTCTATACATATATGTTGGTATGTCCAGATGAAACTAGGAAAATAAAACAATTAACGATAAAGTAAATATATAGACACATTAAATATCACCAGTTCTTGCTTTGTGTGCAAAAATTATGAAGATTTGATTTATATTTGAAGGTATTTGAAAATTAAAATATACATAGAAATAGCATTGAAATTCTACTTAAAAATGTCCAGCATTTGTAATTTTCAAAAGTAAACAAATCAATACACCAGGGTCACATCCCCTATACCAGGCGATTCTGGGTAGCCGCACCTAGTTAATTATAATGGATTCTCTCCATAATTTAGCCCTGTTTGATTTTTTTTGGGGGGGGGGGTGGGGGGCTGTTTGGAAACCGATTCCATAAAATTCAGATGAAGGAACAAAAGACTAAAATGTCATCAATGATAATAAGGCAGTTGCAAAGGCCAATTGTAAATAAAGGAAATACAATAAAATGTCGTACTTAGAGTTCTTTTAATAAAAGTAAATTAAAAACAGAAAAAAAAAAAGGTTAAAAATAAGATTCAACTTGAAACAAAAGAATTTTTCCAAATACCATTTCATGTTACTCAGTGTGTGTGTGTGGGGGGGGGGGCAAAATTATTTGCAAAGAATCATTTTTCAAGAATGAAATAGTAAATAACTCTCTGGGGATTCCTTATTAGGGTTTGTCTGTTTTCTTCCATCCAAATATATACGCTTACTTAGGAAAGAATTTGGGTAGTGACATTTTAAGACGCTTAGATCAACAAGTTTTTGGGGTGTGGCATTTTTATAAATTGTCTTACTATTCAGCAAAACATTTTGAATTCTTTAAGAGATTAATCTACCATTAGAGGTGTGGGGGGTGGGATCTCTTGATTGCCTGAAAAAAATGAATAAGGATTCACAAGTGATAAGTGCAAGAAGAGATCACTTTTCCTTAAGAATTTTGACAAAATTAAAGTACTTCATTAATACAAACACACGTAATGCATATATATATATATATATATATATATATATATATATATATACACACACACACACACCCGAGTTTAGCCTAAGAGAGAGGTAGGCAAAAATTGGTCTGGTGGACCCCTTAAAAATTAGGGCACAACAATAATTGCAATATTTGTTGTTTTTTTTTTTTTATTATTAGTAAAAAGTAATATTAACACACAAAGATATCTAGGAAGTCGCTCATGATAAGAAAATATTAGTCAATATTCACTTGGTTTAAAAATCAAGAAACTGTCAGTTACCAAATGCTATTGGATTCATATCTTCACTACCCAAACTTTATAACTATAATATATGCTCCCAAACTCAGGCTCTTTGGAAGGGAATTTAGCTGACAATCATTGCGTACGCTTAAGTGAAGGCTTTCCTATTAATTGATACAAGCTCTCTGGTGACCTTGACAGATATACCTATTTATGTATTTATCAGTTAAAATTCTGCTTCTTGCTTGTAGGTGCTGATGGGCGTGGGGTTAGGGACTGACTGATGAAAAATCAGTCAGGTTTTGACCCCAGCTGGAGGTAGTCAGCTAAGTTTAGCCACACTGAGGGTTACGTGATACATCGAAACACACTGTCTGTGGGTGACTAATATTATATATATAATATATATATATATATATATATATATATATATAATGTATGTACACATGCACACAATGTATGTAATAATGTTGTATGTTTGTAGTGGATACAATAGGCACTTTAAAATGAACCAACATCCTTTTCATTTTCTTTGTAAAGATAAATTTGTGTGTATCTATTGTCAGCAGCTGATATTGTAATGGAAGAGGAGGAAATAAAAAGGAAGAAAATGAATGAAGAAAATAAATTGATTAAGTGGTGAACAAAAAAAAAGAACTTCTCTTATTCAAAGAAAATGGCTTTTAAAAAAAGTGTGTGTGTGTAGGGGGGGGGTCTTTTAAAGTTACTTTATTTTTTTGCAATGCTTAATATAAATATTATTTTGCACTAATTTATACACCCCCCAAGAAACACTATATAAGGAAGGGGAAAAAAACTCTTTTCAGGCCACAAAATATATTAATGATTCTTTTTTTTCTTTAAACTGAAGGGTAAATGCATCCTTTCCAACAAGATGTAGTTATCATGTTTTATAATTCAAATTTCTGGGGTCAAGTACAACAGAAATTGTAGAGTTTATGAATCAATTCATATTTGCCCATTAATTGATGTTAATTAACTTCACAGTTCATTAAGGATGGAAAGAAAAAAAAGTGAAATAGAAAATAAATATAAGGAATGAAAAAATTTTGTTAGCAATCATAATATCCACAAAATATGGGAGGGAGGGTTTTTAAAAAAAACAAACAAGACTGCAGATATCATTGGCATATTAGGTGCCTTACGATGACAAACCAACTTAAAATGGCTGACTGCTGAGAATTCCTTAATGATTTTCTTATAGGCATGTCAATATTCTGTGTTACATGAAAGAATTAATTTTGAATACTACTTTTTCATCTTTTAATTAAAGGAACTGAAAAATTAACACAAATAATATACAATTGGTTATATTGGGTTATCAGAAGAAAGGAATGAAACTGGAGTTGATCTATTATTAAATAGATTATCTTTTACAAGGCTAAAAGGTTTCAGCCACCCTACTATCATAAGGACTCACCCTTTTCTCTCTCTCTCTCATATATATATATATATATATATATATATATATATATATATATATATATATATATATATCATTAATATTAATGATAATTTTCTGTGTTGTATACCTGCTCTGTTGTAGTGGTGTGGAACACTTTCTTGCCAACTTTTCTCATTTGCATATATCTCAGTTTTGCCAACATACTTTCTTTTTATCTGATAAAACTCATACAAGGTGAAACATTATAAATATATAAACACTTCCGCTAATTAATTTTTACATCTTTTTTATATATCTATTTACACTCCAATAAGTTATTGTTAAAAAATAAAATTAAAAAAAGCCTTTGGTCAGAATTTTTTAAACATCCTTTTATGCATTTTATACAGCACAAATGAATTATC
Source organism: Doryteuthis pealeii (assembly GCA_023376005.1). Lineage (NCBI taxonomy): Eukaryota > Metazoa > Mollusca > Cephalopoda > Myopsida > Loliginidae > Doryteuthis > Doryteuthis pealeii. The sequence goes on along the minus strand of CM042157.1, from coordinate 39,123,576 downwards.
TAAGATACTTCTCATTTATATGCAAAATACTCTTTTGGGTGATTCAATTGTTATCAATCATGTTCATTTTGGAGTGGATTTGAAATGAACAGGATTAATATAAATCACAAACCACCAAAGCAACTTCTAATAAATCTGTATAAGAAAACCTATTAAAAAATTTGTTTAAAATGTGAAAAGAAGTGGTTTCAAGTAATAATTCATATTTAATATAAATTATTATATTTAATAATAGTCATTTATTTGCACAGTTATATGGTTTCAAGTAACTATTAAAAATCCTTAGTAAACAATTACAGCTTCAAGTAAGTATTCTTAATGTAATTAATTTACTGTTATATGGCATCAAGTATTCTTACTGAATACAAATAATTCTTAAATATATTCATTTAATTATAGCGGACATTACTTTAAGTGGATTTTTTTTTTCTAAGCTCAGAAAGATATCTATTTATCATCATCATCAAGAAGTGCCAACAGCAAGAATCTCCATTACTCTTCCTAGCCACCTATCTCTATCATCCATTGTTCCTGACAAGTCTTCTGCACAGCATCCAGCTACTTTTTGTGGGGTGCTGCTTCCAGGATTTGTTTAAGATAGCATGCAACATCCTTGTGCTGTTCCAATCTAGCCTTTTCTCTAAGGGTTTCGTTTTAGTCCAAGTGGTACAACCATATAGTAGCTCTTAAATGGCTACAGCTTGTAAATGCTTTAACTTTGAAAATAAAGCAATTTACAGTTCAATTTGCAACTAAATTTTGTAAGGCCATCCTTTGCAGTGAATGTAATGTTATTCTATTTTATCTTCCAAATTTTTTAACAACCAAAGTTATTTCTAAATGATTAGCGTTGCCAATATATTACAAATCTAAATCATTTTTATGGGCAAATATAAAATAAAACAGATTTTCAAGAATATTCAAAATAATACAGCAAATTCATTTAGTGAAAGAATTAATAACCATTATAAGAAAAGGTTGCAGATTTAACAAGTTTTGGAATTAATACCCACCCATCTTATATTTGGAAATCCATATTTTACTAGGACTCTTGTAATATAATTTATACTGGACACAAATAACTTTTTAGGAGACAGTGAAAGGACAAGAGCTGACCTTTCCAAAGACTTTGATGAAAAGGACAACAGTAGAAGATCCTTTATGTAAAGAGAATGAATGTCAGGCTATGTTGGAATGACTAAAAAACAAAAGTTTGAATAGAAAATGGCAAATATTAACTCTCACTACAATTGCTCTAGATTGATCCACAAAATAAAAAGAAAAGAAACAGTCAAATATTGAGGTACATAAGAATCAAATTTATTCAAAAAGATAACTAGTTGCCTTCTGTGAGTTATTAACAGTATATTATCATTAGTCGTAAAGTTAGCAGCATGGCCTATTGCCGGTATCAGCCGGACAATGAAGGAATATCTCCTTTTCACTAATGCTAGACCAGGGAGTGTTTTCGCATCTGAGGTAGGGTGCCACACCTACCATCAACTCCCCACTTTACTGTACATATCCAAACTGTGCTACTTATGCAGTTGAGTTGGCGAGAAGTGTTTAAAAATTTGATAATATTTTAATGATTGATTATTTTATTGATAAATTGTAGATTTTCTATTAAAGAATCAAAAATTGTTTGGTTTCTTATTTGGGAAATTGTTAAAAAAATAAATAATAAAAAAAATTTTTTTTAACATATATAAGTTGACAGTTGTATACTCTAAATTAGTGTTTCTCAAAGCGAGCCTGAGAACTTTTTAAAAATGGGTCTGGAGTTGGCCCAAGGAGAATTGAAAGAGAAGTATTGATTGGATGGCTGAAAGTAAAATCCTCCCTCTCATCCCTTGTTCTTTAAAAAGGTTGTTCCATTCTGACTTAGTAGGTCATGTAGGGCAGGGTGGGGTCTGAAGCAAATGATGTACTCACAAAGAAACGTAATTTATTGCAGATTGAAAAGAAAGAAGACTTAACGCCCTGAAGGTGAACCACCAAAGTTTGGAAACTCAACTTCACAATCCAATATATAGACACCGTGTAGTCATTAGTTAGGATTTATATTTTATACAACATTTGGTTGGTTGGTTGGATTTTATGGCATATCAACCCTTGTTGGGTCATTTTATGCTGAAGACATTTTGTTTTATTCATTCTTGATGGGTACTCAATTTTTTAAAAACATTTCTTTCTTAGAACTCATTTTTTTCTATTTTACCCATAGATGTAACCCTAACAGGTACTACCACTCCAGGTCAGTGGACCTGGGAGTAATTGTGATGAAGAGGTACTCCACATTACCCAGAGCTCCAGAACTGAAACTTCTCCATCAGATAGAGTTTAATGTCATATCCAGGAAAATAAGACCCTCAGCCACTATCTTCTAGCACATTCAAGATAAAAAGGGTTGGTGCTTGCCATAAGGGCAATAGGGTTGGAAAAGTCATAATGGTGATAGGGCTTGACATGACTAGCCGACTGATTACAGCATTTTGCTTCTGTAAATAAAATGTATTTTCTTCTACATGGAATTTCTATTTGTGCTTATGAGGGTCTGAATTTTTGGCCCAAAAATGGGCCACTAAGAAGAAAAGGTTGAAAAACACTGATCTAAACGCTAAGAGTTAGAAAGTAAACAAAGTGTAAAAAAAAAAAAAAGAAACCAAACTTTTTCAAAAAGAAATTAATTGTTTCATCTAAAACTTAATGAGACTAGCTTAGTTCAAAATACTTCCTTTTCCATTGTTAGTTGATACACTATGGCCAAGATTTCTGGAATCTGTTCTAGGAGTTGATTTGAGGGCCAGTGTTCAAGTCTTGTGCAGGCAAATTTTTATTCTATCATCTTAAATTGATGACCTTTCAGGTGAATTTCAGCTTTTGAAGAAATAAATAAATCTAAGAAGCCCCCCAGGGTTCAAATATGGAAAACAGGGCAGGTGCACTTCAACAAAAAAATCATCGTAAATTAGGAGTTCTGTATGATCAGATGCATTTTCAATAATTGATAATTGCAGCGCACATGTTCACCCAGGTACAGCTAAATACTAGCCAACATACTGGGGTGCAATTTTAGTTTTAATTTGTTTTCTTTTTGGACACACGGAGGCATGTGGGCTAGTGGTTTGAGTCGTGGAAAATGGACTCATCAATTCGAGTTCAATTCCTAGTCGAAGCTGTTGGCATTTCATATAGCGCTAATACCCTTGGGAAAGGTATGAATCCTTATATTATCCCTCCAGTTATGGGTTAAATAATAGGACAGACTGGGCCCTTCAGCCTTGGGTAGGTAACCAGTCTAGGAGAGGGATAACTCTGAATTCAAAATTCCTGAGGTCGGTCGTTGATTGGGTTTGTGGCAATCCTTGATGCACCAATTCTTTCCTATCAACTGTGCCAAAAAGTGTGGATGATCCAACACAAGCCTTTACCACTATAAACAAATCACTGTGTGGATGTTCATTGTATTAACACTCATACATCAATCGACGGGAGAGTCCATCATATATATATATATATATATATATATATATATATATATATATATATATATAATGGAGAAAGCTTTCAATACATAAAGGATTGTTGACATTAATTTAATTGAGTAAACTTATACAAAACACACCCTGCTTAAGAATTGGTTTTGTATCAATACATGCCAAATCTTTACCACACACGCACATTCTATATATATATATAAATAAATAAGAGAGAGAGAGAGAGAGAGCCCTATCAGCTGGGACTGTAGAATAGGCAGTCTGAAACTCTGCAGAGGTATAAGACTCTCCTCTTCCAATGAGACTACCCGTTAGCTGTGAATGGCAACTTGTATTTGTAATGCCTGAGAATGGGATCATAGTGGCTGAGCTGTCATGACACAGGTGTCACATGACCTGTAACACTCCACTTTGGCCCTTACTTAGGCTGGATAGGCAATTGGAGAGGCCCAATCCGATAAATTGGCTAGTCATATAGTCTTAGCAACTAAATGCAAGGGAGGGAGGGGGGGGCAGAGATAAAATCTGTTCTATTTCTAAGACAGATGCTTACATGGATGGTCTTCTGTAGTAAAAATGGTTGCAGCATCTTCAATGTAAAATTACTTTGAGTTTTTTAAAAAAAATTTTATATATATAATAGTGCAGCCTTCCTGATGATGAACCCCATTTTATGACCAACCGCAACTAGAGAACCCAGTCTGTCTTGCAGTTTATTGTAAAACTAATTAAAAAATACTATGTCTCTGAATTTATGAGATGAGGCTTGATAATCTGTATTATTCAGACTATTGTTCTAATCTTTATTGTTATTTACTCAATGTTTCAACCAATGTTCCCTCCGGCCTTCTTCAGGTGTTTCTTGTCAAGAAGGTTCCTGAGTTCGGCAAGAAACACTTGAAGAAGGCCGGAGGGAACATCAGCTGAAACATTGAGTAGATAACAATAAAGATTAGAACAATAGTCTGAATAATTCAAATAATACTAATTCTAAAATTATTTTCATACAATACTCGAAATGCTAAATTTGTATTGTTTTTGCCAATAAATGTCTATCAAAATATTTTCATTTATTTTTTATGCATATTAGTAAATTCATATCAAAACTTGTGAAAATGAATAAATAATTTTTTTTTTAAATAAATAAATAAAATCTCCCACAATGATGCATATGTTAACATCTTTCTGGTGTTATTGAATTTTGTCATTTTAACAAAACTCTATGTAAAGAGTTAATCCACTTGACTAAAATAAACAAGGTAGAAAAGTATATATAAATATTTGTAATTGTCTGGTCACAGTGCTGAGTAAACATAACTTGACTATTTATTTCTATGATCAGTTGGTGCATTTTTATTAGTCAGAATGTACATCTAAAAAAAATTTTTAAAAAAAGTCACAATTGCCGTACAACCATTAAATTTGGTTAGAATGACATTTTGCATCCAAAATATGAAGAGTTTTCTTTCCAAAAGAAAATTTTCATAAAAATACATTTATAACAAAATTGGAATTTTTCTGGAAGTTTATGCAAAAAGTTGAGAAAAAAGTTTTTAAATTTATTTTAATAAGATCTAAAGTTGAGGTTAACTTTGGTATTTATTTTTATGTGCACATTATATAAAAATTGAAAAATTTTGTTTTTATTGTAAACTGTTATTAATTATTTCATCACAACAGTCGGAATTTAGAGTTGTTATTCTAGACTGGTTGCCCACCACTAGAAAGCTCAATTAACCTTGCTATTTTACCCATAGCCGGGAAAGGAAAAGATTCATGCCTTTCTTCAAAATCATTTTCTACAGCAAGAACTAGAACATCACTTGCACCTCCTCATTCTTTGTATAACAATGTGAAAACACCAGACAGGATTTTTAGTTTATTCACACAATGACTATCAACCAGAAAGCAATCAGAAAGTGCTTCTTTTTTTTCTTTTTTTTTTATTAGAATTTCTAATACTTCTTTTCATATTTTTGTATCTACTCACTTGTAAGACAATTCATGATATCTGTGGATTGTCTTAGCAGATGAATAATTGCCATAATAAACACAAACAGTATGGATATTTTATTCATGAAAATCTAGTAACAGTTGACAAGATCTTTGCAGCCATTGCATTTATCAGAATAAACAAATCTCTATTTTAATACAAAAAGGAAATTTTAGAAAATCTAACACGTCTCATTAATTTTGATGGCACAAACACTAATTGAAGATAAAGAAAAAGAAATTTTTTATTTTATTTAAAAGAAATTGTCTACTCTCATTTGCAATTTAAATCAGAAATATCTATATATATCTAAAATATACCAATATCAAAAGAAAAGTTTTAAAAATGATAGCAATATCTAATTTTGTAATTACATTGGACAGAGATTCTGATAGAATGATCATTTTGGTTTGGAAAGTAAATTAAAAGGCAACAAAAGATCCTCAATTCAAAATTTAATTTATTTGCTTCCCTATCACACAAAACATCCAAATAAGAACAAAATATGATGGACACAACTGGAGAAGTATGTGTGAACTTATAAGTGATGTTCTCCTGTGGACACCTACACATGGACACATCAGCAAAAACCTACATCAATCAGCTATGCATTGTTTCTGGATGCAATGCAGTAAACTTGCCAGGAGTGATAGAGATGGGAATCTATGCTGTCAGTACAACCTGATGATGAAATTCAAACTAGGAAGGAATTGTTTTTTAGAATATATGCACTGAGAGAAATACTTAAGAGTAGGGTGTTTTGTGCCAAACTTGGACAAAGGGTCCACTGGACAGGAGGGCCAATCTTGAGCACAGGTGAAACAAGGTCACTAGAATGCAGATTCAAAACATGTAGACAGTAAACTGGCATAAAAAAATCGACACGTGTGGTCAAGAATGATTGCGCATGGTGACAAGTATACGTGGCACGCTAGGGTAACCTTGACATGACATGAATAAAAAAGATACTCTTTCTCTCCAACACTACTGCAGAACCAACATATCTTTTCACTCTCTTGGTATTCATGCTAAATTATGTTCCAGGATAGTCCACATAAAATAAAGAGATTATTTTCCTAATACAAAAACTGGATTTTCTTCTTTAACCAAACAGACAAAGTTTTGTTTTATTGGCATATCAACCTTCATGGGTTATTTAATGTCAAAGCCATTCTTGTAGAAAAATAGTAGTGGTACTATTTAACCCATTGCTGGGGAAATGTGGGGTTTCATACCTTTTTCAATGGTATTAGCGTGAAAGTGAATATAATAGCATGAATGGAGTTTGAACCCGCTTACTACAATGTTGCAGTCCAGTACTTTATCCATTATGCTATGGGGATTCACCCACTAAGACCAGGTTAAGTTAGGTTATTTGGTTTAATGGCATATCAACACCTCTGAGTTATCTAATGCCAAATCTTGTTTTGTTATATATATATATATATATATATATATATAATTTGTAGACAAATATTTTATTTTTAAACAAATTGTTTGAGTGTGAGACAACAGTTGGTAATCAATCTTGCTTTACAGGTGTATTTTTGTAGACGTATCTTATACATTTTATATTAGATTTATAATTTTCAGTATACTTTTATTTTTCACAAGGATAAAATGCCATTTATGTTAACATTTTCTAACAGATATTTCATATTATTTGTGTTGAAAAATTGTTTTCTGATGAGAGCAAAAACTTTTATGACATGTCAAAACTGAGGTGAATCACTATCCAATGAGTATACAACACAAGGAGTAACATTTTGCTTCAAAAATCAATTCTACAAAATTAATGATTGACCATAAATCAAGGATCACTTTATACAAAAATATATAGAGTAAAACATCAAACTAATCATATCTTATATTAGAAGTTTATCTATCAACAGAACCATTTATAATTTAGGAGTTCCTTTAACACAATATTTCTTGTATAAACATGTATACATTTCTGTCAGCTTAGATAAAAAATTATCTCAAAACAATTTAATAATCATGGGATTTTATCAAATCAAATTTGATATAACAAAAATTCTATTTCTATACATCAGTCCATTACAATGTTTAATGGTTACCATAACAATGGAATTTCACTTGAGACTACCTTAAGTGATTGATATATATATGTATATATGTGTGTGTGTGTGTGTGTGTCGGCTGTTAACTCATGCACAAGCAAGACCATTTCCTGTTTTATTTTTATTAGTATTTTTTTTTCTTACTTGCAAGCACCCAACATGGTGTGAGCATGAAGATGACTGTTCAGTCCAGAGATTCCTGAAGGATCTATTATATAGTAAACATACTTGAGTGCCAGTAGCACTTGGCACTGTATCCTTTCGTTTTCTCCTGGAGAGACATACTCTTCCATATAAACTACATGTTCACCCTTTCTAATATAATTTTCACATGAAGCATTATAACATCATATTCTGACATTGCTCTGAAGATGGTTTTAAAAAACAAACATTGGCATATTATCATTTATAAATAAATACATCCTTTGAATATTTTGTTTTTTCATATTTTTATATTTACATACCCGAATTATTTCCATTTTTCTCAAATATTTTGTCTATTGAAAAAAATAAAATATGGATGACATGAAAATAAAATGATTTGAAAATATTTTTTAAAAACTATTGCTCTCCGCACACTCTTATTATACATATGAATTCATCAAATATCTATTTGACTTGATAAATGATAAGATAAATAAAATTTAGATAAAAATCAAAATTGATGGAAAATATTTCTGAAAATTATTTTTCAGTTTTTGAATTTAAAACCTCTTCTGAACATTGTCTTAATTTCTTTTTCTAAAAATTGTTTTAGTAAGAAATTCAAAAATAAGAATACACTATTTTATTCCCTCAAGTTACACTAAAAATGAACACATTTTCATTTTTAAGTGCAATTTTACATATTTCAAGTTTGTAATAATTCAAAATGAACCAACCTCGAGCCTTCCAAACTTTAAAGCAATCACTATATCACAAATAATCTCTAAGTGTGTCTCAAAATTATCTCAAATTTGATTTATATATTAAAAAAAAAAACTACATTTAGAATTATGTACTACAGTAAGTCAAAAGATTTGCAATATTTTGGTACATGCTAGTTTACAGCATGTATATCACATGACCAAAGTAGTAAAAACCTTGGAAATTGTACCTATGTGATTGATAGTATTGTGGTAGTTGGTGTGCTGACACATTGTGCATTCTTTCACTATGTCTGATTATAAAACTACACAGATGAACAACAATGTAGTCTTATTTATGAGTTCAAACTGGGTCATAACAAACTGTGTAAAAAGATGAAGGTGCACTTGATCACAGTACAGTAACCAGATGGTTCAAGAAATTTTGCACAGGTTACAAGAACCTTGATGATCAGGTAAGGTTAGGTAGGCCTAGAATTGGATTCCAAGGCTGTGTTCCAAACTATAAAGGTAAATCCAGTGAGTAGCACTTGGAGAGTATCAGGCAAGATCAGTATCTCACAGTGCAGTGTGGTTCATCACCTTCATGACTTTAGCAAAAGCATCCAGAGCTGATGAATCGTGCCTCACATTTCCAAAATTTTGCAAAACTTTTGACTCACCCTAGTATTTGGCTTGGATAGCAAAACTTTATGAATATGCAACAAAAAAAGAACAAAAAAAAACTTATAAAGTGTTTCGACAAAGCAAAAATTTTGAAAGTTCTGAACCAACTTTAGAAATTTGTCACCACATTAAGGAAACAAATTGGAGTATTTTGAAAATGTAGAAAACATTTTCCATATTTAAAAAAAAACAAAACAAAAAACAACACCCCCAAAAGCATCCAAATAGTCTTAAGTGGATTGCGGGGATTTGTCAATTCCCTGACAGTGATGGAATTAATTCTCTATTAAATGTAATAGTCACTAATTTTGACCATCTGGTTCACATGACATTTAAGTGTCAACAGCAAAGGGTGAACATAGAAGAAAAAGAGACAGATAAATACTATATATGTGAGAGAATATATATATAGATAGATAGATAGAATAAGGTTAAATCTGTTGTTATATTATGACCTTACTAACACATTCAGTGTCACAGTATGAGAGTGAGTAGAGAAAGTAGGTGATTAGATCATGTGTGTCTTGTGAGTCCACTGACAACATCATGTAATCAATGATAGCAGTGAATCTCCCCCAGTGTCATTTTTTTTTTTTTTTTTTCATTAATAAAATTATTTATTAAATCTAATAGAATCCAGAATTTATTTTTCTTAATCATTATCTCATTAAAAAAAATTTTCTCAAACAATAAACATGTATATCATTTTTTTTTTTTTTGTCTGAATTTTTGAGATGAGGATTTATAAATTGTATTATTCATATTTTTCAAACTGTTGTCTTCATCTTTATATTGTTATATATTGCTGTAAATCGAGTATCTGAGTTAATAGAAATAATAGGAAGAAACACAACGAGTATTAAGAATAAGGAAAAAATGTTTACTAAGCAAAGATACAAGGTGAACAGAGTAATAAAGATGAGGACAACTGACCGAAAAATCTAAATAATATATATATATATCCATAGGTGGATTACCAGGTTAGTTGGTATTAGGATGATTCTAAGTTGGACCTTTTTTCCAACAACAGAATTTTAGAGTTGTTCTGGTCCAAGTTCAGAGTTTGACGTTCAATATTATTGAACAGAACAATATGATTGATAAAGAAAAGGGCTTAAAAATCGGCCATTTCAAAATGGTTGATTTTAAAGCCTTTTTCTTTCACGTGACTTTCGGAAACATTTTTTCACGCTCAGAATTGCGGAGACATGGAATAAACTGCCTGCATCTGTTGTAGGCTGCCGGAGCACTGAATCTTTCAAAGCCTCCATGCTTCCTGTAGTCCGCCAACACTATACCTGATGCCACTCTCCACATACATACATGCATATTACTACTGTGAACTGTTAATCTTCCTGACACAACATTATTCTGTGTACTTGACATGAGACTTTGATGAGTTGTGGTGCACCTGAGCACTGTACACAATAAATTACATTATTATTATTATTTTAATTATTATCCCCCCCCCCATACACACACTTTTTAAATAAGTCAAGACCATCAATCTACTACAACCAGGAAAACTCCGAGATAAAAAAAATAATGACAAGCACCAAGACCTTATTTATTATTACTATTTCTATACATACTATTTCCTTGTTGTCATAGATTGATGAACTGGTTGTGTTGAAAAGAGGGGAGAGGAAGGGAATAAAAAGATGAAAAAAAAAAAAAAAAATGTCAGCCAAAATTAATGATATTATTGAGAAATATTTATCAGGTCTTATCCAGCAGTTGTCTTCCTCATAATACAAACTGCCCATTGGGGGGTGAGGAAGAAAGGCATATTTGAGAGAACCCCACCCTGACAAACAGAGGAGAGAGAGATAGATAGAGATACCATCAGGTGTCTCTTTTAGTAGGAACAGGATGAAGAATGAAGTGACCCAACATTTCCCTAACTGGGTCAATAGCACTCTTGCTAACCAACCACCTACAAAAGCTGCAAGAGGAAATCTTTGATGGGCTTGTCTGTAAGCACAACACACACACAAAACACACACACTCTCAATTAGCAGTTATTCCCCAATAAAATAAAAGATAGACAAGTTGATTATTGGAAAGAAGACAATTTTGTAAGGATAATAAGCTTTCATTTACCACAGTTCAATGATAATAATGGTAAAAATTTAGCTATTATTATAAAGGAATTTTCTACAAATTTTATGCTCTTGTAGATATGTTTTATAACAACAGACAGGGATTATGTATGTTTTTTTTTGTGTGTGTTTTTTTTTTTTTTTTGGGGGGGGGTATTGCATTTTTGCTCTTGGTAAAAAAAAAAAAAATCCTAAAAATATAGTTCAAAGCTGTATAAAACCTGGCCCAAGTTTCTTTTGTTTTAACCCTTTATATACCAGAGTGCCTCAGACCGCCTGAAAATGCCCAAGATCATCAGCTCTTAGAAAATGGTTTAGACCAAACGCCCATGAAGTTGACATTTCCGAATGATCGTTTGTTTACATCCAGGACATTGTAAGTGTCTTATTAATTTTGGAAGTTATCATCTTGCAACACCCTGAGGTTAAAAATTAGACCATCCAAATTGCCCAAATGTAAATCCTGATTAGCTGGTGTCACTTATCCGCCAAAATCTCATTTCTTATGAGTGTTGTCACCTCAGTTAATGGACCATTCTGTTTTTATTATAAAGAAAGAAAGAGAAGAAAAAGGGATGCTACACAGAAAAAATATGAGAAAGAAAGAAAGCAGGGGAAAGATAGAGACAAAGGGGGTGAGAGCACAGAAGCGATAACGCTAATCTATTTCAATTGAACATAATGAAGAGAGAGAGAGAGAGAGAGAGAAGAGAGAGAGAGAGAGAAGAGAGAGAAGAGAGAGAGAGAGAGAGAGAGAGAGAGAGAGAGAGAGAGAGAGAGTTAAATCAAGATTATTATACTTTTTACATATTGAACTATTTAGCAATAGCTGTTAAGTAAACATATGAAACATTGTAATAATTAGAATATCATACTATGGTATATCCACAGGTTGTGCTAGTATATCTATAAATGCTTACATAATAGGAATTATAGAATTTTTTGTAGAATTCAAATCTATAGCGAAACGAGACAAAGTACAAATGATGTCTAAAGTTTTAAAATATAATTAACATTATTCATTTCGATTGTTCGTAATATCCTCATCTTTATATTGCATTTGATCTTAAATCTATAAATTTTTGCTCTATTAATTATATAACATTTTAATGAATTAATTTAATTCCATTCAAACATAAAAAAAAAACATGTTTAATGAATTGCATTAATAATTGCTGCCAACAAATTCTAAGACATCTTTAACCTATTACCTACCAATTCAGAATATATTGGTTATTTTGTTTTAAGGCATATCAACCTTTTTCGGGTCATTTAATGCCAAATAATTTTGATAAACAAAGGACTCAGATTTCTTACAGTACCTGTTCTTGCTTAAGTGGTCACCCAATTAAGTGTTGAAAAACACACTCATCGCTGCTTAACTTTGGTGATCTAGCAGAAACCGGTCCTTTCAGTATGACTTGACCATAATTGATTCAGAGTATACTCACTTTCACTCAATATTAATTCCACCGCAGATCCAGGGTTAAGTCACTTTGAAAAATCATCATTCACCAAATTGAATTATTGTCTTTTAATGTTTTGGCATGCAAACAATTTAGAGTGTAGTTTTCAGCCTGAATGTCTGGTTGCATTTAACACTCATAAACCTGGTAATTAAAGGGTTAAAATAATTATCTGTGTCCATATAACTGTAATGTCACTTCAAAATCTTTCACTATATATATATATATATATATATATATATATTGATGAAGATCATCCCGTGTGGGGTTCTAATGTTACACATTAACCGTAGAGGGCTCGATGTGCTTAGTACCAGTATGTGGATGAACAGAGCAAAATAGTGAATAAATTAAGGAAATTATTACATGAAGCAGATATATATATATATATATATATATATATATATATATATATATATATATATATATCTGTGCGTGTGTGTGTGTGTGTATTTAAAGGTTACCTGTAAGTAGTGATCAGAATAACTATTTTTGTTCTATACAATTCAATAAATCTTGGTTTTATTGAAATTTATGAAAAAAAATGAAAAATAGAAATAAAAAGTGACATAAAATGAACATAAATCTCTTGAGAAAGAAAATACAGTTTATTTTTATTTAGATTTTTTTTAAAAATCTAATTGACTTTTGGCATATTTAAAAATATTTTTATGTTTGAGAAATAAGTGAATCACTCTAAAAGTAATGACTTGTATTTATTTCTAAAGAAACTACAACAGATAAAGGGAACATAATAACACTATTGGATAGAGCAAAACTTCACTACCCCCCCACACCAATCACTACCGGTGACAATGTAATTTTTGCCCATGGTGAACAAGAGCTTACATGCAGAGCTAGATTTATGAGGAGGCAATTGTCCTGTCCCCCCCCACCTCCTACTAGACTAGCACTCAAACTTCCTTTATAAAACCTGTAACCAAACATTTGAATTTATTAAAAGAAAAAATATTTTTCTTTTAATAAATTCATTTTACTTGAATTTTTTCTTTATTTCTCACTAGAAGTGGCTACCCAGGATCACCTGGGTATAGGGGAGGGAGGCAAAGAAACATGGTGTAATGCAAGTTAGTCTTGCAGATCCATTATTATGTATATTTTGATTTTTAGTTATCTTCATAAACATAAATCATATCTTCATAAATTTTGCACAAAAAGCAAGAAGCGGTGATATCTAATGTGTATATATATATCTATTTTGTCATTAATTGTTTTATTTTCGTTGTTTCATCCAAACACACACTCTTTATATATGTATAGATTTTTCCTAATTTACTTTCTATGTTGAGGCAACTTGCGGAGTCCCCTAACCAAAAGAGTCCAGGTCCTCTAGGGTCTAAATCCAGTTCAGCCTGCATGTCATGCTCGTAAAATTCTGCACTAGCAGAAGTAACCGCACTTTTTAATAGCAATGATGACAAGTGTTGTCAGAAAGATGCAGTTTTTCCTTATGCAAATGAGATGATCAAGGCACTGTCCATTTTGTGGATTGACAGTTGTGTTGAAGAAGTCTTATCACTCTACGTGACTGTCACCATGGCTAAAATGCATTATTCATCATCTAAACGATGCTCACATCCACTGTCAATAGGAGCCTTTTTTTTTTTTCCAGAGAGTTATTCAAAGAGATACCACTGTGAGAGGCCATATATATATATATATATATATATATATACAGCTGCTATCTATAACAAGGTAAAACAAATTAGGAGTTATTGGTGGGAAGGTTCAGCCTCTACTGCCATACTACTAACATCTGCTTCTGACATTATGGGGCAACACACATACACACACACACACAGGAGGCATTACTTTTGAAGCAAAGCAATTGTCCATAAATGTATAGGTAATGGTAGTGCACTCCAAAAAAGAGCAGCTGTATGTCAACTTGCTTCTTATCACACAAACCATCCAGGTAAAATGGACAAGACTTGCTGAACACTGCTAGAGAACCAGTAACAAGCACATAAGTGATGTTCTCTTGTGGTCACTTACACATGAGTACACCAGTGTAGGTCAGCCAGGAAAAACCTACATGAATCAGCTCTACACGGATGCAGGATGCTGTGCAGAGGACCTTTCAGAAGTGATGACTGATAGAGACAGGTGACAAGGAAGAATCATGGAGATCTATGCTGTTGGCACAACCTGATGATGATGATTGTGCTTCTTATATCTGAAGTAGTTTCTGTGGAAACCAATTGAAGGTTTTGTTTTGGAGATTGTTTCCAAAATTATTCAACTGAAAGAATACCTACTTTTCAACTAGATTAACAGGTGGTTATAAATATTTAAAAAAAATTTTTTTTTTTTTTTTAATTATGGGGGGGGGGTGTGTGCTATCATTTTGTTCACATTGAATACTGTCCATTATTTTTATTATTCAACAATCCAATACATTATCTTAAGTCTATAGATTAATACTTATGTTCCTTAATTTGTATGACCATCATCATCTTGCAATGCCCACTGGTTGAAAATGAGACTGTCCAAATCATCCAAGATAAAAATGCAAAAATTTAAATCCTGATTATCTGGTGTTGCTTATCGCTGAATTCTTATTTCACCCATTTTAAAATTTGTAGTGTTGTCACCTCATTGGACTATTATGTTTTTATTATAAAGAAAAGGAAGAAAAAGGCAATGTTACACAGAAAAAATATAATAAGAAAGAAAGAGAGTAGGGCAAAGATAGAGAGAGGGCTGTGTGCAGAAGCGATACCGCTAATCTGTTTCAATTGAACATAATGAAAAGAAGGAAAGAAAGAAAAAAAGAGTGAGAGAGAAAGAGTCAAATCAAGATTATTATACATTTTAAATATTGAACAATTTTCAATAGCTCTTAAGTAAACATATCAAACGTAATAATTAAATTATCATACTGTGGTATATCCGCAGATCCCGCTTATATTAAGGGCAAAATATAACCAGATTCTACAACTAATGAATAAACATTATATATGAAATATATTCATATGAAAGAAATATTATATATGAAATATATTCATATGAAAGAAATATTATATATGAAATATATTCATATGAAAGAAATATTATATATGAAATATATTTATATGAAAGAAATATTATATATGAAATATATTTATATGAAATATTATATATGAAATATATTTATATGAAAGGTATATTTAGAAAAAAAGAAAAAACAACTTAAAATAACCTTGACATTATTTATTGATAAGTGTCATATCTCGTGTATTTTTTTGTCTTTGAAACATTTACCGATTTCTTGCTTTTCTTCTTGCACTGACTTGTTTACCAAGTAAATGAAAAAAATGAATTTTATGATGATGTGAAAGATTTGCTCTGCTTAAAACTAAAGCTGGGAATTCCCAGATAACAAAGAACAATAAGAATTTAAAGGGGACAAATAAGGAGACATTCTCATAAGAGAGAGATCAAAAAAATACTCATTTGTTGTTTTCAAGTCATCCGTTGTGTTTAACTTTGAAGTTAAAAATTATTACATAAATGAGAAGAGAATAGAGACAGAGATAGAACAATACAAAAAAAGGTGTGGGAAAAAAAGGTGTAATGAAAATGGCTGATAAAAAGATATTCTAATACTAAGATCTACTGTCCTCGACTTCATCGATTTCTTCCCCAATTCCAGTTGCCTTTGTTACGAACTTAAGTGCTTCAAAAATGTTTCATCAAATTCCTTGGAAGAATTCCATGGATACATGCAAAAGTAAAATAGGCTGAGTGGTTTATTGTTGGTATTAGCCAGAAAGCAAGGGAGTCTATCCCCTTTTCACAAGAGCTAGACAAGGGAGATTGTTTTTTGTTTGAGATGAAATGCCACACCTACCATCAGCTCCACACTTTACCACACAGATCCAAGCTATGCTACTCATGTGCTGTGTTGGTGAGGGCCAGTATTGAACCTGGAACCTTGTGGTTTCAAGAGGGATATTCTACTGACTGAGCTAAATAAGAATTACTGAAAAGTTCTTGGACTGACCAAGAAGAATGACAGAGTAGGGGGTGGGGGAACAAGTGGCCATAAAACTGCATTTGGCAAGTACAGCTTTCCAGTTTTTTTCTTCCAAAAGACCAATTAAGATTATGCCCCCCCCCCACTTGAGAATCTGATACTTTCTTGCAAAAAGAAATGTAAAATATCTTCTTTTTTTTTTTTAGATCATTAAAATCTCAATTTTAACATTCTTTAAATTAGTAAACACAAAGAAATAGCGGTATGCAAATACTTCTTGTTATACCACATGAATATGTGACATCACAACACAGATGATTGCCACTATAAAACAATGGACGAATAGGTGGGATAAAGTTTTTGTATGCCAAAAACAAAAATACAATAGAAACTCAGTATATGGCAAAAGCATGAGCAGTCAGATGTAGTACATTCACAGGGGAGAGGGAAACAAATCTATCAGACAAGCCCTGTATAGGAGGGGGGGGGTGTTTACATTCATCAACAACAGAAAACAATATTGTACACAATTTTTTTTTTATTCAAGATGATAGTCAATATGAACTTTGTCAATCAATCTAGCTCCTGCAAGGGCTCTTGATTGGGTCAAAGGGCCAACAATTACACTTTAAAGATAATTTGATGTATGTAGGTCCTGACTATCCATACAAACTATTTCATGTGTGACTTTTGCTGGATTTCACAATTAATTTTCATTATTCCCAAGTTATAAAAATTATTAACGTACAAAAGAATTTGTCACAAAAAAATCATGTTAAAAAAAAAATCAAAAATCAAAATCGCAGTAATTAAAACTTGGAAATCCAAAATTTCATGATTGCAGGTACAGATTCGGCCTGGAATATTCACAGTCAGCTTGATCCAAAAATAGTATGATATGTTGAGCTATGGCATCTAGGAGTTAAGTTGAAAAAATGTGACACTGATATTCATATAGAAATACTTCCACACAGATGACTGTTGCTGTAAAGGTGCAATGACGGCTCCAATCACTTGTGGAAGGTATTTATGCATTAATGAAACAAATGCATCAATTTTAATACTGATTATGTGAAAAAGTAGCATAGTAATCCTAGTAACATTAAAATGTTTTATTTATGATAAATAAGGTGAATAAGTAAATGTGAGTATCTTAATTTTACTACAACCTTCATATTATTTTGACTAAATTATTGAATAAGTTTCAGCTTAAGATTTTGCTATAAACATACTAAAGATTTATTGATTACAGTCTAATTAGTATAGAATTTTAATGTGGCCTTTAAAAATCTAACCTTTCTAGCCTTCAAAGTGGGAGACTTCCTGAAATAGAAAATGTTATGTTGATAGACCACACCTGAAAAATATCTTAGCCTCATTAACAAAGTTTTCCAGTGTTGAAGGAAAGTTTCTTATGAGAGATAGACATAGGTTTACTATTCCTTTTCATGTCAAACCGACTAGATTCACCACTTACCTAGTCATAACTAACATACATATCACTACACCATAACAACCTAATATCTGACCTAGAGTAGGATAAATGTTGCCCACTACAGAAATCAATTCCAGTCTCATAATGCCGGGTGATTTAGAAAAAGATCAAGAAACTCAAATATCTTACACCCTGGGGAGTCTCCAACTAAAAAATTTATTGACTATGGCCTAATTCATAGAGAATTTTAAATGCGGCCTTTAAATATGAAAAGGTTTTCCAACACTGAACTACACTTTCAAAGCAGACCTAAGAACACTAGAGAGAGTCTATCCTTTTTTTCACTAGAGCTAGACCAGGGAGATTGTTTTTGCATCTGAGGTGAAGCACTGCACCTACCAAAAGCTCCCCACTTTACCACACAGATAAAACCTGTGCTACTCATACGTTGAGTTGGCAATGGCCAGTATTGAGCTTTGTGTTTCCTAGGCAGATGCTCTACTGACTGAGCTAAAACTAATATTATACTTTATCTTCCTAATTTTAGTTGCTTTTTTCTTATTTCAATAAGCTTCATATGAGAAGAAGAAAAAAATAAGTAGATAATTTGGCAGTATTTGTCGGTATCAGCTGGCAGTGAGGGAGTCTACCCCCTTTTCATTAACACTAAACCAGGGAGATTTTTTTTTTTTTTTTTTTTTTTGCTGAGGTAGAGCAAGCTCCCCACTTTACCACACAGATCAGATTACCCAATCTGTGCTACTCATGTGCTGAGTTGTCAGGGAACAGTATCGAACCTGGTACCTTGCAATTCTGATGTGGGTGTTCTTGCAATTCTGATGTGGGTGTTCTACCAACTGAGCTAAACTGGCCCCTAATGTCCAAGTAGATAAACAGACTTAATACTATGTCTATATTTCTGAGATAAGGCATTAATATTCTCTACACATTGCAAACTGCTATACCCACAACATTTTGGCTACTGAAATCTCCAGTGTTCTTCAAGTATGACTAAAGACATCTGAAGAAGGCTGAAACGTTGTGAGTATAGCAGTCTGCAATGTGTAGAGAATAATAGACAATACTAGTTACATCCAATAGCCTGCAAGAACCATAACCATACTAACCAAAAAATAGTTTCAGTGACTACAAGGTTGAGTTATGACTTGCTTTTAAAAATCTAAAAGAGGTAAACTGCCCATACCTGTTTTTAATCAAGTATAATAAAAAAAGAAGTTCACCCTCACCCACTTTTTTTTCATGTATTTTCTCTTCTTTAATAGTTTTAAAGCTTAAATAACCAGGTCAATGAGTATGAGAAATGAAACATTAAAATTATTTCCCACCGTGATATAACTGAAGCTAAACTGGTAGAATTAACTGGCCTGTCTAGGTTGTTGTTATGATCAACCAAGCTGATCAGTCAGATGGAACCTGGCTGAAGCAACCCCAATCTTGGGCGGAAATTCATTGAAGTGGACAAAAGAAGAAAATATATTTATATGACTAATATTTATTTATGAGAATCAAACTGGCCAATGCAAGATATGAATATTATTAAACTGGAATTAAAGTCTCATTGCTTATTTTGCTTGAATAATTTTCTAAGTTGTTTGATTATATAAGACATAATTATGCATATCACTTAGTGTTTTGATCTTTGATCTTTCATTCCAGGAATATTTAATATCAAGTTGAATAAATTTTTTAATTGATCTGACCCATAAAAATGAAAGCTGATGAGATTCATTTGAGAAACTGCTTTACAAGTTTCAAAAGGGTTAATCAGAGACAAATAACTGCACTGTCTATAGAAATTGTCATTTACATTTCCTCCCTCAATTTAGAACTCATAATTCTTACCTCCCTTGGAACTCAGTTTGATATATATTTCTTGCTTCTGTTTTGGCTTGCTGTTCTTTTCTAACTTGGCATTGGCCATTTTGTTTATGAAAGACCCACCAAAGGTTTATTCTAGTCTGGTTGTTTATTGCAGTCAAGAAATACCAGCAATGATTTACTCTATTTTGAGGGTAAATCTTACTTTCAAAGACCCCCACCTCTTGTTCTCAATGACAAAATTTAATAAATAATAAAGATCTCTTAAGGGTAACTGAAAAAAAAACTAACAGAATGAGAAACAGAACCAGTTTTATAAATAGTCAATAAGTCTGTAGCCCAATGATGGAGAGAGGAGAAAAAAATTATTTTACATAATATATATTTTTCAATATTCTCCTTGTCATTTGGGAAGGGGACAGCGTTGAAATAATAAACCCTTCCAACTGAATAAACCCCCCCACACACACACACACAAAAACAAACCATGCCTACATCCCCACCCAAGATAATCAATAGATATGATCGATAGCACTTGGGAGAAGAACTTGACGCATCTCCTCTATCAATTGGACCCTGACAAAGAAACAACCAAGAAAGCTAGAGAAAAACAAAAGATAATGAAAAGGAAAGGTTCTATGGTCTTTAACCAAACATGTTTAAACAACTTACTGCGAAAATATTTAATAGTTTAGGTTATGGCTAATGATTTGTTTATATATGAGTTAGTTTTTATTGTTTGTGAGAATTTTAGAAATATAATTTTATTTATGTAATGACTTTGGAAATTTTGAAATGTCTTAGACTAAAAAAATTAAGTTACAGTTAAATGTTTAAATGATAATGTATAATGACTTTGTAAATTCCCTCAAAGTTTATTGGTGTTTTTTTTTTTAATTGTAGTCATGATGAGAAAAGCAGCAAGAGTAATTTTAGTTTAATAGTCCACCTTGAAGTAACACACTTCTAAAATTTGTTTTCTTCTCCTTAACTACTCTCCATATCCTAAATATAAACAACCCAAAATACAACTGATAGAATAAACAGAGATAAACCTAAGAATCTCTTTCAAAATTATAACAATATAAACAAGTTTTGCTGATTTTTGTACCATTTTCTTGGTTGGTTGTTTTATGACATATCAACACTTTTAGGCTCATTTATTGCTGAAACAAAGTCATTTTAACATCAGGTTGCTTACAGTACCTGCTGTTGCTTATGGTTAACCATCTAAGTATTGAAGAGGCTCATAGCTGGGTGACTCAGTGATCTAATTGGAACTGGTGCTTTTAACATGACTTTACTGCAAACACCATTTTCTTGTGAAAGTCTGTTGATATCAGTGGAAATAAATTCATAACTGTTAATTTGACAGGTATTTAAGCCTATCTATCTATCTATCTCATATATATATATATATATATATATATATATATATATATATATATATATACACACACACACACACATACACACAAAGAGATTTGAAAAATTAACCTGACAAAAAATGGAATTTAAGTTTGCTTTTGTTTTTTTTGCTTTTATTAAAGAAATAATGTGTTGAACTGTAGGATGGCATGTATATTTCATGGCTGTAGGTTATTTCATTGTTAGTCTGAGAACTTTTCAGCACTATCCTGTGTGTGTGTGTGTGTGTGTGTATTGCACACACATACACACATCAGTTTAACTTCAAGAAGACTTAAAATTCTCAGTCATTCATCATGACATTAAACATTTCTTGTAAAAGTCATGAAAAAAAACCGACATTTAAAGAGGATTATTAGTCTAAGATGAATTCTTTCTCTTTGGTATATAAAATAATCCCAATTTTCACATCCAATTGGATGATGAACTCAATAAACAAAAGACATTTGTTCTTGAACAATTGAAATCTTAAACAGAATTCCTAAGACACACAATGCTTAAGAGTCAGCAGTTTAGAGAGCGGCAACGGCGGCAGCAGCTCAGTTTTCAGTCTTGCAATGAACACCTAAAAGCTGTAACATTTTTTTTATTTTTTATTTTTTGAAATAAATATCTGTTGTAATCAGTACCAATCTGTTATATGATCTGTTAATAAAGCCATTTTCTTATTCTTGGATGGCTTTCTAAAAGTTATTATTCAAATATCATATTAGTTCTAAAGTTTAAGTAATCATCAAGACTTTTTTTTTTAAAAACTAGAAATATAAAATAGACATACTGAAGCCATGATTGTAACGATTTTGAAAAGTATGTGTGTGTGTGTATTTAGTGTTTTAGTTATTTAGAATCATTATTGATAAAGTTGCTTGCCATAATACTATTGAGTATTGTTAGTAACTTGTGCTACAACTGCATAAAAAATATGTGCAAGTATAGTGGGAGGGAAAAAAATGGGGGGGGGGGCCTGGCATGGTTGTCACATGACCTTCACCAGTCCCTGCCGTAGCAGATTAAAACTATGGCATTCAGCAGATATGGAGGCAGACAGGCTGCTGTATGCTTTTGTCTGCAGAATGACACAGACTGTTCTGGTAAAGCAAGGAAGTAATAAGAAATACCATCATCAATAGCAACAGAGAAGTGACGGATGGAAGTGACACACAGACAGACAATTATTCCACAATTACTTCAAACTTTCAGAATAGAAACTTTTATTTTTACTTCTTTTTTTTTTTTAAATATTGATTTACCTTAATCTGTATTCCTCATAAACAAAAAAGAAGCAGTTGACTTTACAGCTATTTCAAACCAACAACCTCACCTTCTTTGCTAATTAGTCATCTCTGTTCCATAACAATTTGTACATTTAGTGGATGAAATTTATATGCAAATGTAACAACTATTATGGGACAGAGCTTGGATTTTACCACTTCTGTCCCATAACAATTGGTACATTTGGTGGATGAAATTTATATGCAAATGTAACAACTATTATGGACAGAGCTTGGATGTTTTACTACTTCTGTCCCATAACAATTGGTACATTTGGTGGATGAAATTTATATGCAAATGTAACAACTATTATGGGACAGAGCTTGGATGTTTTACTACTTCTGTCCCATAATAGTTGGTACATTTAGTGTATAAAATTTATATGCAAATGTAACAACTATTATGGGACAGAGTTGTCTGTTTTACTACTTCTGTCCCATAATAGTTGGTACATTTAGTGTATAAAATTTATATGCAAATGTAACAACTATTATGGACAGAGCTTGGATGTTTTACCACTTCTGTCCCATAACAATTGGTACATTTGGTGGATGAAATTTATATGCAAATGTATCAACTATTATGGAACTGAGGTTGTATGTTTTACTATTTCTGTCCCATAATAATTGGTACGTTTAGTGTATGAAATCTATATGTAAATCTAACAACTTCCAGGACAGAGGTAGTAATAGAATTATAGTAAAAGTAGTCAGATACAATGTTTGTATTATAATATAACTAAATATCACTACATTACAATAATAATAATAATAATAATATAATAGTTACATTTAATGTATGAAATTTATATACGAATGTAATAAATGGTTGGGTGGTTGTTTTTTTTGTTTTTTTTTTAATGGGCATATCAACCCTTTATGGGTCATTTAATACCAAATCAGATTATTTTTTATAAACAAAAGACCCAGGTTTCTTACAGTTCATGTAGTTACTTAAATGGTCACACATATAAGTATTAAACAGGTTCATCTCTGCTTAACTTTGGTGATCTAACCGGAGTTGGTACTTTCAGTGCAACTTGACCATAACAAGTAATACATTGGACAGAGGTAAGGTTAGTTATTATTCTAAAGGTCTAAATTTAAAGGCTAAAGAAGGTAAAAAAAAAAAGTAAAGATTCCTAAGGAGACTTAACAAACAAACAAATAGATAATAGTAATAATTTGACAATTATAATCAAAGCTAAACAGAAAACATCCTCTTTATAATAAGGAAGCAGGTTTTGTTCTTTAAGTAAAACTTACTTAAAGGCCTCCATCAGTGACTATTAAGTTCAATGACAGGCTCTTTTATATAATTTATAATTATTTACAATTACGTAAATAAGGGAAACAACTCTATAAAGATTTGTAATAATAAATTTGATTGTCAGTAAGATTTTTTCAACTATATTCCTAGAGTCCATAGCCCAACACAGTGCTAGAAAGTGTGGGACCCAATTAGAAAATTGTTAGTGAGACCCTCTACCCTTCAAAATAATTTCAAAGTCAATGATTTTTGTAATGTGTTATGTTTTTACATACAAATAAAATATGAAGCACTGAATGAAAATGCAAGACCAGTTTGTTGGAAATTAACAAGGTTTTATTTAATGCAAGGAACAGTGACTTAAAGACTTGTGTTGCAATTGTGCAATCCCCTGTCATGGCTGAACACCCATCCCTAGCTCACCACCTTTCACAGAAGATAACTGCCCCCTACTGATCAAGGGGAGCAACTCAATATATTTTTCATTAGGACTGAGCCTAACAATGTTATTTTCTAGAGATATCATTGCCAAATTATTTAGTCTCTTTTGAGAAATTGTTGACCATAGGTTTTAATCTGTTTTAGTTTTGAAAAACTTTTCGTACATGAGAACTAATTTGAACAAATTTGTTTAATTGGCTTAAAATCAGGTCTGGACAGAAGATAAGATATAATATTATTATTGTTTAATTATTCTTTTGTCCATTGGAAGATTGTATCTTTGATAAGAATAACAGGAAGAAAAAGAAAAAAAAATCTTATATTTAGGTACACAAACATAATTATCATAGATTAACTTTCCACTTATCTGAGCATAGCGCAATCTAACAACACCTTACAGAACCTCAACACCCACCAGCTCATTACTGATAATACCGATATTTAAAAAAAAAAACTATTTATAAAAGGACTACAAATTCTAAAGACTATTATTAAAGCAAACAAACCTATAATTTATAAAAAAAAAAATCTTATGACTGAAGAGTAGATATTTGAAAATACTTAAAATCAATATTTCTTCAGACAATTCCCATACACTTTTGATCCTGTTTAAAGACATCTCATTTGTCAACAGAAAAAAACTTAAAAAAAACAAAACAAAAAAAACACTCTTTTTAAAATAGACCCCCCCCAAAAAAAAAAACTGTCTATTTTTAACAAAATATGTTTACAAGAAAAGATTCTGCCTAAATACACTCATATATATATATATATATATATATATATATAAAAGTATCCAACTGACTGGTATGTTGGGGATAATTCTATTTGGGATCATCAATATCTCCTGTACATCCACATTGCACGCTCATGTTGATGCAAACTTATAGATTTATACAAGGATTTTTAAAATCCCTTAGAGAGCTCAATGTAGGCATTGAGCTCTATTTACACACACACACACACAAAAGGGGAGTCAAAAGTTTTGCAATATTTTGGTATGTGCTACTTTGCTGCGCATATATCACATGACTGAAACAGTTCAAGCAGTGGTAGGTGACTACTGTGGTTAATGTGCTGACATGTTGTGAATTGCTTCACTATGTGCGACTTGAAACTGGAACATAATTCTGCAGAGGCAACCAAAAACATTCGCAGTGCAAAAAGTGAATGTACAGTTCAATAAGCAGAGTTCAAGAAAATTTTGCTTAGATTGCAAGAACCTCAACGATCAGGTAAGCCTAACACCATGGATTCTTTTAAGACATATATATTTATCAACTTCTCTGCACAAGTACAATATGACATATGGTCAATTAGTTAAGCAGAGTTTAACAGGTTTGCATTCAGAGTTCCAAGGATAAAGAACCTGGTCTACTATTTTACCAATAGCCAAGGAGAATAATTGGATTCATACCTTTCCCATAGGTATTAGAACTATGTGAAATGCAAATAGCCTAATCCAGGATTTGAACTTGTATTGCAGTGTCGATTTCCTATGATGATAACCATTACACCATGGGCACCTTGTGTTTCAAGCCATAGAGTCAAATCTGATGAGTAGCACTTTGAGAGTATCAGGCAAGCTTGGCATATCAGAGTCCAGTGTGGTTCATCAACTTCACAACCTCGGCAAAAGCATCTGGAGCTGCAGAATTGGGCCTCATATTACCAATATATTGCAAAACATTTGACTTACCCTGTGTCATATTTTATTTTTTATACAAGTAAAATTTTGCAAAGACAAACTTTTCAATGATTAAACAGTTAGTTAGAAACCAACTATAATTAAAATGCAAGTGTGAGGGGGTGCATTACAGCTCCAGTAAAAAAAAAAAAATTTTTTTTTTAAATAAAAAAAAAAATAAATAAATAGATAAATAAATTGGATTCATTTTTTAAAAATATTTCCTCAGACTTTTTGTCTGAGGAAAATATTTTTTAAAAATGAATCCAATTTATTTATCTATTTATTTATTTTTTTTTTATTTAAAAAAAAAAAATTTTTAACTGGTGCTGTAACACAAATTTATGATTCAAATTTTTTTTTTTTAAATTTAAAAAAATTTTTTTTTTTTTTACTGGAGCTGTAATGCACCCCCTCACACTTGCATTTTAATTATAGTTGGTTTCTAACTAACTGTTTAATCATTGAAAAGTTGTAAAAGAGTAAAAAAAATAAATCCATATAAAAAAAACAAATCCATATTAAGTGAAAGACAAAAAGTATTTCTCAAAATTTTAAGAAGAGGAAGTAAAATGAACTTTCTAATAACAAGTCAAAATGAAAGCATTAAAATTTCATTAACATGAAAACTTGGTAACTGTTATTTCCATTATGTTGTTACAGAGAAAGAAAAATGGACATGGTTCGAAAAGCAGACAACATTAATCTAATGAGATTTTGACAATTATTTGTGGATGCTTTCACCAGTTCTGGCCTTTCATTGCAGAAAACATTTTTCAATGCATTTTTAGATGCTTCAAAGGTTAAATATTAAAATAGCGGATGATGGGATGATCTTTTTTTTCTTCTAAAAATAAATTTCTCTTAACAATACAATAGCGTATTGCAACATGCCAAGAGAAAATTGTAATAATATATAATAGATTATGTGGGTACCAGTCAATACCGAACCCCCATTTACATGGGTATCGGTCAGTACAGTATCATCATCCCAGAATGGTAAAAAAAACTAGAAATAAAATTCTGAGAACATGTTAAAATACTTCTTTACTTTAGATATGCATAGAAGTCCAATTCTTATATATATGTGTGTGTGTGTGTGTGTGTGTGTGTGTGTGTGTACACAGACCTACTAGGTTTTATAAGAGCAACTTCTACCTATTCATATTTTTGCCTATAGTCTTTTGCAGTAAATGGAGAAAAAGGCTAATATTACACACACAGATGTATTTACCCAACCTCTCCCCCTCCCCCCACGCGTGGGACAAGACACAAAACTAATTTTAAGTGGAATACAGCTAGTTTGAATTAAGAGTTTTCCTTCTCTTAGACTAGTTGCTAAACCAAAGCTAAAGAACTTAGTTTGTTCTATTTATCCAGGGTTTGAACTTGGGACACCAATTCCATTTCCTACCCTTGCACCTCCACACACTTAGTCTTATCAGCAAGTCCAAAGTGCAAAGATAAAAATGTTCATTTTTTAACATAAACGTTGTCAATGCATTTAAATCAGTGGAGAATATTAATCAGATTAAACATTTTAGATACAAATTCTCTCAAGATGTGAATGCACTTTTTTTTCTTTTTTTTTTTCTTTTTTTTTTTTTTTTTTTACACACCGAGTTCAATTTTGGAGATTAAAAAAAAACTCAATAGGATGTATGTATATACCAGACCCCTCCACACAAACAAGATGTGACACAAGGTCAGTTTATTAAACAGAGTTTAACAGGTTTGAATTCAGAGTTTTCTTTCTTCTAGACCAGTTGCCATACCAAGGTTAAAGAGCTCAATGTGTCCTACTATTTACCCATAGCTGGAGGGAAAATAGTTGAATGCATACCTTTTTGAAGGGTATTAACATTATGTGAAATACAACCAGCTTCATCCAGTATCTGAACAAGTGTTGCTGTATTCATTTCCTATGATGATAACCATTACACCATAGGCACCTCCAGACTTAATAGGATGTAGCTTCCCCCAACTCCAGATTTACAAAAATAATAAGTCGAGCTGTTTGCTTAATGATTTTTGTGTTATAATGATACCAAATTAATAGAAACAAAAACAATCTTATAAAACTGGTTTAGTGAGCATTCATAGATAAGTATAAAAAAAAAAAATTTAAAAAAAATGTTAACAGCTGTTCTACTGATCATAAACTATTATAAAAAAAATCTCAAATGTAATTCAAGATTTTGAAAATTATGAACTTGTGTTTTGTTTTATTTTATTTTATTTTTTTTATATATAGCTTTAAATTTGCCAATTTCCCTTCAACTAAAAAGAAAGAAAAAAAATGGGAGAAATTCAATAACAATTGAAACATAACAGATCAAAATGTTCTTTTATAAATGAAGCAGGTGTTTTTAGCATTTTAGCTACATTAATATGCTGCTTAAACCACCTCCCTCAAACAAGGTATCTTTAGGTGGAAAATGAAGACTTAACCTCTCAATAAAATATGTCTAATATTGTAGATATTGGAATATTTAATAATAATAATAATAATTATTATTTGCAAAAGGATTAAAACAAATATTCTATCTATGTTGATAATTCAATAAATTTTAAACCTGTCCAATAACCTAGGAGATTAAATTTATTTAATATGAAAATTTTATATATACAATGAGTCAGAAACTACCTACCTAGGTTTCTGACTAATTAGGCTTTACTATTATTATTATTTGTTCTACTTAGTGTATTAAGCACTTTAACATATTTAACTTAGGCAACTCTTTCGGTATTTTTTCTTTTAGCCATTTCACTTGTACTGGTTGCTTATTTTCAGGTGGTGGATATGTTTTGGTCTTTTCTTTTTTTTTTAGAAATTTTTTTTCTCCAGCCATAAATTTGTATTTTGCAATTATAAATTATAGTGCTGGGAGTTTGTTTTTTTACATTGTCAGAGATTAAAAATAATAAATAAATAAATATTGTTAAAGAGCATGGAATATTTCTTCTTTATGATCTTCAGATTTAGACATTCAAGTTTTCTAGGAGGATTGTTGCCAAATACACAATATATATTATCACATATACTTGTTTTTGGAGGATATGTGCTTAATTGAAGTCATATCTAATTTTGAAAATTAATTAGTTAATAATTAATGAATTTAGGCGGGCATATATGTTCAAATATAAGGCTAAACAAATCGAGAAAATGTTAATCCCTGAATGTACATTACAACCTATTACATTTGAACATATATGCCCGCCTAAATTCATTAATTATTAACTAATTAATTTTCAAAATTAGGTATGACTTCAATTAAGCTCATATCCTCCAAACATTGTCGGCTTAAAGCCATATAAAAATAAACACATTTGTTTGTTTACTTAACCTCACATATACTTGTGTAAATGTTCAAGTGTTTTTTTTTTTTTAAATCAATCTTTTAACCAATGATTAGGAGGTCAAACATTATATGGGGTATATTTTTGAAGTAGTCAAGATTTGGGGTATGGGATAGGCCTCAGGACTTAGTCACCAGAAGTCAACAAGTACTCCCATTTCCTACACAAAGATAACGTTATCATAAATATTGCTTTACTTATTGTATCATATTACATAAGTTATTGGTATACAATTGAATAAGATGATCAGAGTGGAAACAAACATTGACCATGTTGGTGGCCATTTTCATTGTGTACCAATATGCCCAGCTTTTCATAAGTTGAAAAATAGGTGGAAAAAATATTCAAATTACATGTGGTGTGATAACCAGTGATAGATTTATCATTGGTAACTTTAAAATCTAGACTCCAATTTTGAAGTATTTGATAAATCAATGATTTATTGGGCATAAAATGGAGGTTGAATATATGGGGTCAAAAAATTACAGAAGTGTCTATATATATATATATATATATATATATATATATATAGTATGTTTGAAAAAGATTTTAGCTAGGTTAGAGAAATAAAAAGAAACTTTCATGATAAAGGTGTTTATGTCATAAGTCTTTAATCAAAATGTGGTTAAAATAACAATAGCTTAATCCTGACAAAAGAGAGACAAAAGCATTTTTCTGTCTTCATTGTATAAATAGAAGTGGGAAATGATTTAGGAATATAGGATTAAGAGAGAAAGATAAGTATTAAAAAAGCATAGAAAATATATCAGCCAATTCCAGAATGGGGACAAGACAATTTTAGTTAAAATAACAAACCTGTCTGCATTTGAAAGTTAAAAATCAAAAGAAAGGATTACCTGAAAAAGAAAGAAAATAGAAGTTAGAATTTTAAGATTCACATCCAATTTATTGAAATGTACAAAACAGATAAAAAGATTCTTAAGATCATGATTAGAAGAAAATTTGTTTCTGAAAACTAAAGATTTACGATGTTTGCTACAAATAATGAACAAAAAAATTAATTTTTGAAAAATTATCAATTTCCCTGGAAAAACTTTCTAAAGTCAACAGCACATTTTGAAAACAGACATTTTTGTATAGCAACAAGTATTCTTTTATAATGATTTATAATAATTAAGTATATTCACATTTGCAGTATCATGTAGAGACATTGTTATTGTACTTGGAAAGGGATAAAAATCTGCTTCATTGGTTGGATTTTACAACATGTCAATTCTTGTTGGGTTATTTTATGCCGAAGTCATTTGTTTTATTCATTCTTGTTGGGTATTCAATTTTTCTTTCAAACTTTATTTTTTCTTTTTTTAAATACTCATTCTTTGATCTATTTAACCCATAGTACTAGCAATCCAGGTCAGGGTAGACCTGGGAGTAATGGTGATGAAAGGGTACTCCACATCCCAGAATTGGAACTTAACCACTAGATGCAGTTTAACATCATACCCAAGACACAAATCTGCTTTAAAAAGTTCAGATGTACAAGCACAATATGATTTAAGAAAACAGGTTGAAATACGTTTTCATTTCAATTTTATTTTTTTATAAATATTTTCATATATTATATTAACAAGTATTCCTTTCTAAAAAAAAAAAAAAATGTATAATAGTTGCAGCATCATGTAGAGGCACTGACACTGGACTTGGA
Organism: Doryteuthis pealeii; assembly: GCA_023376005.1. Taxonomy (NCBI): domain Eukaryota; kingdom Metazoa; phylum Mollusca; class Cephalopoda; order Myopsida; family Loliginidae; genus Doryteuthis; species Doryteuthis pealeii. The sequence goes on along the minus strand of CM042157.1, from coordinate 39,092,526 downwards.
AAGTTCTGAGACATGCAAGCAAGTTAGTACATGTTTATGCTATCAGAACAGATTTGAGCCCTGAGCACCTGAGCCTAGATTTACCCTCTGTCATTTGAGAGTGATCTCTGCATGAGTAAACCAGTGTGACAGCATAGGAGGGGGATAAAAAGTACTATGAGCATACTGGTATAACAGGCTCAGAGAGTTAAAGAGTTAGGCTTTTAGGTTTAATTTATTTTCTTTGTTTAATGGCATATCAACCTTTGTGGGTTATTTAATGCCAAAGCCACCCTTGCAGAAGAATAGTTGGGTTGAGGGGGTTCATACCTTTCCTCAAGGGTATTAGTCAGAAAGTGAACATAATAGCCCAACTGGAGTTCAAACTCACTATGTCACAATCCAGCATGTTAGCCACTACACCATGGGGGTTCCCCAAAGAATTAGATTTAACAACATGAGAAATTGGGAGAGGCTAGAGTAACTTAATATAAATGTTTAGAATTATGCATTTTTCAATAAGTCAACTGTAATGTGTTCTTTAGCAGAAGAAAAGAAATTGACCTTAGAGGTTATTAACATATTTTAAAATTATACAGATGTGGATTAAATATCAGGATTTTTTTAAGCAATAGATTTTTAAGTTTGTGCAATAATTTGCAAAATTCTATGGCTCTTTCAGCTGATGTGGATATTTCAAAGAAGAATTGTGATAAGTTATTTTATTAAACAATTTATGGTTTTAAAATTTAAGTAAAAATAAATTTGATGTATTCTTTTATATGATTAGAAGTTTTGCTGGCTTTGCACATTCTAAAATGCCTCAAGGTCGGTCATCATAGTTCAGCCCACAGTTTGAGATCTTGTTACCTGATCAGAATCTTGTGCTTAATTAACACCAGGTGAAAGTGTATGTTGTTGCAAGACCTGAAAACACTTAAGGATCCTTGGATCCATAACTGTTGATATGGTCGGGTGCATTTCTTGTGGGGGTCTGTGTCTCTGTGTGTGTCAAGGGGCAGGGGTTAATGGTTATCATAAGAAATGAACTGTGACTGTAGTTCAAATCCTGGACAAGGCTGTTTGCATTTCACATAGCGCTTATAGGCTTGGGAAAGGTATGAATCCAAGTATTCTTCCTCCAGCTATGGGTAAATATTAGAGCAGACTGGGCTCTTTAATCTTGGTTAGGCAACTAGTCTAGAAAGAAAACACTGTTAAGAAACTGATCTTTGTGTCATATCCTACTTGCGGAGGGTTTGGAGTATGTGTGTATATATATATATATATATATATATATATATATATATATAATAGTTTCATTTAATACTAACTCTACAAAGGGTGAAATATAATCAAATAGAACATGTTTCTTTAGGGCATAACATGACTTCTGATTAAAAAGATTTTTTAAATGTTTAATATCAGCTCGCAGCATAAATTTTTGTTATTAAAAAATGTTGAATAGAATGACAGATTGGTGTTCAGAAACAACTTTGCTTTCTTATTTCTTAACTAATTTCAAACCATGGTAAAAATATTTCTTCAATTTTCTAAGTGTAAAAAAAAAAAAAAAAAAAAAAAAAAAAAATTTTTTTAGAAATTTATAATTTGCTCTATAGTAGAAATGATTAGCTTTAACCCTTTTCCTACTAAAGTCAATCTACTCTCTATCATGCATCCATAATTGCACTAAAATCCCAAGTTAAGCCACCCTAAAAACCCATGAATTTCTATTCAATTGCCTGCAATGAAAACAAAATGTAGTCAACCTGATGATGTCTGGGAAAGTTCCACTTGGGAATCCATATTTGCTATTTCATAAAATTACTTTTTTCCTGCAAAACATTTTAGAGACATTGATATAGCCATATAAATATTCTATGGAAAAGAGATCTCTTGTATCTGCCTTCAATGAAACTAGCGTTGTATTATTCACAATCTGAAGTATCAGGTTTCTAATATTTCAGGCATACAAAGGATACAGAGTATAGTTTTCAATCAGCTGATTGTTATGGGTACATTACACACACACACACACTAGTTAAACATCTTGTTTTTTTTTTGTTCTGCAGGGTGTCTAACCATCCTCCCCATCAGTAAAAATCTGTTGGGTTAATGGTTTAGTTGCCAATGGTCCAAATATGAAACAGGTAGTACTGGGTTACATAGTACTAGTAGCACATTGACCAATCTGACACAAAGAACACTCACACTGAAAGTAGTTAAAGGTTTAAAGTATAAATTTCCATAGTCATATACAACATGTAAACATATTCTAGCAGTAACCAAAACCATTAATATATTCAATGATTTTACAGATGGGAACTTTCTATAATAAAATCATTTGTATATTGTTTTTTCTGTAATGTCTTAAATCAATTAATTTCAAAAGGGGTGATTTATATCGAGTTACTTCCCTTGTACACACCATTCACAAAAGTAAATACAACACACTTCAGATTAGAAGTTAGCAAAGAGCTTAGCCAATCATTACTACTGTAGTGAGTTGGATTCTAACAGTGTGCCGCAGACATTTGCCATAATAGATTTTAATAATTATATTACAACATCCCCACCCCCCAAAAAAAGAAAAATTATACACATGGCATCAAAAAGATTGTGAATAAATGATGAATTAAATCCATCAATAATAATCAATATTTGTTTGTCATTGAAACAAAAACATCTGAAAGGACTTTCATTACAACCTGATAGTTTAGCATAAGATGTTTTTTTTCCTTATAAATTCTTGATTAGGTGATGCAATAAAATATTGAAAGAACATTTTCTGTTAACTTGGCTGATTGCTTTTAATTAAAGTAATAACAAACACCATTGTCCAGCTAGAATTACAAAGTGAAGTTTAAAAGAAAAAGAAGGAAAAAAAGATAACTATCATTTGCATAAATTATTTGGACATTGATAAAAGAGAAAAAAGATTTCATTATTCACGACCAATCACCAATCATGTGTAATCTTAAAACCTGTTGATACCACCCTATGTTTACTTGGATTTGAATGTGCATATATTTATATTTCAAACAAACATTTACACCGTTATATGCCTATCCCAACCAAATCCTGTTCAACCTTTGTATGCACATTTAGTCAGCTTTGTACACAACCATTGGTAAATACTTTCACCTTTTTAATGTTAATTTTAAACTAGCCAACTGATATCAGGCAGAGAATCAAATGTTACCTTTACATTTAGTTTAATATTCAAGAAGTATTGAACATAAAATAAGAAAATGCAAAGCAATAAGTTTTTGATGTTTTTGTTTTGTTTTTGTTTTTTTGGGGGGAATACAATGTAGTTGCAAAATTATTCAAATATTTGTCATTTTCTTATGTCATATATTATAAATTTTAGACAGTTACTAAATGGCCTTCATCCAGTTGTGATATCTCACTCACAAACGGGAAAATGATAATAAATTTTTTTTTTTTTAAATTAAAAAAAAGAAAAAAAAAAAAATCAACTCTAAATTCTTGTCTGACATCTTTAATAAGATATTCTGCCTAAACACACACACACACACATACAATACATACATAACCCCTTCTCCTGTAAAGGATTTGACATGAGGCCAAGTTTAATGCATCATTGAAAAATTAAATGTCAGCATATCAATCAGATTAAAGAAACAAATATAGGTTTATATAATACTATATATATATATATATATATATATATATATATATATATATATATATATATATATATTAAGCTTTTTAGTATATGTTGCTCACATTGAATTTTTTTAAAGATTTTTTTATTTTTTCTATTGATCTACTATAATGTAAATCGGATTCAGTTTTTGTATTCAATGTTTTCCATCTTCTAATTTTTCTGATGATCCTGAAAATGTGAAGCTATTAGTTGCAATATGCGGGTTTAATTTCTCTATTATAATGCATATATCATATATTGCTATTACTCTTTGTACAAAATGATTTCTGTTATCTTTTTTGTAGATAAATTTTTTTTAAAAACTCATCAAATTCAAATATACATTAAGTGCACAGAGAAACTTCAGACTTTCATTTGACAAACAGAAGACACACCTTATATTTTCATTAGTCTATAGGTACTGATTGTTGACTAGTACAATGATTAAATTATACAATATCAGATATTACAAAAGATACTGTTTAAAAATCAGCCAAGAACTAAGAAATCTTTTGGTAGGTATTAATGTACTTGGAAAGACTACAGACAAAATCTTTAAGCCAGTAGCCAGGACATAAAGCCAAAAACTTTGCAGTCAGCTGACATCAACAAAAACTAATATTTCCTCAACAAGCATTTGGCAGATCAATTCACCTGGGAATCAAAACTTGAGAGAACTCTATAATGAAGAGAATAGCCATTGTTACAAAGTTATTATTTTGTGATTAGACCAGAGGGTAATTCTTTTTCTTTTTATTTTATGTGGACAGTAATCATCGATATCACCATTGGTAATGTCATGTTTGATGAGTAAGGTTAAATCCCACTGCAACAAATTAAAGAAGTGTTATAGAAAGTATTTCAAGTCATTACTATTAGGAATTGAAAATGATCTATGTCAAAAGACCATAAACCATAACTATTTATCAGTTTAGCTCAAATTAATGTCATCTGTATTAGAATGATTCAATTTCTATTTGGGGACATATTACTCTAACACAACACTTTTATTAATTCAGTATTCTGGGCACGGCCAGAGAAGCAAGGACAAATTCATGAGTGACATTCTCCTGTGGACACACTAGGGTAAGCCAATCAGCAAAAGCATACATCAATCAGTTCTGTGAAGTTGCTGTGCAGAAGACTAGCCAGGAACAATGACTGATAGGGACAGGTGGCAAGAGGGAGTCATGGGGGATCCATGCTGTCAACACAACCTGATGATGATTGTTAGAATGTGGTAGCTTGAAAAATAAAGCAATTTCCAGTCTAATTTCTGAAGGAAAATAACTCCAAACATATTAAAAGCTAATTCCGAAAGGGTTGGTGAAAAGTTCTTAGCCCAACTAAAAATGACCCCACCCTCCAAGAAATTTTGAGAAATGATATTCCAAAGATGAATATGGAGAATAACAAGTTGATGGCTCAAGGTCATTTCATTCTTGGTCAGACAGATAAATCCATCATATAAAGCAGTTTCATTTATTTGTTAATAAATCTCGGGGGGGGGGGGATTCTCCTTGGTCTAGTGCTAGTGAAAAGAGGATAGACTCCCTCACTGTTCACCCAACTACTATTATTAGAATCAGTACTATAACTAATATTACCTCTGACACATAATAGTTGTTACATTTGTATATAGATAAAATACATTAAATGCAATAACAATTATGGAACAGAAGTAGTAATTATTATTAATATTAATAATACCACCACTTGTGATTACAACTGTGCTATTGGTGAGACATTATCATCTAGAGCAAAGAACTGAATTTTAAACCAGATTAAATAATTATTCACTTGGATATTTAGTCTATAAAATTTATACAAGAGTAACAACTATTATGGCAGTTAGAATAGTGAAAGAGGCAGTGATATTTACTACTACTGTAGTTTTATCACCAACACAATACAATTATGAACTTAAAGGAAAAAAAAAATTGAAATCCAGCCCAAATGTTGAGCTGGTTCATCAGATCATTACTGCAGACTAATCTGTAATGTGACTACGTGTCAGACACATTACCAGCATTATTCTTTTTAACACCAAATTATCAATAATCCCTATTGATAATAATAGTATTATTATTATTATACTTTTACTACTAAAACTATATTTATAATTTCAATTACTATCATTTAAAATCCTAGTTGTTTTTTTCTTTCTGTTTATCACCTTGTAATAAGGATTAACCCAAGGTAGAATTATCAGTGTGAGAACAAGTTAACCTTTTGTAGAAAAGGGAGAACAAATGCACAGGATACAAGATGTCAGTGGAAAAGGTTTTCAAAGTAATATTAGGTTCAAGTTTCAGCGAGGAGGGAAGTCAAAAATTGTCCCATTCCTCTTCAAAGTTGGAGTTTCTATTAATAATAATAAAGAAATAAAATAAAAATAAAAAATTAGTCATTTTCTTTTTCAATCAGTTTTTCTTTTCAAGTGACAAAATAAAGAAGATCTTACTAAAGTTCTGGATCTTTTTTTTTTTTTTTTTTTATATGTGATGGTTTTTACAAATACCAGACCGACTAACAAAGCAGATTGTTTTTTTGTTGTTTTGTGTCCTAGATGAACAAATATCTGTCTCTTTTTCTCATTATCAGTTTATCTGTGTGTGTCTTTCTCTCTCTCTCTCACACACACACACACAACAGCAAGGAAGTCTGATATCAAGAGAGAAGAAAAGATACAATCATTTACTCTAATTGAAAATGCAACCTGAGTAACTTTTAACAATTACTATTTTGATCTTAACTTTAAACCCGATTCATGGGGGGTAGGGGTTCTATACTGATAAGCTAATCCTATTTAATTTTTATTCATTTTGTTTTTATTCATTTTTTTTTCTTCCTCCAGATTTTTCAAAGTTAGAACTAAGATCTGATTGCAGATAATTAAATGAATGTTCCCCCTCCCCTATTGGACAGCACAGCAGTCAGTCATAGGTATGGGGGGGGGGGGATTTCCCACAAATCTTGCTTAGTATGGTAGGCATTTACGGGTAGGATGTGACAAGATTGCAAGTATGGGTCATCCTGAAAGGATTGAACTTGCTATTCAGTAATAATGGATCTGAGGAGCTATACACTACAATGAGTGGGAAAAAAAAGAAAAAAGAGAAAGAAAAGAAAAAGGGAAGAAGATTCTTGTTAGATAATACTGTTCCAATGATGGTGTGAATAAACATTGGAATATTCCTTGTTTATAACACACTGATTTCCTACAAATGTTTTTATAGTAACTTTACCTCCAGTAATTCCAAACTAGTTTACCCATGCCATAAAAAAATGGTAATATTTAATTTTTTAATTATATCCTTTTAAATATCATTGATCTGTATTTTCTTGGTTGGACATTTAACCCTTGGTTTATTTTATGCTAAAGATATTTTTGTTTTATTCATTCTGTTGGGTATTCATTTTTTTTTTTTTTTTAAATCTTATTTTTTGGTCTATTCAACCCATAGGTGGAACCCTAACAGGTAATACCACTTCAGATCAGAGTGGACCTGAGAGTAATGACAATGAAGGGGTACTCCACATACTATGGGGCTTCAGAAGTGGAGCCTCACCACTAGATGCAGTTTAATATCATACCCAGGACATGAAGACTCTCAGCCACTGCCTTCTAGAACATATGATAAAAAGGGTTGGGGATTTACCATAAGGGTAATAGGATTGGGACAATATATATATATATATATATATATATATATATATATATATATATATATAGCCAAACAACATCTTTATTCACAATTGAATAAATATGGAATTTTCTTTATCAAATTTAACAAAATTCTATTACATCGTCACAAGAGTTCATAACAATGTTTAAGGTTTCCATAGCAACATAATTTTTAAATTTCTCTGTAGTGAGACCAAACAAGTCACATTATATTTTTATATATATATATATATATATATATATATATATATATATAAAATCCGTTACTAACCGACCATGAACAGGTTAAACTCTTCTTTTTTGAAAAAGAGAATTTTTCTATTTTTGAATTTGAAGTATTTCTTTTCTTTCAAAAACTGTCACACTGAAGAAATACAATGCAGCGAAATGTACATGACGTTAGCAAAACACGCAGCGGATGTACAAAGACGAAGCGATCGCATGGCTTACACGCTTTTTGGAAAAACAAATATTTCTGGTTTGAATTTAATCTATTTTCTGCTTCTCTCTCGATGAGTCCAGATTAAAAACATTTACATCTAAAAACAGACCTAATTATCATTATGCTCTGATGATGATTTTTTATAAATCGAAATATTATCAATATTAACAATGAAAATGATATAAAAATATATTCATTTTTAACAACATTGTGTGTTTTCATACCCTTATATATATATATATATATTATGCCTCTTGAAGACAAAGACAAGGGTTACATTACAAAAGAAGCAGAAGAATATAATCTTCTTGCCAAATAAAAAAATACTTATTTTTGCTTTCACCTTTTGGTGTATATATGATTATCCATTGAGACAAAACATTCTGTGTTTAATCTGGTTCTGTTTACTTAAACTTTGTGCGACTGAAGACGTTGCCTTAGGAGGAGAAGTAAACAATGATAAAAAAATAAAAAAAGGGGAGGAAAGGTACAAGTAATTCACCTAGTTTACCACAATTGTGTCCAGAATAAAAGTAGGTAGAATAGTTATAAAATAATCACGATTTTCTGACAAGGAAATAAATCAGATTAAAATTATGTAGAGCAAAAAAACAATGATAAGTCTAATCATCACATGGAGAAAATGTCAAGATGACCTTTGGTGTAGAAAAAAAAAACTTTGAAGTCAATTGAAGAAATAGATCTTAAATCTACAAGTGAATACACTGTTTTAAAAATAATTTGCTTCTAAAATTATATATTCTTTGATTTTGTAACATCTTAATTATATTTTTGGTTTATCATGAATAAAATCTTATTATAATTCACCAAATGTCTGTCTGTATAACAAGGCTCCACCATTTTTGGTCAGATTTCAATATTCAGAAATTCTTATAAGGATTATCTTTGAAAAGGTTTAAAACTATATTCAGTCAAGATTATTTAATATCGTATCTCCAAAATGAAACTACTTCTATGCTAACAAAATATTAAGTAAATCCAAGGTAACACACACACACACAAAAAAGAAAAAAAAAAAAAAACTGTTCAAAAAAAAAAAAAACTGAGGGGGATGCACCCCTCCGTTTTTTTTGTTTTTTTTTTTTTTTTTTTTCCCTGAACAGTTTAAAAGGAGAGAAAAAATGAATTGTGTAACAAAAATAATTATTCCCATATCAAACATTTACTAATTACAGGTAGTTCTTTAATCTGGAGATGTAAAATAATTAGATGAACATTATTACTTAGTTGGGATTAACAATTTGACAACAAACAAATGTTTAAATCAATAAGCCTTAAGTTGTTACTCATTTAGATTAATATTTCTCCACAAATCACAATACAATCACTAGATTGGGTAATAACAATAAAAAAACATCTTTTTAAAAAAAGATAAGTAAATCTCTTTTGTTGTCTGAATTTATCTTTTATAATAAAAATTATTGTTGGTAACCATTCAGCATAAATTTTTAATTAACAAAGACATTGTTTAGAAAAATGAAATCAATAGAAAGGATTTTCAACATTTCCAGTGGGAGTGAAAAGGTTAAAATGAGTACTTGTAAAATCTTAGTCCAAGACTCTGGAATCTGCGGCTTTCTAAAACATCAAGTCCATGACTAGAGAAAGCCAATTAAAATTGTGGACATTTGCTTTAAAACCTGATATTCCAATGAATTCTTGAAAAAAAGGCAGCCTTAAAAGTGTCTTTTAAAACTTTACTAAAGTTTTTCAATATATAGTAAACTAGTAGGAGTTGTGGATATACCACAGTATGATAACTTAATTATTACGTTTGATATGTTCTCCTTAAGAGCTATTGCAAAATAGTTCTATTTGTAAAAAGTATAATAATCTTGATTTAACTCTCAATTTTTTTTTTTTCTTTCTTTCCTTATCTTAATCTTTTCCTTTTCATCATGTTTGATTGAAACATTATTAGCATTATCACTTTTGTGCGCTCACCTCTCCCTATCTCTCCCCTATTCTTTTTTATTGTATTTTTCTGTGTAGCATGTCCTTTTTCTTCCCTTTCTTTATAATAAAAACGGAATGGTCCATTACTTAGCCGAGGTGACAACACTCATAAGAAATAAGAATTCAGCAGATAAGTGACACCAAATAATCAGGATTTACATTTTTGCATTTCATCTTGGACGAGCTCATTTTAACCAGAGGGTGTTGCAAGATGATAATGGTCGGAAGATTAAGGAACAAGAGTATTAATATATAGAAAAAATTTCGACTACATTATTAACTAAAAGTTTGAAATTTAGATTTTTGTTGTAAACTAAGTAAAATTCTATTGATTGCAGTAAATTATTTAAGTAGACAGTAAATTTCAATGTGACCTTTAAACATGAAAAAACGTTCCTCACCCTTGATTTAGATAAGTAAATATGTATATTTGAAAAAGAGCTTAACTAGTTAATGAAGTAGGCAATTCATTTAAACCAACTATCCAGTAAAAGATTAAATAAGAGACCTTTTACATTAAAAGAAAAAAAAATCCCCCCCCCATCATGTTGGGAATATGTGAGAGAAAGAACAGGTGACTCAGTATAGTGAGCTCTTCAGTGATGCATAACTAAGTATGCAAGAAAAATATCACCTGATACAAAATAAACAAAGGCGGACCCTAAACTAATACATCATTCATAAAATACTTAACAAAGCCAATTTTGATTATGCTCCAAACATCCCACTTTCTTGTGAATTTTATTTCTTTCTTTTTTGGGAATCCAAAGTCAAGAGTATATCCGACATATATTTATACAAAATGACTCATAAAAACATCCATTGGGTTCACATAACATCAGTCCATGATGATATATTGATGCTTCTATTCAGAAAATAGGCATGTAGTGTAGGAAAGGACTCAATGACCCAAGATCAAATCCAGGGTGAGGTTGTTGCATTTCACATAGAGCTAATACCCTTGGGAAAGATATGCATCCAACTATTCTCCTCCGAGCTAGGGGCAAATAGTAAGGCAGACTGGCTCTTTAACCTAGGTTAAGAGAAAGAAACTGAATTTAAACTTGTTAAACTCCACTTAAGAAACTGACCTTGTGTCTCATCTTACTCATATCAGAAGGGTGAAAGAAAAATTATTAATACCTACTATTACTTATAAATCAATTATTACTAATTTTTAAAAATTAGTTTTAAATGTTTCAAGGTTTGAATATTCTGTAACCATTAAAGTAATTGGAATAAACAAGTAGCCTCATTGAGTCATAAGGTTTCATCACTAAATTTATTAAGGCATCATTCACAAAATTAGAGCTTTAAGGATATAGAATGTTAAATTCAAGACTTGTTAGAAGTCTTTTTTTTTTTATTTTATTCAAACTTCATGCCACCCTGTCAGATGGGGCTGTAGAATATGCTAACCTGTACCTGTGTAGATTTTATGAAATTGTTTCTTCTAATTTATTGATAGAACTAATTTTCATTAAATTCATGTCTATCAAGTTTAGGATACACATGAAGTTAATGATAAATCTAACATAATTTTTATCAATATATTGAAACAGAGTTAATGAAAATTATTTTTATCCATTAATAAAACCAAAACAAAATTATTTACCAACCGTTTGCTTACAAAATCATTATATCAGAAACATAAGATTAGCATTGGGTGGGCCAACAATATGCTATCAAACAAAATAACCAACCAACTAACAAAAATTATTTCTACCAATTTATTAATACACATGAAGTTTAAAAAGATCATATATATATATATATAATAAAAAAAGAAAAAATAGCAAGATTTGGCATTAAATAACCCACAAGGGTTGATATGCCAATAAACACCAACCATCAAACTTCATGATACTTTTTATAGTCAGAGAATATTTGATTCAGAAAAATAAATAAACAAAGGTGTTCTTCTCAAACCAAGGTAGAGCTAATGGGGAGGGGGTCGCAGAAAAGTTCTCACCACACCAAGGAAGGGAAAGGCAGAAAGCATAGATGCTATCCTACATAAAATCCGTTACTAACCGACCATGAACAGGTTAAAACTCTTCTTTTTTGAAAAAGAGAATTTTTCTATTTTTGAATTTGAAGTATTTCTTTTTCTTTCAAAAACTGTCACACTGAAGAAATACAATGCAGCGAAATGTACATGACGTTAGCAAAACACGCAGCGGATGTACAAAGACGAAGCGATCGCATGGCTTACACGCTTTTTGGAAAAACAATATTTCTGGTTTGAATTTAATCTATTTTCTGCTTCTCTCTCGATGAGTCCAGATTAAAAACATTTACATCTAAAAACAGACCTAATTATCATTATGCTCTGATGATGATTTTTTTATAAATCGAAATATTATCAATATTAACAATGAAAATGATATAAAAATATATTCATTTTTAACAACATTGTGTGTTTTCATACCCTTTATATATATATATATATATTATGCCTCTTGAAGACAAAGACAAGGGTTACATTACAAAAGAAGCAGAAGAATATAATCTTCTTGCCAAATAAAAAAAATACTTATTTTTGCTTTCACCTTTTGGTGTATATATGATTATCCATTGAGACAAAACATTCTGTGTTTAATCTGGTTCTGTTTACTTAAACTTTGTGCGACTGAAGACGTTGCCTTAGGAGGAGAAGTAAACAATGATAAAAAATAAAAAAAAGGGGAGGAAAGGTACAAGTAATTCACCTAGTTTACCACAATTGTGTCCAGAATAAAAGTAGGTAGAATAGTTATAAAATAATCACGATTTTCTGACAAGGAAATAAATCAGATTAAAATTATGTAGAGCAAAAAAACAATGATAAGTCTAATCATCACATGGAGAAAATGTCAAGATGACCTTTGGTGTAGAAAAAAAAAAACTTTGAAGTCAATTGAAGAAATAGATCTTAAATCTACAAGTGAATACACTGTTTTAAAAATAATTTGCTTCTAAAATTATATATTCTTTGATTTTGTAACATCTTAATTATATTTTTGGTTTATCATGAATAAAATCTTATTATAATTCACCAAATGTCTGTCTGTATAACAAGGCTCCACCATTTTTGGTCAGATTTCAATATTTCAGAAATTCTTATAAGGATTATCTTTGAAAAGGTTTAAAACTATATTCAGTCAAGATTATTTAATATCGTATCTCCAAAATGAAACTACTTCTATGCTAACAAAATATTAAGTAAATCCAAGGTAACACACACACACACAAAAAAGAAAGAAAAAAAAAAAAAAACTGTTCAAAAAAAAAAAAAAACTGAGGGGATGCACCCCTCCGTTTTTTTTTTGTTGTTTTTTTGGGTTTTTTTTCCCTGAACAGTTTAAAAGGAGAGAAAAAATGAATTGTGTAACAAAAATAATTATTCCCATATCAAACATTTACTAATTACAGGTAGTTCTTTAATCTGGAGATGTAAAATAATTAGATGAACATTATTACTTAGTTGGGATTAACAATTTGGACAACAAACAAATGTTTAAATCAATAAGCCTTAAGTTGTTACTCATTTAGATTAATATTTCTCCACAAATCACAATACAATCACTAGATTGGGTAATAACAATAAAAAAACATCTTTTTAAAAAAAGATAAGTAAATCTCTTTTGTTGTCTGAATTTATCTTTTATAATAAAAATTATTGTTGGTAACCATTCAGCATAAATTTTTAATTAACAAAGACATTGTTTAGAAAAATGAAATCAATAGAAAGGATTTTCAACATTTCCAGTGGGAGTGAAAAGGTTAAAATGAGTACTTGTAAAATCTTAGTCCAAGACTCTGGAATCTGCGGCTTTCTAAAACATCAAGTCCATGACTAGAGAAAGCCAATTAAAATTGTGGACATTTGCTTTAAAACCTGATATTCCAATGAATTCTTGAAAAAAAGGCAGCCTTAAAAGTGTCTTTAAAACTTTACTAAAGTTTTTCAATATATAGTAAACTAGTAGGAGCTGTGGATATACCACAGTATGATAACTTAATTATTACGTTTGATATGTTCTCCTTAAGAGCTATTGCAAAATAGTTCTATTTGTAAAAAGTATAATAATCTTGATTTAACTCTCAATTTTTTTTTTCTTTCTTTCCTTATCTTAATCTTTTCCTTTTCATCATGTTTGATTGAAACATATTAGCATTATCACTTTTGTGCGCTCACCTCTCCCTATCTCTCCCCTATTCTTTTTTATTGTATTTTTCTGTGTAGCATGTCCTTTTTCTTCCCTTTCTTTATAATAAAAACGGAATGGTCCATTACTTAGCCGAGGTGACAACACTCATAAGAAATAAGAATTCAGCAGATAAGTGACACCAAATAATCAGGATTTACATTTTTGCATTTCATCTTGGACGAGCTCATTTTTAACCAGAGGGTGTTGCAAGATGATAATGGTCGGAAGATTAAGGAACAAGAGTATTAATATATAGAAAAAATTTCGACTACATTATTAACTAAAAGTTTGAAATTTAGATTTTGTTGTAAACTAAGTAAAATTCTATTGATTGCAGTAAATTATTTAAGTAGACAGTAAATTTCAATGTGACCTTTAAACATGAAAAAACGTTCCTCACCCTTGATTTAGATAAGTAAATATGTATATTTGAAAAAGAGCTTAACTAGTTAATGAAGTAGGCAATTCATTTAAAGCCAACTATCCAGTAAAAGATTAAATAAGAGACCTTTTACATTAAAAGAAAAAAAAATCCCCCCCCCATCATGTTGGGAATATGTGAGAGAAAGAACAGGTGACTCAGTATAGTGAGCTCTTCAGTGATGCATAACTAAGTATGCAAGAAAAATATCACCTGATACAAAATAAACAAAGGCGGACCCTAAACTAATACATCATTCATAAAATACTTAACAAAGCCAATTTTGATTATGCTCCAAACATCCCACTTTCTTGTGAATTTTATTTCTTTCTTTTTGGGAATCCAAAGTCAAGAGTATATCCGACATATATTTATACAAAATGACTCATAAAAACATCCATTGGGTTCACATAACATCAGTCCATGATGATATTGATGCTTCTATTCAGAAAATAGGCATGTAGTGTAGGAAAAGGACTCAATGACCCAAGATCAAATCCAGGGTGAGGTTGTTGCATTTCACATAGAGCTAATACCCTTGGGAAAGATATGCATCCAACTATTCTCCTCCGAGCTAGGGGCAAATAGTAAGGCAGACTGGGCTCTTTAACCTAGGTTAAGAGAAAGAAAACTGAATTTAAACTTGTTAAACTCCACTTAAGAAACTGACCTTGTGTCTCATCTTACTCATATCAGAAGGGTGAAAGAAAAATTATTAATACCTACTATTACTTATAAATCAATTATTACTAATTTTTAAAAATTAGTTTTAAATGTTTCAAGGTTTTGAATATTCTGTAACCATTAAAGTAATTGGAATAAACAAGTAGCCTCATTGAGTCATAAGGTTTCCATCACTAAATTTATTAAGGCATCATTCACAAAATTAGAGCTTTAAGGATATAGAATGTAAATTCAAGACTTGTTAGAAGTTACTTTTTTTATTTTATTTTTATTCAAACTTCATGCCACCCTGTCAGATGGGGCTGTAGAATATGCTAACCTGTACCTGTGTAGATTTTATGAAATTGTTTCTTCTAATTTATTGATAGAACTAATTTTCATTAAATTCATGTCTATCAAGTTTAGGATACACATGAAGTTAATGATAAATCTAACATAATTTTTATCAATATATTGAAACAGAGTTAATGAAAATTATTTTTATCCATTAATAAAACCAAACAAAATTATTTACCAACCGTTTGCTTACAAATCATATATACAGAAACATAAGATTTAGCATTGGTGGCCAACAATATGCTATCAAACAAAATAACCAACCAACTAACAAAAATTATTTCTACCAATTTATTAATACACATGAAGTTTAAAAAGATCATATATATATATATATAATAAAAAAAGAAAAATAGCAAGATTTGGCATTAAATAACCCACAAGGGTTGATATGCCAATAAACACCAACCATCAAACTTCATGATACTTTTATAGTCAGAGAATATTTGATTCAGAAAAAATAAATAAATAAACAAAGGTGTTTCTTCTCAAACCAAGGTAGAGCTAATGGGGAGGGGGTCGCAGAAAAGTTCTCACCACACCAAGGAAGGGAAAGGCAGAAAGCATAGATGCTATCCCACATATTCATCCTACAGTTCAACACACTTGGTACTTCATTTCTCAAATTTTCTCTAATTCTTCAAAAATAAATAAATAAATAAATAAATTTTTTTTTAAATCAGAAAAGAAAAAGGTCATTCTGTTCCTGGTTGGGCTGAGAACTTTTCAAGATTCCTTCATATTTGTATGCATGTCATACACATATAAATAAGAGAAAGCATAATGTAATCATTAGCAAACTAGTCTCACAGATCTATTACTTAATAGCAAATTCAATCCTCACTGGATGTCCCATACTGGTGACCTTGTATCATATCCTAACCATGGTGAACAGGTTGGGTAAAAGGGTGTCCCATCGTGGTGTAATTATTATCACTGGATGACCCATACTTTGTGTCACATACTACTTGTGGTGAATGGGTTGGGTAAATACATACACACATAAATGAGAAAATGTGCCATTCTATAAAAAAATTTAAAAAAAAAAAAAAAAAGAGAATCAGCTTTATGTCCAATATTTCAGATGATATAATGAGAGACATAAGACAACCTTGTTCTAAAATTCTGAAAAATCCTGATTATTATAATAAATAGAGTTTCTATATTGTTAGTAGCTTAAAAGACACCCTATTGGGCAGCAATTAAGCTAACTCCAGCTTGGGTCTTTACTTATTCTAAAATTTATTTCCAAGATAAAAATTGTTATCGTACAAAAAATTGTCACAAAAGATCACATTTAAAAGAAAAAACAAAAAAAAAAAAAAAAAAAAAAAAACACACACCCAAAACAATCTCTAGTAATTAAAATTTCAGAATTGCAGGTCTGGATCAAGCACAGAATCTTTTTTTAATTTGCTCATGGAGTCGGCCTGATTCCAAAATAGTATGATGTTGGGCTACAGCCTCTATGAGTAAACAACAAAAAAATGTGACACACTGACATTCACATTTATTATTGGAGATGATATTGAAATAATAATAATAATAATACTGTTGAGCTATTGTTGCCAGAAGCATAATGATTCTGTAACTTTTAATTAAAATTAATATCTTAAGGAAAAAAAAATAGTATAAATCATGTTGCATCTGCTACCAAAGATAATAAAATATGGACAAGGATAAAAATAAGATATCTGGTCAAACAAGCAAATGACAGACTAACTTCAAAAAAAGAAATTCATCAGAAGATATTAGCAAAGTCTATAAATAATTATTTATAATGGGAAATTTGTCTTTACAGCAAATGAAAGAAAGAAAAGAAAGCACCGATGTTTCCTTTCAAGTTAGCACACACCCTGTTCTATATTCAAGTTTCTATTAAACTGTCAACAGGTGTATTTTGTTTTAGTTGGAAATAATAGACACACATTGTTCAACAATTTGTCATTCTTCTTAAGATAATAACATTTAACTTATAAAAGATGATCTATGACATAATGACAAACAAGTATAACAAGAATTAGAAAAAGGCTAATGTTGCATTATATGTCCTTATATATATATATCACAAAGAAAGCTGGTCTCACCAGAGTAATGAGAAATTACGATAACTTGTTATGGTAACATGAGACATTATACAATTGACACTAGATGTTATTTCTTTTCTAAAAGAAAAGAAAGAAAAAAACAAAACAAATAGATTCTACAAAAAGAAGTTTCAAAAATGTATTTTTAAAAACTAAGATATCAGGTTAAATAGTACCACTGCTTTGTATAATACAAAGCAGTGGTACTATTTAACCTGATATCTACTGTCTTCATCTTTATTGCTACCTGTTGGATTTTGTGTAAAGTATTCAACCCTGTTACAAGATGAATGCAAGACTAAAACTAGAGTTTGGTAGGTGGCTTATATGGAGCTTTGGATTGTTCCATTATGAACTCAGGCAAGTTCATTTCCTGAGTTCTGATTGGCTGTTGGATTTCAGGGTTAGTAAGAACAGGGATAAGTACCCACTCTTCAGCCACCACTTTGCATTATGCCAGCAGCATGCAAGTTGCCTGTTGTTCTCGTCTGCTAACTCGACGGTAGTTAGAACCCCACTGCGATGGTGAGTATCATTGTTTCTATATCTGGAGGATAACTTCTACACTACCTACACAATGTTTTGGCCGATGTACCCTCCTGCCTTCTTCAGGTATTTCTTGTCATAATCGGGAGCCTTTACGGAACTGAAATGAACCTTTTATTCAATCCACAGGAGTAAACTGTTCTCATTCAGTTAAACATGACTGGGTAAAGTGTTAAGCTGTGTTAAGTTTTCTATGTTACTATCGCCCTTGGCCAGGATTGAACCTGCATCCCAGAGATAACTGTCACATAGAACTGTATTAACTCAACACCTATATCCACTGTGCCATGTGTCCAATAGAGACAATAATAATACCACTATTGTTCTTCTACAAGGATAGAATTGGCATCAAATAACCCATGAAGGTTGATATGCCATTAAAAAAAAAAAAACCAAACCTAAGATATTGAAACTCACAATACACATTTTTGTTGAGAAACGTTTGAAGTTTAAGATTTTCTTAGGTGTTTCATCATCAGTTAGGATGACAAAAACTATAGCTGTTGAGAAGGCACCTTGCGTGCTTGAATTAAACAAAATGAATTCTGTTAGCATCATGCAATGACATTTTGAAACACATCTTGGGAAATCACTGCCTATTAGACAATCCATTGATACAAAAAAATTGAAAAGAGAAGTAAAAAATTTTTTAGAAAACTATCCAAAAACAATAAGTTTGAATGGGTTCTTTATTTAATAACAACTACCTTTTTAACTGAAATATAAACCATTAGTATTGCCATGTAAAAGTGCTATTCCTTTTAACAAATGATGTAATCCATATTTCACTATATCTTCTAAGTATACAATATATTTTTGTCCTAAATAACGCGGAAAAAATCATTGGAAATAAATGGTTTGAAGAAGCCATCAGGTTGTCTACAAACAATGAGCTTTAACAAAAATTCTAGGATTATTTGGATTATTCGGACTATTGTCCTCCTCTTTATTGTTATCTACACAACGTTTCAGCTGATGTGTAATCTGGCCTTCTTCAGGTGTTTCTTGTCGAACTTGGGAGCCTTCACGGAACTTTGAACTGAACCCTTTATTCAATCTACAGGGATAGACTTTTCATTTCGTTAACCATGAGTGGGTTACAAGTGTTAAGCTGTGTTATTCTATGTTATTATTTCCCTTGGCCAGAATTGAACCTGCAGCCTAGTCACTTAAAACTGTATTAACTCTTACATCCATTGTGCCATGTGTCCAACTGTAAATTCAGAGAAATAAAATTCTAGAACTTCAAGATTTTATAATATACATATAGTTTTAAATGAAAAGGAGATATTGGTTTTTAGGGAAAAACAGTAAGGAAGAAACAATTCGTTTTATTGGATTTTAGAACCAACTTGATGTGAGAGGAATGATGTATTAAAACTTGGAATCTTATAAAGCAATGAATAATGCAGAAAGCAAAGAGATATTGGCCATCGTTGAAGATGATGCAATAAGAGTAAAATCATACATAAAAATAGTAGAAATGTGAAGGCCTCATTGAATCATTGAGTTACTGCAGAATATAACTGCATGTGAGCAACTGTTCAATCTCGAGAGATGTGCACCACTTAGTTGTTGTTGTTGCTGCTGCTGCTGCTTGAAAGAATTTTTGAGGAGGGGAAAAAGAAGCCTTTTGTCATGTTCCAATAAAACATTTTGCGAATTCAGCTCCAAAGTAAGCATCCGAAAACAGGAACAAGACAGAGAGAAAACACAGGCGCACATGCAGCTGCAAGAAAGAACAGGTGCATTTCACTTTCTGAAAAGCAGAGGAGCTGTAGGAGGGGGGAAGGAGAGAGAAAGAGAGGGAAGGACAGAGAGAGAGAGAGAGAGAGAGAGAGAGGGGAAGGACAGAGAGAGAGAAGGGGAGGACAGAGAGAGAGAGAGAAGAAGGAGAGAAGAGAGAAAGGGGGGAAGGACAGAAAGAGAGAGAAGGGGGGGAAGGACAGAAAGAGAGAGAAAGGACAGAAAGAGAGAGAAAGGGGGAAGGACAGAAAGAGAGAGAAGGGGGGACAGAAAGAGAGAGAGACAGACAGAAAGAGAGAGAGAAGGGGGGTACAGAAAGAGAGAGAGAAGGGGGTACAGAAAGAGAGAGAGAAGGGGGGAAGTACAGAAGAGAGAGAGAAGGGGGAAGTACAGAAAGAGAGAGAGAAGGGAAGTACAGAAAGAGAGAGAGGGAGAAGTACAGAAAGAGAGAGAAGCATAAACAGAGAGGGTGAATAAATGGTAGCATAGTAAAAGAAGATAACTTGAAAAAAAGAAAAAAGAAAAAGAAAAATGAAAGGCGATGGAGGGGGGATGGGGCAATAAATGGTGATATATCAAAGGAGATTTAGGCCAGGGAGACGTATTGATTATAGTCTTTTCTCTCCCTCTCTAGAAGAACTTACTTATAAAAGCTAATCTATCAAGTCTCCAGTTCAATAGTCTTGAGCATGCACACGTGCATACTATTGCACTGCAATGTAATCAGGTCTTTCCCTTTTCAAATTTTACATCATGTGTTGTTGAGGGAAATTTCAGGAAGTTCAATAAGAAACTCAAGGCATTAATTTTCATGCATAAACTTTTGGATTTTACAGGTAATTGCCATTGCAATATTTGAGGAGTTTAAAATATTTTTGACTTCTTGTTCCTCACTCTAATACTTGAACTAAAAGTTGTTCTAATAAATGTGGATTTTGAACTAAATCCTTTTATTCATTCCACAGTAATAGATTCTCATTCTATTGTCTATGCTTTCTGTTATTTCATTTTAGTTAATTTGTCCTCGTAATGTCAGTTGTCTGTCTCTTCCACTGAACCAGAAAATATTTTTTTGCACTATATAACCTAGAGATTAAACATTCATAATTCCCAAGTAACTAGATATATTTAACCACTAAGACATTGTGAATATCAAAAATGTATATCAGTACTTTAGTTTTTACAAACCTCTGAGCCCATTTGTGTACACATCTCCTGAAATTTGAAATGGTTGTTTTCAGATTAAAGAGATGGAAATAATATGTTCTAAAGCTCTAACACATATTGTAGCCAGTTTATTGAATATGGCTAATATGTGCATTGATATATCTAGTTTTAAATGTTTCATATGCCTCTCATGCATTATTACACTGAAAAGTATGTTAAGACTGCATAGGAAAAACAAAAATGTAGAATTTAATGCTATATGGATCCAATAATATAAACAAAAATGGATCCAATAATATAAACAAAAAAATAAAGAAAAACTTAATCACAGCAAAACTTTTTGTTTCAACCTTTTGTTCTGATTGTTAAAAAAAATGCACTTTTCAAGGTTATAATTTATTTCAATAAAATTCATTCCAAGAAACGAAAAAGAAAAAAATCATTCCATTCATAAATAGTACAAGTAATAAAAATTTTTTTTTTTAAAAGAAAGTATTTGTAATGCATAAGGAACTTCATTATCAGGTCACATTGACAGTACAGACACCCATCACTCTCTCCTCACAACCCATTCTTATCAGTCATCACCCCTGCTAGAGCATTCATCTGAGCTGATTGATGTAGGTTTTTGCTAGTCGACCTACACTGGTGTGTTCATGTGTAGGTGTACCCAAAAGAATGTCACTTAGAAGTTGTAAAAACACAAATATTAAAAAAAAAAACAGGAAAATTTAGAAGGGCGTCACCTGTTGTCAGTATCAGCCAGACAGCAAGGAAGTCTACCCCTTTTCACTAGCCTTAGACTAGGGAGATCATTTTTGCATCTAAGATGGAGTCAGCCCACTGTCAGCTCCCACTTTACCACACAGATCCAAGTTGTGCAACTCATGTGCCAAGTTAGGCAAGGGCCAGTATCAAACACGGAACATTGTGGTTCCTAGGCGGATGTCTTACCGACTAAGCTAAACCGGCCCATAATAGCACCCTAAAAGACTAATGACAGGTTAGAGAGAAATGGCATTGCTGGGCAAAACTGAAATGAAAAAATACCTACTCCTCTAATAATGGTAACCTAAGTAGATAGTTGCTGCCAAATGCTTTGTTTTGTTTTTTTGTTGTTTTCTTTTTATCCCCCCCCCCCAAAAAAAATACAACTACATTAAATCAAAACCATACTATTCAAGATATTGCTTTACAAATAAGTTAAATAATAACCATTAAGGTCTTTGGTATCTACACACACACACACACACACCAAAAAAAAGAAGAAGAAAAAAAAGAAAAACTATACATGGTGTTTTGTTTTGAATGTATAGTGAATTATCCAATACATTACTCTGCTATGAGAATTTCTCATAAGAACTTAAAGATCTTTTATGTTTGGATCTATAAATTGTTCTACTTGAGGTGGGAGGAACAAAAACCTTGGATGATATTGAAGGATTTATATATGCTAGAGGAAGGCTGAAGAATATATTAGCGGAAAAGATGTGATAAGAAAAAAAACAATACTAATCTGAATAATTCATGGCATAATGAAAGTGAACATACTAACTTCAATCGAAGACACACAAAATAAAAATGATTTTAGAAAGTCCTCTCTTTCTATACATATATATATATCCTTGTGCAAATTAATTGAAACAACTGCTTTAGCTTCCTTTCTTTCACCATATGGTCAGACCCACTGGAGTGACAGGGTGTAATCAATTTCTTTTTTTCCTCAAATCAGATTTTTATCATGCCCAGACACTATTGTCTTGACTGTCAATTAATTGTCCTATGGCCATTGTCTGCAATGGATGTTACTCCAAGGAAGTGTAAGAAAATTGTAACACTGCAGGAACACACTGGCAAGCTTTACAGAGAGATTGTGAGTATTATAATAATAACAGAATCATTCATTTTGTTTCAATGTAGATAGATAGATAGATAGATAACCTACTAAGGTTTCAACAAAAAAGGATCATCAGGGTTAATTGAAATGAATTAATCAAGAATTATATATTATAATTCTTGATTAATTCATTTCAATTAACTCTGATGATCCTTTTTGTGTATATATATATAATACATAAAAATAAATTTTAAAAAAACATGGGGATTTATCATAGTAAATTTTTTAATAAATCTATATATAATTGAAAATCATACACAAATATAAGAAAAATGTTAGTGTGCATGCGTTTGTGCACATGTATCTGTTAAAGTTTGATTGTCTAAAAAAGGGGTAGAAAAATCTAAAACATGAGTATAATGATAAAGATATATAATTAAAGAATGTATGAAAAATTTCTTCCTAATCAAAATATTACATTACAAAAATGTTGCTGTTTCCTATAGTTGGTGTAAAAGATAAAATCAGAGACTCCAATAGAAGTGCAGAACCACCGTTGCTATAGTTACCATGAACACATGCTATTTTTGTCACCTTGAGTGTTTCCTCAAAAGAAACTAACACTGACAGATAATGGAAGAAAGTTACATTAACCAGTTTAACTACTAACAGCAAAAGGCTCTTTTGGTCAGATTTAAAAGCAATCCCCCTTTCCCACCAAAAGAAAACCAAACAAATTTGGTGAAAGTAAACCTCAAATCTCTTGGCCACCAGTCCACTGCTCTAGTCACATGACAAACTTTAGAGATAAGAGAAGAGATTGTTAGTAAGCAACATCAATATTTTATGCAACTTTCCAAGAGAGCAAATAAAGGTTTCCAATATGCTTAGAGCCAAATAGCAAAGTGAATCCTTCCCCAATTCAAATAGAGAAAGCAATATTTTTCTGTCATTGTGTATTAAAATCACACAACATGGGACAGATGCATTACATACTGTCACAACCAACAGTAAATCAAATACATCTCTTGAGTAAGATAAATGCTTTTAAAGTACTTAGAGTAAACATATAGTCAAAGTAGAAATACAATATTTTCTTTTTTTTTTTTTTTTTTTTAAATCTTTTCACTCATCTATATTTTCTTTTAGATACACTCTTCATTTTTAAAAAAATGAATTTGTTTCTTTACAACCGGATGTTTTCAAGGTTAAATTTGTATAGCAGTTGACAGGAAAGATCAAATAATATTTGTGATTGAATGGAAATATATATATATATATATATGGCTTTTGCGCAATTTTTGTTTTTGTAGTTTTTGTTTAAGAAACAAAATTGATATAGAGTATCCCTTATACATTTGAGATTTGAAAAAAAGATATCTAAAAAAAAAAAAATTTGATTAATTTCTTAGTCTTTATGTCATAAAACATTCAAAAAGGATTCCCTTACGGTGTTGTCGGTTTAGCTCAGTCAGTAGAGTATCAGGGTTCAATACTGGCTCTCATCAACTCAGATAATTCAGTTTGCAAATAAAGAAATGTACATGCTGAGATCTGAGAAAAAATATTAAAAGAAAAAGAAAAGACCAAAACACCCGTACTGTCTGAAAATAATCATCTGTATCGTAATATAGTGGCCAAAAGAAAAAACAAAAAAACACTGATGGGGTGTTCTAAGTTATATATGTAGAAAGTGGCCAATACACTATGTAGAACAAAATTATAAGGAGCTAAACGAGTCAAACACTACCTATTTGGGTTTCACCTGAACAGTTCATCAGGATAATCCCTGATGAGCCGTTCAGGTGAAACCTAGGTAGGTAGTTTCTTACTCCTTTGTCCTCATATATATATATATATATATATATCAATAAAGGAAGGAAGAACTCAATACAGTAATCCCATAATAAATTTATTTCAAAGAAAATTGGGGCCCATATAAATCTAAGTTGATTTAAACAGGCTCACCAAATTTTCGTCTCATCAGATGGGTCTCATTTAAATCAACTTAGATTTATATGGGCCCCAATTTTCTTTGAAATAAATTTATTATGGGATTACTGTATCGAGTTCTTCCTTCCTTTATTGATAAATATTGCTCTGTATATAATCTAAAAGGTTATTTTACATTGAGCTCTCTTCAGTGATTTAAAGATTTGCTGTATTTATACATACTGGATCATAAATATTAGTACAGTGGATCTTAGAAATCACATATAGAATCATCCCTTACTACCAAGTTTTGGATAAATCTCATATATATATATATATATATATATATATATATATATATATATATATAGATAGATAGATAGATAGATAGATAAATAAATGAACAAATAAAAGGTTTAGCTTTTATTTATTAACATATAAACAATATTTACGACCAAGCGGTTTCATGCTAGTGCATTCGTCAGGTAAAACAAAATACTGAAAGAAATGGTAGAAATGGTTAAATGTGTGCGTTTTTTAACTGTATTCTCGTGTTATATGTTTACGTGATGTCAGATGCGCCTTTTTGTTTTTATGTGTGCGTATGTTGTCGTATGTTGTCATGTGCGTGTGCGTGTGCATGAAAATGTGTATAGACTGTGATGTTATGATCGTATCATATAAAAATGTGTGTGTGTGTGTATGTATGTGGAGGGGGGTATGTGTCAAAGCAATCACTAAAAGTATATATAGAAAATAAACAGGTGTCAAAACTACCATGACAGATTTTGAGTGCAACTACAGATAGTGAATGTAATATAAAATTTAAAAGTTGATAATTTCATAATCTATCAAAAGGCTGAAAAATGTATACCAAAGTATTTTTGCAGGTACAATGTATATTTTGCTCTCTCACCCTCACAGAAAAAATGTGTAATAGACCACTTTTAATAATTCAAAAATGTTATTACATTATTTAATCAAAGCAATTTTTTTCTGAAGGTTTATTCAAGGGTGATGTCACATTAGCACTTGAAATCTAACGATTAACCAATCTTTTTAGATTTTTTACCCAAATTGTTTTAGTAAATTTTGACACATAGTAACAATGTGATGTATTGGGAAAGGATGGGCATCAATAGTTTGAAATAAATGAAACCATAAGTGGCAGAATTTAGATCTATTATATATTATACTAGTTTTACTGCGCTGTCAAAAATCATGGAAATATCTAATTTTGCAATTATACTTTTATGAAATATCGAAAGTTTTATATTGCTCTAAATTTTCTCATCAACATTATGTTACGCTGACAGCACAGATTCCCATAACTCTCTCGCCACCTGTCCCTATTGGTCATCATTCCTAATAGGTGTGGCGCTCCACCTCAGCAAAAATAATCTCCTTGGTCAAGTACAAGTGAAAAGGGGATAGACTCCCTCACTGTCCAGCTGATAACTATAATAGGTCATTCAACCATCAACAACAACTTATATTGTAAATAGAAAACAAGTACATTTTCTTATGTGCCCCCCTCCTTTTTTAAAGGAGAAATAAAACAAGATAGAAACCTATGATAATGGTAAAAGTGAAGTTGGTGGAGTGACCTATTCTTAGTATAAGCCGGACAGTGAGGAAGTCCATCCCCTTTCTACTGAGGTGGAGCGCTACACCAACTGCCAGCTCTCCACTTTACTGCACAGATCAGATTACCCAAGCCGAGTTGGCAGGGACTGGTATCAAACCTGGAAACTTCCAAAGTGGGTGCTCTACCGATTGAGCTATACTGGTAGAAAATGAAATATATTTCATATTTGAATTGATGGAATTGGGATCTTAAATTCACCCTAAGGCTTCAATCATTTTCCTGGGGTCAATTTGATGCACAGTAGACAGTGCTGTAAAATCATAAAGGAAGCCACTTTACAGTGTCATCTTGTTACTTTATTGTTGAAAATAGAATATGACAAACTGACTGAAGGAAAACACATTGTTGATATCAGATTGAAAATGCTCCCCCCTCTACCCCCACCGGAAGTTGAGCAGTTCATTCCCTTGACCTCTTCTTCCTGAAGCAATGGATTTGTCACATAAATCCCCATCATTTATCACAAATCTTTCCCCATCATTCTCAAGTATTATAGGACATATTTAATTCTGGAAACTTCCAAGCTAATGGTAGCTTTCATTTCCACAGAAAAAGAGAAAGAAAGGAAAACCTCTAAGGACATATTCTAAGCAGGTTCAGCTTTTAGCTGATAATGGTGTTTAGTGAACATTTTCTCTATAATTCCCCATTAAATCATCTAAGCTTTCCTTTTTAAGCATTATACATTAGGTAAGAACCTTAACTATCATATTAATATAAGCAGTTTTCCAACCTATCAACATCTCTGTAGATTACACAAAATCAGTTCTTGCTGGGGTTTAATGGCATATCAACCCTCGTGGGTTACGTAATGCCAATTTATTTATTCATTTATTAATATATGATTTGTTTAACTTCAAGTGTGTTAATAAATTAGTAGAAATAATTCTTTACTTTTTATTCTGATGAAAAAAATTTTTTTTCTTTCATCAATCAATGTATTATATAGAAACTATTTTTTTAAATTCAGATATGTGATTTTCTGAGGAGATTGTTTTTAAACCAATACTCACCAGAATTATTCAAGGGAAAATAATTTTATACTTTTCTTTAATGATTAGCATAGAAGCCTTCCAAAAATAATTATATATATTATAATATCATACACACACACACTGCATTTATATATCTAGTCACATTTTTGGAGAGGCGCGTAAGGTAATAGTTACTGTCATAGAAAATGAATACATGGAAGAGAGTTTGCCTTTCACATAATAATAATACCCTTGGGAAAGATATGAATTCAAATACTCCCTCTCCACCTATGGATAAATAGTAGGGCAGACAGGTTCTTTAACCTTGGTACAGTAACTAGTCTAGGAAAACTCTGAATTCAGACCTATTAAACTCCACTTAAAAATTGACCTTGTGCCGCATCCTGCTCGTGCAGAACAGTTGGTAAATTCATACATCCCAGTCATATCCATTCCATAACTTTTTTTTTCTTCAAAAATAGATAAATCCTTAAAATATTTTCAAAAATGATTCTTTTCCAAACTTTAAAGGTGTTACAAGAAACATTGATCATCTGATGTAAAACGTATTTTACAAGAAGACAAAGCAAGGTTAAATAATTAGCCATAAAGAAGATAAATGGCTTTTAATTATATCAAATAGTATCGAGAGAGAGAGAGAGAGAGAGAGAGAGAGAGAGAGAAGAGAGAGAGACCTCCCCCCCCCCTGTTTCAAGGAAAAGCAATTTCCAATTAACAGAGTGAAAGACATACAAAATACAGCAGAGTTATTTCCTTATTACCTTTGATAAAATCTGTTTAGTTGTATGAAGAAAAAAGAAAAAAAGGAAATTACATTAAGATTAATTAGAGACAGAAGATCAAGTTGGCATCGTTTACATGTTATTTACAAAAGATCAGTTTCATTTTGGCACAAAGTATCAAGTGTGGGGCACCCAGTGAGGATCAAACTCACTATACATTAGTAATGGAGATCTTGACTAGCTCCCTAGTTATCAACTTATGAGGCACAGTTATTTATTAGCTGAGTTTCAGCTCAATATGTAAGGTTAATTTTTTTTAAGCAGAGTTTAACATGTTTGAATTCAGAGTTTTCCTTTTCTTAGACCAGTTGTCATACCAAAGTTAAAGAGGCCAGTACCCCTACTATTTTCCCATGGCTGGAGGGAGAATAGTTGAATGCATACCTTTCCCAAGGGTATAAGCGCCATGTGAAATGCAAAGTTTTGTCCGGGATTTGAACTCAGGTTGCCATGTCCATTTCCTACGATGATAACCATTACACCAAGAGTATCTCCAATGCTGCAAGTATGAGGCACACGGTTAGGTTCAAACTCACTATTCAGTAGTAATGCTCTGCAAGACCAGATTAGTAGCCATTACTTCCCAATGTGATTTGCTTAGCATAACTTAGTTTTAGCACAAGATCATTAGTAATGGCACCCAGTGAGAATCAAAACCATCACACTACAACCAAGAGAATCCACATTCCAGGTGAGGTTGTTTGTTTTCACTTTATATTGATGCTTTTAGAAAAGACATCAAACCACTTCTTCCAACTAGATGTAAAATAGCAAGGCTGATTGAGTTCTCCAGCCATGGTGGTGGGCAACCAGTCTAGGAGAAGAATTACACTGAATTCAAACTATGAAGAAGACAATGAGGAAACTACCGTTATCTTTTTTAAGAATAAGCATGGTAATTTACAGTTCCCTTTGAAAAGCTATGAACCCCCAAAGCCAGAAAAAGGAATAATAATAATAAAATAAATAAATAAATAAAGGAGGAGGAGGAGGAGGAGGAGGCAAGAATTTAGCTAAACACTAAATCTCACTGTTATTCTTATAAATCTCTGATGTCATCCACTTGTTGTACACAATTCTATTTTCTATGTTGATCAAATGAACACAATGGATATCCTAATTTCAGAAGAACATTGTTGTTTGAAAAGTGTATTCATAGCAACCAAGTGTATGGTTACTTCTATGGCTGACTATGCTTTACAGCTGCTTTTGTATACGGTTCAGTGGAGGAGAACAAAACACAAGTGGAGTCATGTCAAGCAACAATATTCAAACTCTATAAAGAGATCTTATAAATACAGCTCAGTGATAGACCACTGGACTGGAGGTGCTAGATTAAAAAAAAATTTTTAATTTATTTTTTTTAAATTTACGGTCCAATATAGAATGAAATATTAGTAAGCTTTTAGTTTAGTGATCCCTTAAAATAAAATTTTTTTTTAAAAAAGACTACTTCCTGATTACTATAAATTCTAATCTGTCTTGATATTTGTCAATTTCAAGTTGTTGTTTTTTTCCTCTCAATTCTTTAGACCAATAAACTACAAGGAGAAGAACTGTATTGTTCAAAATAAAAGACAAAATATTTGATGAAATATTTCCAATATATATCTTAAGATCTATGGCTACAGAAATATGAACATGGCAGAAATATATAACAATCAGTTTCAGACAAAGAAATTACGATTAGTTTTTTTTTTAAGCATATCAATTCTTTTCTGATCATTTAATGCCAATCCAAGTAATTTTTAATGAACAAAGGACTCTGGTTGCTTACAGAACCTGCTGTTGTCTAAATAGTCACCCAATTAAGTATTGAACAAGCTCATAGCTGCTTAACTTTGGTGATCTAGCAGGAACTGGTCTTTTGTAAATATGCAGTCATTTTTGTTGTAAATTGTGTATCCAAGTTACAGAGAAAGTAAGAAGAAAAGCACAACTAGTATTTTAGATAAGGAATCGGTTTACTACAGCAATTGACAGGTTGCATTCACAAGCCCATGAAAGTCTAACTATTCTCTTGTCCAAAGCTCACTATTTATAGAAAATGAATGATTCCATTGTCTCTTTTAGGTACTATATGACAATTTTCAGGTAACACATATTTAACCATGTAAAAATCATGAATCATACATAGTCTTAAATTTATGAGGCCAAAAACATTTTGTACTTTATATCAAAGTCTGACACTACTTGGTCAGAAATGGCATATTTTGCCATCTAATCACCTTGAAGGTCAACCTCAGAGTTGGAGCCAGAGTTAAAGTCAATATTCATGAAAAAAAAAAAAAATCAGAACTTTGTTTTTTCATGATCCTCTGAGAGATGAATCTACAAACTTCAGCCTAGTATAATTTGTTTTATCATCAAACCTAAGAGTCCAACACTATTCACATAAGTAGGTGTAAATAGGTTATTTTTCTCACCAAAAACACTAGCAGCAACCGAGGAAAAGAATAACCAATGAATAACAAGAAACCATTACTTGTGACTCACCGATTGAGAAATATACTGATAAGATTTCACATAAAAAAAAATCATTTATTTAAACACCATTGTCTTTGGCTGTATATTGATTAATTCTTTTCAGGTTTTAAATATATAATTGTTACATTTTATATATAAAGATCTGTTTAGAGAATATCTTTTCCAATCAAGCTTTTCAAGATTTATATAGTTATCTACTCATATTCATACCACTGATATTTACATCATTTAAACATAACATACATTACTATTAACAATTGAAACTAATATTTTCTTTCATTTTTATTTTAGTTGCTTTTTATTGAAAATCAAGGTCATTATTTCTACAACAGCAAGAGAATATATATCAGAGGAGACAATGATAAAGGCTTGAACTCACATTTCCCCTTTTGCCTCAGGAAAGCCTGGTTATCTATACCAGATGGTTTACTATATAAGCTAAAATGATGAATGAAAATACTACCTTATATCATGCGTAGGCATCCCATCATGGTGTAATGGTTAACAATCTAGTCTCACAGATCATTATCACTGAATAGAGAGTTTGATCCTCGCTGGATGCCCAATACTTGTGACCTCGTGTTACATGCTACCTGTGGCGAACAGGTTGGGTAAATACCTCCCTTATATACTGTGTAATGAACAACTTTTTAAGACCAATTTTTCAACTCAAAAACAAAGGGCCATTAATTACACAAGATATGTTTTTGAATGCATGGAAGCTTATCTAGTTCATTGCATTGATAAAAAAACATTTTGGGAATAAAATAGGGGTGGTTATTACAGTAAATCATTCATTGTGTAGTCACAATTATTAATAATAATAATAATAATAATGATGATTGACAATGCTTCACCTAAAGGGAGGGGGGATTCTACCCCCCCCCCCAATATATTTTGCCTTCTTCCCTTCCCTTATACAAAGGTTGATTATTAAGGTTTCCATCAAGGAATGTTGCTAACAGTGCACATAGCCACAGGGTTGCACATATTTATTAGTATATAAAATCCTGTGAAAAAGTGCTTAGTCTCAATTCATTGTATGATAGCATTAAGTAACAGTGTTTGTTATTCATAAATAACATGTCAGAGCTACATATGAAGAATTGTAACAAATTGTACAAATGGTGAGAAAAAAGCCCAAAATTTACACTTGTTACCCAGAATCTGTATAAGACTCAACTTGGCACCATTAGACTTCTGATTATTCCAAAAATAGAAAAAGACATTAAAAAGCCATCATTTTTTTTTTATCTGGTGCTAAAGTTGCCATGTACAGTTAGATCAAAAGTAAATCTGAAATTTTCATTTATGGATTGAATGAATAAGTGGATAGAACACTTAAATGAGAAAGAGATTGCACTAAATGATAACTACATTGAAAAATAAACTTGTATTTTTAAAGAGAAATAAATCTACTTTATTTTCATACCAGTTTCTCCCTCTTCTAAAACTTGTTTTATAGGATTGAATACCTTATCAGTCAAACCCTGAGAATTTTGTTTTCTATATCAGTTCAAGAAATTGGATTTATTAGTTTCCAAAGAAAATCTTTTAGTCAAGGTTTCAGCTGAAAATCCTGAAGCGAGTACAATTTTCATTTAGCAATAAAATAAAAATACAAAAAGCATATATTCTTTTTAACACTTTATCTACCACTGCCATCCACAATAGCCATTGAATTTTCTACAAAATGAAGGGAAGTAACTAATGTAGGTTATTTCCTATAAGTCTAACATGATCAAAGGGAACCACTCTTGACTGATAAATTATTTATTTTCCCATTAAACTAACCCTAAACCAGTCTTATTTTTTCCTAGTAGATCGATAAATAAATAAATAATTTATTAGTCAAGAGTGGTTCCCCTTTGATCATGTTAGACTTATAGGAAATAACCCTAATGTAATTAATTAAAAGTTGCTCACATTGATTTTTTTTTTTAATAAGGTAGGATGATAATTTACAAAGATGCTTTAATACTTTTACGGTAGATAAAGGGTTAAATGACTAGAACAGTGAAAGGTCACTTAAGGAATGAAATATTATTTGCTACCTTTGTATTTCTAATTTTCTAGCTTGATGTACAATTCAGAAACAACAATGTTTTGGCACTGTTTGTATATAAATTCAAACATGTATTATATATACATGTTAGTTCATAAAAAAGTCATTAAAATTGCAGGACATTAGTAATTTTTTATTCAGTAGATTAAGAATACTTATCAATGAGGTTTCCAAGCAACTTTTGTTTTGTATATAATGATAAAGAAGAAAACAAACAAACTAGAAGACTATCAAAATACTTAAAGCTTCTTTTTCTTTTCAACAATTACTTTTATGAGACAGAGGTAATATATGATAAGGATTATCATCAGATTGTGCTGACAGTACAGATACCCACAACTCTCTTTCACTAACTATCCTTATCAGTCATCACCCCTGGCAGGTTTTCCATATGGCATCCAGAGATGATTAATGTAGGTTTTTGCTGGTCAGCCTACACTGAGGTGTCTATGTGTAGGTGTCCACAGGAGAATGTCACTTATGAGTTCTTCATTGTTTACCCAACAAGTCTTATTTGTTTTACTTAGATGGTTTGTGTGATAGGAGACAAGTGGCTGTACAGCAGCTTTTTGTGGGGCTGCTGCTTCCAAGATTTGTTCAAGACAGCACACAGCATTCTTGAGTAATTCCCAGATGATAAACGATCCATGTAAAAAGTTTATTTATTGTCCACCAAATATAAATGTAAACAAAGTGTAGAAAAGATGATTACTTTATAGGTACTGACAAAATGAGTCTAAAATGCGTTTTTGACAAAATGACTTTGTCCTCCCCCCCTGAAAATAATTTACCAAAAATCAGGGAAGTATCGGATTTTAATGAAATTTTCAGTGTTTATTTATCAATAAATGATCTTTATAATGCATTATTTATTTTATTTAAAAACTTTCTAATTTTTTTCAGGTCACTTAATTTTGACCCCCCCCCCCTATGTTGGGAGCGTAACATTTTTTCGAGTTGGTCTTATACTGAACTAATTACAGTATAAATAAGGAGATAAAAGACCGAAGTTATGAATAGAAACAAACAAATTTTTTACGGTGGCTTTTCTATGAGAAAATAAGTACCGAAAATTGAAAAATAAAATGTAAAAAAATAATTAATTTTTTGAAGATTTCTTTTTTACTCATTTCGATAATTATTTAATTGGCAATTATCTTATAAAAGAAAAAATTAAACATTGATATTTTTTCTGCTTTGGAGGGGGGGGGGGGTACATTTTCAATAGAGTTTTTCTTCAAAACTTATTACTTTCGTCTAATAAAATAAGGTTTATTTATTTCTAGAATCTAAAAATATAACATTTTAAAGTTAACATCATGCTTTTTCACATTTTAAATGAATTTTATATATCAATTTTTCATAACAAAAATACTAAATTAAAGTTTTGAAATAAAATAACTGATGCATTATAAAATTCATTAATTGATAAATCAATACTGAAAATTTCATTAAAATCGGATAATTACCTGATTTTTGGTAAATTTTTTTGCAATTACAAATGTTAGATTAAAATTGTAAACAAGCGTGTAAAACCATTGAAAAATAGACAATGGCGGATCGTGTCGAAATTGACCAAAAAAATCGTTTTAAATCTATTAAAAATAAACTGCATATGTAATGATTTTTCTTTTTTTAATGATGGTCATTATGTTACTACTTATTGATTTAGACAAAGTTTGACCTTAAATAATAGATTTAATTATTTTTAATTCGCTTTTAAAATTGTAGCAGACGATTTTATTGCAAGTACCTATTACTTTAATAGAGAAACAAATCAAAGATGTCATTATTATAAAAAGAAAGAAATTCAACTCTTAGTAGAATAGAACAAGTAGGAATCACCCAGAACAGTTGAAATGTTTTTAAGCTTAACAGTTACAAAGATGAGATGAAAAGAAATAAGGAATAAATGATGGAAAACCAGTTGAAATAATTCACTGACCATCTGTACAGCTATGCCAAGATTTTCAGACAGAGAGCTTCAAGCAGCTGCTAGACAACAAGCAATAGGAACAAAAAAAAAAAGAAAAAAAAAAAAAAAAAAAGATAGAGAGATTAGAGAAATGAATGAAAGTCTAGACAGTACACGGCGGCAAAGCAGACAAGATTTAATACACATTTGAATAAAGGAGGAGGAGGAGGAGAAAGAAAGAAATCTGACATTATTATTACCACCAAATCTAGAGTTACAAAATAACTAAGAGAACAAAGAGAAACACACTGGTATTTTATTTTAAAAAGATGATTAGCTTTTTCTGAGAGAAATTATTCATGTTTTTCTTGATATATATATATATAATTAGGGTCTAGTAGAATGATCTCTTTGGAATATAAAGAAAAAAAAAAAGAAAAGGCAATCTAGATCCTATTCTAATTTCAATATAACAAGTTTGTATTATTTGTATTATTCAAACTATTGTTCTCATCTTTGTTATCTACACAACGTTTCAGCCGAAGTGCCCTCCAGTCTTCAGGTGTTTCTTGTCGAACTCAGGAGCCTTCAAAGCTTCAAATCAGACCAAACCCTTTATTCAATCCACGGAGGTAGACTGTTCTCATTCTGTTAAACATGACTGGGTACAAGTGTTAAGCTGTCTTAAGTATTCTATGTTATTGCCCTTGACCAGAATTGAACCAGCAGCCTAGAGATGATTGTCACTTAGAACTGTATTAATTTGTACCAGGTGTCCAGAGTAAATTTTTTTCAACTTATAAACCTAATGTTCTATTTACTTAGAATATTTACCTTTATACTTACTTGTGATTTTTTTACCTTGACTCATATTGCATTTCTCTTTTTTTTCTTCTTTTTTTTTTTTTTTTAAATCAAACCTTTTTAATTATAGGTTCCCATATTGTATTCATCTCTATGGGAAATATGGGAACATGGAATATTATTATTACATGATGTTAGCATCATGTTTTTCGGAGGGGGTACTTTTGTGTGGTATTGATCAGGTTTACGTTTATATTTTTTGGTACAATTTTATTTCCAATGGAGTGGAGAAAGATAGCAAAAATACAGGTCAAGCATATATCTATTTTTGTTACTATCACTCACTTTAAAAAAGTGGCTGTCAAACTCAATGGAAAATCACATTTATAGAATATATGTATTATGAACAAATAAATAATTGGAAGTATATTATGATTAGCCTTTAATAGTTATCTCCTTTGAAAAATTCTAAATGGTCAAGTCAGTGTTACTACAGCTATAATACTATTCTTATTAAGTTGCAAATTGGATTGGAAATTGCTTTCTCTAAATTTATGCATTTTTAGTGCGATAACACTAACAAAAACCTGGCTATGCTGTGCCAATTTATGCTGTGTTAATTTAACATACAGACCAAAAAAAACCCAGATTGATAGAATACAGATGGTGTAAAAAGTACTTTTCAACAAATTAAAAAAGAATGGTTAAAAAAATAAAAAAAAACTTCTTTGAACAGTCTTCAGCTCTTTTTTTTGTGTAAGTATTTGTTTTTAAATAAAGAATTAACATTTTATTTATGTTACTCTTTAGCATTCAGATAAACTGTACTAGAGCTGACAAAATTCATAGAAGAAGAAAAAAAGAAGAAAAATTAGCACAGAACATTTAAACTTTGTTCTTGAGAGTATATGCCTTTATTTAAAACAATCAAATGAAGAATGGTCATTATATTAAGCTTTTGATTAATAGTATCTGATCTCCTTAAGCTTATGGGGGAGTTCTTGTAGCATAGTGGCTGACATGCTGGAATCAGAGCGAGTTTAAACTCCTGTTATGCTATTACGTTCACTTTTGGACTAATACCCTTGGGAAATGTGTAAATCCCCCTATCCCCTAAGCTACATGTTAAATAGTACCACTACTATTCTTCTACATAGGTGGCTTTGGCATTAAATAACCTATAAAGGTTAATATGCCATCAAACCAAGAAAGCAAACCTAAAATACCAGGTTTATGATGGATAGTAAAATAGAACTCAGTCTAAAATTGGTTCACTGGTTCAAAGTAATTTTTAAGGATTACACATAATCTTTGAAATAAAATATTTACAAAAAACATTCTTTTTAAATGAAGTACAAAACATACTATATTCTATTAATTTCTTAATTGAGATGTTGCAACTGTCATTGTAGGCCGTTTAAATACTTCCTAAGTCTCTGTTTGTGCAGTCTGAGTATGAATACATTTCAACCATCTTCAGTCATTTTTGAAACGTAGGTGCTTCTATGTTGTGGTGTGCTGAATTGAATAGACTGCCTACATTAGACAAAATCCATTTTAGTTAGGTGCAGGTCTTAAAATGCATTTGATATTGGTACAGCCCATATGCCTCAGTAGATCCAGTCATGTGATCCTTAGCAGGTATATCTACACTTAAAAACAGTATTAATGACCTACGCGTTCATACATGATGCCCCGCCCACCTAGATATTACTTGAATACAGAATTAATCCATAATCAGTCTACACAAAGTCTGAACGATTTTTAAACTGCCTACAAATTGTGACATCTCATTCACCAAAAAGAACAGCTGAATAAAAAGCTCAACAATAAATCCTTAACAAGTTCAAACTTGGTAAGTGTCAGAGACATGCCATCTGGAACTTAAGTTCATCGTAGGGTCACCCAAGGAGCACAGGTCTTGTGCCAAATGGTATTAGGGCCACAGCCCAGTCAAAGGGGCTCAGGCAATAATCCAAAGGGCTTCTCCATCACTGTCAGGAGTCAATGGCTTTAGGTGTACTTGTCACTGCATCTGTAGAAAATTTGTGGCAAACAAGGGCATCTCCTTCCCCTGACTGGGATATGCATGCGGGCTTTGGGGACTGCTTGTGAATTCACCACAGTTGAATTCATTGGTTGGAGCCAGCTCAACCAATCCAGGATGAATGGCATAACAGTAACAGTAAGTAAGTAAACTAAATCCTTGTCTGGCATTTTTAATAAAACATGCCTACAAGAGAATCTGCTACCTATATATATATATATATATATATATATATATATATATATAGCATACGCATACTCTTCACATCAAAATAATTTAGATGTTAAAACCACCATATTTTTCGTCTGCTCAATTTTTCTCTGCCATATTGGAAATAAATATGCCAAATTATTGTACAAAAGATCAAAAGAAAGAAGTGGGAAGCATTTCACCTTAATAAATTTGCTGGAGTATATTTATGGATAATTATCAACTGTACAATTATGGTAAGGATTGTGTACTGCACACATAATTATATATTGATTAGCAGACAACACAGCCCATCATACTGGGGAAAAAAAAGGTTGCTTGGCACTCAATGTATTGAATAGGAAGTCATAAGGTCGTCTAGGATAATTCACACTGTTGGATAATTGATGTTGATAAAGATATAGAAAATTTATAATGAATTAATTGTCAATATCAAAGTCTAACACTTTCAAATATGGATAACATAAGACAAAAAGAAGAAAAAAAAGAAAGCTATTATTATTATATGGATAATTATTAAAGTTTTCTTTGTATTATAGACTAAGAATAAAAACCATTTTTATAAAATCCAGTTGTCAAATCAACTACCAGTATATTATGATACACTTGGAAAAGACATGAATCCATCTATCCTACCCATCCCATTCCTAACTATGGCAGATTTAGTTGTCTAGCATTGGTGGTAACTGTAGAAGCCCAATTACCATAACTCAAATACGGAACCTGCATTGCCACAATCACAGTATAGAGTGATGGTTTATCTATCTAAGCACCATAGCCTCAATAAAGTCATCAGCCAATCAAGACTCAGGGAATGGTATCACCCATATGCAAATATGGAATATTCCTGAGTGCCATATATACCAACTGCTTCATGTCAAATTAATTCAGACTTAACTGGTTGTCAACTTCAACAGTAACCAGACTATAAGAAGAGTAATTTTGAATTCAAATCCAGAAGCTAGAGACCCTTCGGCAGTCCCCAATGTTATCTTCAACTTCATTTTGGCCACACCTGTAACAAGATTGGTGCCAAGCTGTATTGATCTTTAACCTTTTCTTGAAAATGAAGTGGATTGAAGAATAGAGACTTGTGGTATGGGCAAATGCCAGTCTTTCAATGTAACCTTGCTCAGACCTGCACTGAGATTCAGGCACATATCCAACAGATAACAATTTTAGGATTTACATACCTACCAAGCAATGCTACACTACGATCCAATGTACCTATTAACCTTTAATATTTTATTATTTCCAAAATCAGCTTCTAGGATCTTACATGAGATATTGTTTATGGTGTCTATAGATTGGTCTTATTCCACTTTTCACCTTTTGGCATGGACAGCAGAATGAGAATATTTTACAGAAATAGTTGGAATGAATAAAGGATTCACAATTAAAAATTTCAAAAACATTACCAAAAACAACAGGTACCTGGAAAAAAAAAGACATTGTTAAATCAATTGATTTTAATGGCATGTCAACCCACCTAGGGTCATTTTATGCTTAGTGTTTAGGGAATTGTGTTCATTGTACATTCATATTTACATTTTTGTGTAGCTGTTTCTTAAGAGGTTTTTTTTTCTCTTTTTTTTTGGAAGACGGTCCTATCAAATACAAATGATTTTTAAACATATCTATTTGACTCATAGATGAGACCCTAACAGATATTACCACTCCAGTTAAAATGGACATGGGAGTAATGGCACTAAAGAGAGTACTTCACCCTCCCCAGAACTAGAGCCTCACTATCAAATGCAGTTTAGTGTCAGGACACAACAAAGCTTAAAATAGACAACAGTTGAAATATATGAGTGTATAATAATAATTTGATAGCATGAATTTAGACAGAAATGACAATAACAATCAAGATAAAGACAATGAACAGATCAATATATGTTATTACAATTCACCAGGGTTTTTTTTTTCTTTATTATTCATCTATCATTGCACAACTCAATGATCACTTATAACTATGGCCACCATTTTTTATTTTCTAGTTAAAATGATGGAACTCTGTTTTTAGCTGATTAGTTTTGGTGAGGGGTATGATTTACGAGTATAATGCTAAACTGGGCTATTTATTTTGTGTGTCAGGTTAGCTAAATCAAATCTTTATCTTTTTGTTTAATCATATGAGGTAGATATCTAGCAAAAAATTACCCAGACAGAAACCTAATTCATAACCTTTGTTTCCATGATCTTATGCCCCCCCCCTCATTATGAAAAAATCAAGATGTAAAAAAATTTTTTTTTTAAATGTATTGTTATTTATGTTTGTAGTACGAACAATTGACCACAAGAAGATTATAAACATTAACCTTTCAATGACACTTATTAACTCAAGTCCTCACAAAAACATAGGTCAGCTTAAAATCCCATTTGTAGGGTGGCTTTCAATAATTCCGATACTATGATAAAGACACTAATCCAAATAGATCCTTGTATTTAATCTTAACCTTAGAAATTTAGTATTGTTAGCCACCTTTAATCTTGCACTTTAACTCTTCCTAATTTCACTGAAAACAAGGGTCCATAGTTCTTCATAAATAATTATTCTTTGTCAGTTTTTTGGTAGGGCCTTTTTTTGCGTATGTGTGTGTGTATGGGGGTATGTCGTATTTGAATCTCTACAAGCAACAGAAAAATAATGCCACTCATCTTATTTACCAATCAAAATAAAGTATAGATTGATTGACAAAGTCTCTGGGTTTTGTGAATGCACACAAGGTACACGTATGCGTCATTTGTCACAAAGGATACATCAATAACCATCACCATGGAAACCATAATGAAAACAAAACAAAAAATAATGTGGGAACACAAAAATCAATTATCACAATAGAACAAATGATGGTGATGGCAGAAAGAGACAAATGACAAAAAAAAATGTCTACAGAATGACAAAGAAAAAAAGGTTCTTCCAATTCAGTTAACTTAATTCTTTCCTCTTTTACAAATAAATGGTAAACAACTCATTTATATTCTGTAAAAACAAAACAAAACAGAATTTAATTATTTGTAATGAAACACTAACAATTCATCTGTAATTAACACTAACTAGCTGGAACTGTGGATATATCACAAAATGATGATTTAACTATTACAATGTTTGATATGTTTACTTTAGAGCTATTGCAATAGTTCAATATATAAAAAGTATAATAATGTTTATCTCTCTCTTTTCCTTCCATCTTTCTATTCCATTGAAACAGATGATATGCTTATGATTAGCATTACTGCTTTTGCTCACCTCTTATTATATTTTTTTCTTTTTCTTTCTAATGTGTAGCATGTTCTTTTTCTTCCCTTTTTTCCCCTCAATAAAAATGGAATGGTCCATTATTCATCTGAGGTGATGACTTGGTATAACATTGGAACACATGCATTCATGAGTTACGTTCTTTTTTTCCTTCTTTCTTTCCATTGAAACAGATGATACTCAGCCAATGGATTATCACTCTCACTCTGTACCTCTATCTTTCCCCACCCCTCTCTCTTTTCTTCCTTCACAATCAAAACAGAATGGTCCATTATTTATCTGAGGTGACAACAGGGCATAATACACAGAGGTACAAGTGTATTAATACATAGATATCTATGAAAAAGTAAGCAAACGAAAAAAAAATTAGTCATCTCTTAACCCTTTGAAATTATCTGCCCAAAAAGGCTGTGTGCTATTTTAGTATACAGCATAAGCCTAGCTCAGTGAGATCATATCATATATTGAAAAGTATCAATATTGTAACCCATCACAGCATTTCTTTGAATGGAATGATGGGATAGCTTGAAGCAATAAAGTCTGCATATTGAATCCAAAGTTTGATATTTTATTTGGGGGGGGGGGGGGTCCTAGTTGAATTTTGTAAGATCAGGTAGAGGATATTTGAGTTCAAAGGGTTAAAATTATTAAACATATTTATAAAATTATAAAAATATATATTAATAAGCATACACATTATCCACAGAGAAAATAAAAAAAGGATATGGATATATATATATAAGCGAGAGAGAAAGAGATCTATGAGCAGTCACCTACATCCATGAGAAAAACAATTTGATAGAACCATTATCAACTAATAACCTAAAATAGAATAGTTCAAGCTTTATAATATGGACAAGAAAAATCACAACTGTCTCTATGCAATTACATTTCCTACATGCTTGTTGTAAAGGTCCAAGTCTTAAAGTACATGTCTCCAAAACTAGGACAGATTATTAGATATCCAAGTGAGGATGTAATAAAACACTTCTGATCCATTTATTATACACCTACCATGTATTAAGTTTCACTGAAACATTCTCAGTCTGAATGATCTACAGTTATGAATTTTTTCAAAGAAAAAGAAAAAAAAAGTCTTCCATCTTAGCTGAGAACTTTTCAGAAAATACAATAAAAATAGAATAAGTGAATAAAATCTGTTTGTCAAATTAAAAGAAAGTTAAACTAAATGTTGAACTACATAATTTGTATCCACAATACAATTCTCTTATTGAGGCCATGGTCTTGGTTGGTTGATTAGATTTTATGGCATGTCAACCCTTGCTGGGTTAATTTATGCAAAAGTTTTATTCATTCTTGTTGGGTATTCAATTTTTTGTAAAAACTCATTTCCTTAAATAAAGAAGAAGAAAAAAGAAAATATTTTTTACTCATTTTTTGTTATCTATTTAACCCATAGATGAAAGCCTAACAGGCACTACCACTACCTAGAGTTCCAGAATAGGAAGGAACCTCACCACTAGATGCAGGTTAACATCATACCAAGGAGATTAAGACCCTGAACCACTGCCTTCTAGCATATATATGATAAAAAGGGTTGGGGTGCCATAAGAGTAATACAGTAGAGACAATCATATAGGGCTTGAGGTGACCAGCCGATTGATCAGAGGAGGCCTCTCCGACCACTCATCTAGTGCAAGTAAGTGCCAAAGTAGAGTGTTGCATCTCA
The DNA here is from genome assembly GCA_023376005.1 of Doryteuthis pealeii. Taxonomy (NCBI): domain Eukaryota; kingdom Metazoa; phylum Mollusca; class Cephalopoda; order Myopsida; family Loliginidae; genus Doryteuthis; species Doryteuthis pealeii. The sequence continues at coordinate 39,049,910 of CM042157.1, read as the reverse complement.
TGGAATCTGGTCTTGGGAACAAAAATCAATTTTCTTTTTTTTGTCATTTATCATGTTAAAATTATTCTATGGCCATGATAAAGTTGTATGAATAATGAAGTATTCATTTAGTATAGACAAGACACCATCCTACTATAATTCTCAAAATGTCTTTTTGCCTTTACATAACTTAAAGGCAACTAGAGTTACAGCCATCAAATTTGCTATGGTCACCAATGTTTCCCCGAAGTTTGTTGTTAGCATACTAATTTCTAAAAGTCCAAAAAAAACAAGTTTTTAGAAAGGAATTTCTATGTACAATGTAAGGATTATGTTAAATTGGTTTGGTTTGGTTTCTTTAATAGATATCAACCTCTTATAGGTTAGTTAGTGCTAGAATTTGATACAATTTTTTGCACATATTTATATGCCCTCAATTATTCATAATATTAATAATTTATACTCATATTTGAATAACTACTCCATTAATCATTTTTTTTGCACAATTATTCTCATCTAATCCAAATAATTCAAAGTTTTATTCGACTCATACATGAGACTAATACATAATACCACTCAGGGTCAAAGTGGACCTGGGAGTAATGCTAAATTTAAACCTTACTTTGTGTAAGTCAGGTTAGCTAATCCAAATCTTAGTTTTTATGAGAAAGTAGATATCTAAGTGAAAATTTCCTAGCTAGAAACCAAAGTTATAACTATTTTTCCTATGACTTTTTCCAGTCAGTAAAAAAATGACAACTTTGAAAATATTGTTGCATTTATATTTATAGATGAGCACAACGAGAGAATGAAAAGCATTAAACACTTGATTATGCTTAACTTATAAATCCTCATAAATAGTTGGGTGTTAATTAGCTTAAAATCCCACCCATAGGGCAGATTTTCAGTCTGTCACGTATACACTCCTACAGTTATTTTTTTATTTATTTAATGAACAAGCTACTGCAGTGGTTTCAACAGGGGTGCATATGACCCCTCCAAGGTCCATATAACATTTTTGGGGTCTGGGCAAGTAAAAAGATATTTAATCATAAAAATACAATAAGATTTTTAAACATTGAATTGCTATTGGCGATGGAGGGGAGGTCCACCAGAGTAAAATAGAATCCAAAATTTTTTTTTTTTTTTTTTTTGTAAGCTGAGAACTATAAGAGACCTGTGAGTTTTTTTCCAGAAATGTTCAGAATGCAGGGTAAAATTTCACCCCCCACCCAATAATTAAAACAGCCATACACAAATGACTGGTGTCCTTGAACACCAGATTTGTGGACACCTCATGTAGTGTAATGGTTACCAACCTAGATTAGCAGACCATTGTCAGTGAGTTTGATTCCTACTTGGGCCCCATACTTCAGGCCTTGTGCCACAACTAAGCTAAACTTAATAAATAACTACTCCACCAGATTGGTTCCAGATATCCCATCATGGTGTAATGGTTAGCAAGCTAGTCTCACAGATCCATTACTACTGAATAGCAAGTTCAATTC
>CM042157.1:38983423-39043423 GCA_023376005.1 Doryteuthis pealeii | reverse complement strand
AGTAGAACAGTCTAGGAGAAGGAAAACTCTGAATTCAAACCTGTTAAATTCCGCTTAAGAAATTGAGCTTGTGTCACATCCTGCTCATGTGGAGGGGTTGATATATATATATATATATATATATATATATATATAATATATATAGATAGATAGATAGATAGATAGAGAGACACTATCTTACGGCTGTTAGCTCTTTGCAGTCGGAAAAGTAACTAATCAAATAGTATCGTTTATATATATTTTTCCAAACCCTTCCACATGAGTAGGATGTGATGCAAGGTCAATTTCTTAAGTAGAATTTAACAGATTTGAATTCAGAGTTTTCCTTCTCTTAGACTGGTTGCCTAACCAAGGTTAAAGAACCCAGTATGACCTACTATTTGCCCATAGCTGAAGGGAGAATAGTTGGATGTGTACCTTTCCCAATTAAGTGTATTGGCACTGTATGAAATGCAACCAGCCTCATCCAGGATTTGAACTTGTCTCGCTGTGTCCATTTCCTATGATGTTAACAATTACACAACATACCAGATATATACTTGTAAAATATAGAAGGATCAGTAGATAAATCTAAGACTGCAGTACATATGAAAAATAACATTTTTGTAACATTATGTACTGAAAGTAAAATTGGCAGAGTGACCTATTGTTGGTATCAGCGTGACAGCGAGGGAGTTCTCTTTTCACTAGCACTAAACTAGGGAGATTGTTTTTGTGTCCGAGGTGAAGTGCCACATCTACCATCAGCTCTCCACTTTACTGCACAGATCCATGTTGTGCTACTCATGCACTGAATTGGCGAGGGACGGTATCGAAACCAGAACCTTGTGATTCCTAGGTGGATACTCTACCGGCTGAGTGACCAGATATATACTTGTAAAACCTGACAACTTTAGAAGGACCAACAGGTAGATTTAAGACTGCAGTCACACGAGAAAGATAACATTTTTGTAACACTATGGCAACTATCAACATCAAGGTTATCACTAATAATCCCTTTATTCTCTTTCTCTTCACCTGTAACTTGGTAATTTCAGATTAGTTCATCAATCTACTTAGCCCACTCACCGACTGTACCTTACTGTCAAAAGTAAATCTTTGGCTATTTCAATCCGTCAGCATTTTCAAAGCTTTCAAGATAAGCAAGGATTCAATATTACTGTAACTTGGGCTTCAGTGACAACTTAAATCCTTTCAAAGAGAAAATGTCAGCAAATACACCCACCACCACACCTACCCCCTAACGTTTCGGTTCAATTACACAAGCAACCATTTCCTTTAAGAAATTAGCTTCCTTGGTTAATGTCTAACACACAACGATACAATAATCAATATGAGCAACAAGTAGGATTAAAATAGGTTTAGCTATTTTGCAAGTGAACACAAGTCATTTTATGCTTTCCACAGTGATAAGATTTTCTCAGTTTTGTAACTTGTACTTTTACACCATTTTTATAAACTTAGAGGTTTATGAAAAGGACTACTTCTCTCTTTCCATCTATACTGAATTCAATAATTAGGAAAAGCTGGTCTATCCTCTATGGATAGCCAAACAGATTAATGTAAAGCTAGCAAATTTGGTATGTATACTTACTGGATCCTGGAGAAGTACATACACACACATATATACATATACACACACACACATATATATATATATATATATATATATATATATACACACACACACACACACACATATATATATATACATACACACAAGAGTGGGCTCAAAAGTTCATGAGACATCATATTTACTGTTGATGACTCTTTTATCAATGGGATCCAAGCACTGCATCACTGATGGAAGATGTGTATGGACCACAACAATAACTATATTGAAAAATGAACCTGATTTGGTTACATTCCATGAGAGTATCTTGGTCAGCCAATGAAATTTTCAGCCGAACCTTACGTGTATGTGTATATATATAAGAATAATATAAATGATAATATAGATTACTATATTTATAAGTAAAGAGTGTTCAATATCATTGATAGAGCACGTATATCTTAGGGCACCAAAGACAAAGCACTTGGTAACTGTCAGTTTCTTGCCTAAGTGATCTTTAAACCCTAGGCGAGACACTGACAGTTACCAAATGCCATTGACTTTATGTCTTCACTACCCTAACAAATATATATATATGTGTGTGTACATTTTCCTATGATTCTCATAGTAAAGTCCAATGAACAAAGAGATATGTCAAATCAGTTTTAGTCCAATTAGCCTTATATAAGAATATAAAAATATTTTTTGTTTCTCATGAAGGAGAAAAGGGAGGTCTCATCAAGAGGTGATCTCTCTAACAATAAATAATCAGTGGAATGTTGCAAGATGTACAGAATTTAAATTTCACAAAAAAAAAAAAAATAAATAAATTAAAAAATTTTTTTTTTAAATAATAATAAATTGTATTCATTTAATTAAATATTACTCCTAATCAGGTTTATAGAAGTTCTTCAAACTAGAGATGCAAAATAATTACAAAATAATATTACTGTTTAGTTAAACTTTATCTCAAAAATGAAAATGCTTAAACAAATCTCTTAAATGTGATTTAAATTAAACAATATTTCTCCATAAAACTATGATATTCATTACATAACAATATTAAGATCAAATAAAAAAAAAACTGGTTTAACTCAGTCGGTAAGCCTCCGCCTTGGAACTATCAAGGTTCAATACTGATCCTTGCTACCACAGCGGATGAGTAGCACGGCTTGGGTCTGTGCAATAAAGTGGGGGAGGTGATAGTAGGTGTGATGCTCTACTTCAGATGCAAAAATAATCTCCCTGGTCTAGTGCTAGTGAAAAGGGGATAGACTTCTTCGCTATCCGACTGATACCAACAATATCCCACTCCATCAACTTTACTTATATACATTTATCTTTTTAAGTAACAATTACCATTTATCATACATTTTTAATTGGCAAAGAATTGTAAAATAGCCAGCTGCAATCCATAATTGTATTCCCCTACGTGGAGGGATATTTCAGCTATAATTTTATAAATACTTTAGAGCTTGTATCTTTAGAGTTAGATGAGCTTTAGGGGATTACATTAACACCATCTCCAAGTTTTGTGAACACTTTCTCCCTAAATTAATCTAAGTAGCAGGTTTAATTATAAACCACTGTAATATCAGTAACAACATTATCTTGAATTTATTTTTAGATGAAGCATTGTCAGTGATAATTTTACAACTAGAATTTATTACATCTTGATTTCAGTTGCTTTTCATCACAACTTCTCAGACCATCATTCTACAGTCATCAGTAGGGCGTCCTATGGTGGTGTAAGGGTTAGCAAGCTTGTCTTGCAGATCCATTACTACTAAAAAGCAAGTTTGATTCTTGCTGGATGCCCCAATATATGTGCCCTTGTGTCACATCCTACCTATGGTAAATGGGTTTGGTAAATACATACAGCCATCAGTAAGCAGAATGGATTAAGAATAAATAAACCTCTAGCACCATTTCTTCTTTTTTTTTTTAAATTTGTTATTTTTGTTGTGAAGCTTAAATTGACAGAGACTCTTTATTTGTATAGACACAAAGTTTTCTTGGGTCAAGTCGAACAGGAAGGAAAAGAACAGCTTGACATGCGAGGATAGAAACACATACTTATATACCAATAGACAAGGTAAATGCAGTCTATCTTCATAGTAAAGACACTGGCCCAATTAAACTCACATTACTTTAATGCAGTCACATTCACAATAAAGTTCTTGCTTACAGTGCACTTTAAAAGCAATAAAAATAGTTTGGCAGACTTTGTATAGAAATTCAATATCTATATATATAATGGAGATTCAGTGTCTATCTAAAACCGAAACTATGTCACTACTTACGCCACAATATTTTTTAAAAAACATTATCGTCTGTGGTAAAACAAACATCTCAGCGGAGTGCAGTGAATATGATGGGTTTTTTTAAGTAAATAATTTTCTTTTTTTTTAAATATTAAATGTTTTATTTTATCTATTCAATTTTTTTCCAACTCCCTCAGGCAATATCTTTCAAAAATTACCCCCCCTCCTAGAGGGTGTTTTTTGCTAGTTGTATTAAAAAAGAAAAAAGTATACATTTTAACTTATAAAAATAACAAATTACAGAACACAGTAATTCCTTCTCTTTTTTTTTGTGCGTATTATTATATTATATATATATATATATATATATACACACACTTAAAACAATAACTTAAATTACAGAACACAGTAATTTTTTCTCTTCATTTTTATTATTTGTTAAATTAACAATAGTCCTCAATGAACAACATAGGTTTGATGTTACGAGGCAGACTCAGTTAATCCTCAATACACAACAATCTTTTCTTGCGTTTAATGTTAGAGAAGAAAATCCCAATTCAAATATGAAGTGGAAAACTGGATTGAAATAGAGCAATTTAGCTACTGAAGGATATTCTCTTCCCTATGGAAGAAAAGGTGTCCCATCATGGTGTAATGGTTAGCAAGTTAGTCTTGATGATCCATTACTACTGAATAGAGAGTTTGATCCTCACTGAATGCCCTATACTTGTGACCTCGTGTTGGATAAATACCAACCCCCTTCCATACTAAAAGTCCAAAATGTATTAATAGGTAATCTTCATGCTTAATTTCCACCATCATTGGAAATAGAAGCCAATTCTTTTTCACATCATTTTAAAATAAATATCAGATGACATTTATATTGAAGTGATTTGAACCCAATTTTCTATGTTTAATGATGAAAGTAAGTCTAATTTCTGTTTGAAAGCTGTCAAATTATCTACTATAGTTCAAGTCTGGGATGAGGCTTCATAAAAACTAGAGCTTTAATAATGATAATTGTCAAAAATTATGGGTCTACCACAGTTTTAGTAGAAGGTCCTGACGAGGTTTTAGCTGATTGAAACTGGTAAACCCATAATTTTTCACAATTATCATTATATATATGTGTGTTTTTATTTATATATATATATATATATATATATATATATATATATATATATATGTGTGTGTGTGTGTGTGTGTGTGTGTATATAATATATATTGTTTGGGATTTAGTATAAAGCATTGGATGTGAAATATAAGAAACTCAGTTTTTGAATGTTAAGTTTTTTTTTTTTTCGTAATATGTCTGGGATGTTTATTCCCCTTCTTCAGAATGAATATATATATATATATATATACAACTTTTTCTTAGGCAGGTTTTATGTATACTTTTTCATAGCAGACAACTATATCTCACAGTGAATCAGTGTATATGAGATCATAATTTGGAAAGAACTGCTCTCAAGTAAACAAAAATGATACTGACCCTAAAGGCTGTTGGATCAAAGCAATGGAATCAGATTGATGAAAGTCTGCATATTATTTACAGAAGAAGAAAAGAAGAAGGTTAAAAAGAAAAAGAGAGAACTGGGTCAAGTGGAAAGATAATAGAACAAAGAGATGATAAACAATCAAATTCTTTGCTGAAAAAATAAAGGGTTGTCTTCTGCACTCTTAGTTGCTTTAATCATCACCTTCAATCAGGTAAGGCTAAGCTATTAGCAGACAAGTCTATCAAGTTGTCTCATTAATGTTCTAAAGCCATTCATATATATATATATATATATATATATATATATATATATTATATATAGGTCTATAATGAATGAGGGATCAGGTAGGAATATAGAAATATGACAGTCAATTGAAAAGAGGATCTAAGATGAACATAGGTAAACAGACAACAGATGAAGAGTCAAACAGAAAATTAAGAAGAGACAAAATAAACCAATTAAGTAGTCTCAGCATCATCATCATCTGAAGTTGATTGAATATAATTGTGTTTATACTGTCCAATATTTTATGTGGACACATACTAGGCAACATAATAAATAAATAGGTCACTGTTAGCAGATATATGTTGATGGCCTTATACGGAAAAAGAGAAAGAAGAGAGAGAGAGAGAGAGAGAAAGAGAGAGAGAGAGAGAGAGAAATAATATAGTGTACTATATTTATAAGTAAAGAGTGCTCAATATCACTGATAGAGCATGTATATCTAAGTTAAGGTAGCATAAACATGAAGTTAACAGCGTTTGGTAACTGACAGTTTTTCACCTGTGATTTTCAAACTAAGAGCACTTGGTTTGAAAATCGCCTAGGTGAGAAAGTGTCATTTACCAATTGCCATTGGCTTCATGTTCACATTACCCCAACTTAGATGTGTGTGTGTGTGTGTGTGTGTGTGTGTGTGTGTGGAAAATAAAATTGCAACATACCTTGAAGGGAAATGCTGATTTCTGACCCCAGGTTCAATATGTGCATAAGATCTGAATACTGTTGATATACCCTTTGTTTTGAAACCTGTACACGTACTGGTCTTTATTTTTTCCCTTTCTTCTTATTTACTATTGTCATCATGTCACATCTAAAAGTTACAATGTTATCATCAGAATCTTCTACTCACCTTTTTGCAGAATATCTAAGTAGTATTTTCTAAATAATAAACATTAAGAATATTCTTATATAAAGTGATGTTATAAAGCATAGAAATGGAGTTGTTATCACAACTTGATTAGTTCAATAATGTATGTACAAGTTTACATGATGTAAACAACTATAATTGCTTTTTTTTCTCTTATAGAGACAGAGGGAAAGAGAGAGATTAAAAGAAATCAACTTGTGTAATATAAAACCAGATTGTTTCATTATCTTAGCTATTTAAAGTTATATAGAGAATTTGAATGATTAAAAAACAAAAAACAACATTGGCATGTATCATGACCTCACAAAGTTCCATTCCAAATTGTACTGGAAATAAGTGTATTGTACTAATAAAAATCTAACTATAATATGCAGTTTTTGCTGGGTTATGTATGGTTACATACATGAGGTCGTACCTAATTTTGAAAATGAATTAGTTAATAATTAATGAATTTTAGGCGGGCATATATGTTCAAATGTAAGGCTAAACAAATCGAGAAAATGTCAATCCCTGAATGATGAGACCTATAGGTCTCATCATTCAGGGATTGACATTTTCTCGATTCATTTAGCCTTACATTTGAACATATATGCCTGCCTAAAATTCATTAATTATTAACTAATTAATTTTCAAAATTAGGTACGACTTCAATTAAGCACATATCCTCCAATATATTATATATATATATATATATATATGAAAGAGAGAGAGAGAGAGAGAGAGTTTATATGCCAATACTTTTCTCATTCATTCTCTATTATATATAAAGAATACTCAATATTAGTGATAGTTCATATATAGTTAGGATAGCATAGTCACCAATCACTGTTGAATGTCTATACTATCTTAACTTGTATATGGATGTAAATAAATTATATATATATATATATATATATATATATAGAGGAGACAGACCCCACCTCGAAAAAAAAGGTATGACACTAAACTGTATCTGGTGGTGAGGATCCAGTTCTGGAAAGAGGGTAGTATCTCTTCATTGACATTACTACCAGGTCTACTTTGACCTAGAGTGATAGAACCTGTTAGGGTCCAATCTATGGGTCACACAGATGTTTGCAAATTAACTGTATTAAATAGAAATACTTGAAATCATATAACCATGTGAAAAAATCTAAATGTACAATGTATGCAATTACCTAACCTGTACACATGAAATAACCCTAGACAGGTTGACATGCCATTAAAATCAATCAAATCATCAATATGTTGTTACTTTTGATGGCACTGGTACACTAGTATATATAAAGTAGGTATTTTCCCAACCCATTCAATATGAGAAGGATGTGACACAAGGTCACAAGTATGGAGTATCCGGAGAAGATCAAATTCACTATTCAGTAGTAACAAATCTGAGAGGCTTGCTTGCTAACCATTTGTTGTAACTCAATTTTCAGAGTTAACAGAGAAATAATAGGAAGAAACACAATGAGTATTAAAGACTAAGAAAATAGGCTACGGGCCCAAAGGCCAATATGGCTCTAGTTTTTTGATTTTGTGAATAATTTTGATGGGGGGGGGGGAGCGGCTAAAAGAATGCCTATAGACTCCTGAATATACTTTTTTTCACAAGCGTAAATGTTGTCTATATTGAAGTTTTCCGTGGGTACCACCAATTTTCCCCGTGAAATTTACCCCCCCCCCCACTATATTTAACATAATAAAACTTGCATAAGGGTTAATATTATCTTGAATTTTTTTTATTCTCTCGAAAGAAGAAGCATTAAACAAACTCCTAATGATTAAAAAAAAAAATTTTTCGGCTTACAAAAATAATGAAAATTATAAACGAAAAACAATGTTTACATTTTTGCACCGTTAAATCAATTTACATCTTTTTTCGCCTTGGGAAACCTACCTAAAAAGGTTTACTAAGCAAGATACAAGTGAATAGAGTAATTAGCAATTGCTAGGTTGAAGTAACAAGTCCCATGAGATCTCGTCCTCTCCTCTAATGTTTTGTTAGACATTATTTATAGTAAAAACAGAGGATTTCATTCTCATTATTTAGGCACTATATGAAACCATTACAACACAATATTATTGTAAAATATGCCATTTCTGTATTTTTTTCAATAACACAAGTTTACAATAAATAAAACTTATACAGAATGAGCATAAGAAAAAATTTATTTAAAAAAAAAAAAAGAAAAAAAAAAAAAAAAAAAAAAATCAAACCAGAAGTTTTACACTTTATTCTGTGATAAAAAAGTTAAAAATTACATGCAACTTTTAAACAGCAAACACAATTGACAATAACTAGTTCCTATGATTAGCATAATGACCATCTTCAGGTTTGTGCACTTTAACTCAAAATAGCCAAAGTTAAATGGCCATTTAGGAGTCATTGTTTGGTAAATCACTAACGTTCACTTCTGGTTGAGTGGTGGAATCACTTGGTGACACAAAATAAAAGCAAAAAATGTCTATTTTGCAAATACCAGACAAGTCAGAGATTTGCTACTTAACACCACCTAAAAATCATTTTTATCACAAAACTCTAAATTTGGAGGAATCTTTTTGAGATAAAATTATTCTTTTAATGCATATACAGTCACACCTGCATAAAATAGACCCCCCCCCCATTATTTTTTTTCAAATGTTTATCAAAGAAGATTTAACACTTCTCAAAATCACTCCCCCACTTGGGAGCTGCAGAATATGCTGACTGCACCTTTGCAGAAGAGTAAGATCCCACCAATGGGGCAACCTGTGATGCTTAAGGACAGAATCCTGGTGGCTGAGCAGTCCATGACATTGGCTCTTACTTGGGCTGGAATTTATCATACATTATAAGTCTGGGCCCAGGGAATCATGTCAGATATTAAATATTTTCTTATAGCAATCATGCAATCTTTAAGGAAATAGCCTTAAACAAAGATTTCTGCACTCTAAAATGAAGTTTGAATGTGATTTTGTGTGTGTGTGTGTGTGAGCTCAGGTAGAAGGTATCTGAGGACTACAAGAGTTCAAAGTTTAATGTATTACTTTCATCTTATTTTTGTTACTTATCAAAACTTTCAGATCATTTCATGATCATTAATAAAAAGCACAGGTTTGAAATAAACAAGACTGCCTTTGCAGGACAACTGTCTTATTATCTAAGCTATAAGGATCAACTGGTCCAATAAGTCAGATCTAGCTATATAGCTTTTCTTTATCCATGCCAACACCTGATATACCACTTTTATGTGCTTATATACAAAAGTCATATTAGTTCTAATATCGTTAAAATCTCTTGGATAAAGTATTGTCAGACATTATTATTCTTTTAGTAAAGTTTTTAAGTCTATTTCTGTTGGGTTTTTTTCTTTGCTTTTTTGCAACTCTTAAGATTGCCATTCCAGTATTGTTACTAAACAGCTCTGATCAGAAATAAACAATTAGCTTATTATATAGCTAAGTTTAAATTACTATAACTTTTTTTTTTTGGGGGGGGGGTAGTATAATCAGTAAGACTTGTGCCAAAAAAAAAAACCCAAAAACATTAAGCTTATTTCAATAAATTTTTTCATTCATTTTTTTTTTTTTTGTTTCAAATAAATTTGACACAAGGTCAATTTCATAAGTGGAGTTTAACAGGTTTGAATTCAGAGTTTTTATTCTCCTAGACTGGTTACCTAGTCAAGACTAAAGATTCCAGTCTGCCCTACCTATAGCTGGAGGGAAATATTTGGATTCATACCTTTCCCAAGGGTATTAGTGCTATATGAAATGCAAACAGCCTCGTCTAGGATTTGAACTCGGGTCAACGGGTTCATTTCCTACAACTAACGATTATATATAATTGTGTTTCGTTGCTGGCTGCATGTAATCTGCTAAGTCTAGCCACACTGGGGAGATGTGATACATTGAAACACAGTGTCTGTGGATGACACACACATACATTATATATATATATATATATATATATATATATATATATATATATATATGGAAAGTTTAAATTTCACTTAGCTAAATCTATCCCTTTCTTATGTATATTTATAACCCACAGTTAAGTACATAGTTACCAATGTATTACCATATAGACCAGGGATAACCAAATTGTAGCTCTTTGATCCAAATCAAGAGCAAGAGACATGCAACTTGTTGTAATGAGAACTAGATGTGTTTATTTTACAAATTGTCTTTATTACAATTCCACTGAATAAATTTGTCAGTGTTGCAACAGATGGAGCACCTTCAATGGTGGGGAGGGGGGCAGGAATGTAGGATTAATTGCATTTATGAAAAGTGATCCCAGCTTTGCAGAGTTTCTCCCAGTTCATTACATTATTTATCATGAACACCTGGCAGCCAGATACTTCAAGTATGAAGACATCATGAAAGCTGTCCTTGAAATTGTCAATTTCATATGCACAAATAGAAAAGGCCCACCTAAGGTTCGGAAATTTCATTGAAGAATTGGAGCTTGAGGATAAACCTAGTAATGTCTCTTTCTACTCCATTGTGAGATGGCTGTCACCCAGCAATGTTTTGAGTATGTTTGTGGATCTGTGGGGGACTTACTACTTTTATTAAATAAAATAAAAGATCTTATTCTCGACTAGAAAATGATGAATGGATGCAAGATCTGTTGTTCTTTACTGATATAATGAATCATGTGCAAATTCTCAACATGGCACTCCAGGGGAAAGATAAGATTATTTCTGGTATTATTCAAATTTTCAGCTTTCAGAATAAAATTTTTTTACATTTCAAAATGATATATTGTCAAGAAATTTCAGTCACTTCCCCTCAGTAAGAGAATAAATACATTTCCTGATATTGAAATAAAAGACTATAAACTGGAAAAATACAAAGATAAATTACAAGGATTCCTTGATAATTTCCTAATTAGGTTTGATTACTAACATATGTTGAAGCTCTGATTCACCTTTCTTGTAAATTCATTCATGGTTGATGTCATCAGTGATGGCAGTCAAATTCCCAAAACTCTGATTACAGAATCATCTGCTGTGAAAAATGGAACTAATAGAATTACAAGAGGACCTGGTTCTAAAAGATGGTCCTTAAATCCCAGTCTAGAATTGAGTTCTGGAAACAAGTTCCAGAAATAAAATATTCTGAACTAAAGAAAACTAATGTGCAATTAATCTCAATTTACAACACAACCTACACTTGCGAATACTCTGTGATAAAGTTGAAGCATTATGCAATCCTTATAAACCAACACCTGATCAAGCTAATTCATACAGATCTGACAAATTATTAGCCAAATTTTAATTGATTTACAGTCAATATAGAAACTCACAAGACCACTACTAGCAATAAATAGTGTCTTTAATAGCCTGATATTTATAGCATTGTATTTTTGTTATAAAAATATGACTATAATAAGACTATTTTTGTAAGATGTAAATCTGATTAAAATATCTAATTCTTAGTTTACATGTTTGTTTTTTTTATTTTGACATGTTTGTGTCTTTATAATTACTGAAATTCATACAAATTAACAGTTTATAAACTGCATGCATGAATAAATATTATTGCATCTAATATGCATTTCTTAAAATTCATATAAAGCCTTTGTAATAAAATATGTATGTACCAATAAAAATATGTGCACTGCCGCTCTCAAACATCTAAGCTTTATCATTTATGGCTCTTAGATTAAGCAAGTTTGACCACCCTAATATAGACAATTTCTATAAGTCCATCTTATATCTTTAAAAAAACTTTAAAAAACTCTAAATGTAAACCTTTAGGGTAAAAATATCATTAGATTTGATCAAAATATTAAAAAAAGTAATGAATTTTTATATTGGTCAATGCTTACATAGCTCACCTTTATATAAACATCTGTACAAATTGTAAAGTCTCTCATACACAGGGTTGGGGGAAACTGTGGTGTTAAGGTCAAATGCAGCCTTGTTGAAAGACCAATTAAAATTTTGAAGATCAATTTTTAAGCAGAGTTTAACAGCTTTGAATTCAGAGTTCTTTTGCCAAGTCTAGTTGCTGTATCAAGGTTAAAGAGCCCAAACTACCCTACTATTTTACCTAGAAATGGAGGGAGAATAGCTCTTATATATCTTTCTCAAAAGGTATTAGCGCTATGTGAAATGTAAAAAAAAAATTTTTTTTTTAAATAAAAAAAAAAAAAAAAAAAAATTAAAAAAATGTATTCCTATCTAATAATACTAATAATTCATACAAAATTAAATGGTTTCAAGTGATTACGAACTCATAAATGACGTTCTCCTGCGGAAGCCAGTACATAGGAACACCAGCAAAGACTTATATTAACCAGCTCTTTGTAGATACTGGGTACTGTGTGGAGGACTTGCTAGGGGCAATGAGAGATAGAGACAGTTGGGAGAGATTGTCATGGATATCCATGCTGTTAGTGTGACATGATGATTTATTAGTACACAGTTATATGGTTTCAAATATTATGATCTAACACCAATGATTTGCAACTTGTGTCACAGATGTCAATTTCTTAAACCACAGGTACCTGCAATGTGGCCTTTATTCATTAAAAAGTTCTTCAGTTCTGGTTTAGTTTAATTTGAAAATAATAGGCAACAATTTTACTTTTATCATCTTTCATGGACCAATAAGACAAGAGAAAAGGAAGCCTTTTTTTTTTTCTGCATACACAAATGATTAAATATAAACAGAATCTGATAGACAACACATACACATTTGTGGAAGGATTCTTTGTAATCAAGACCCAGCTTGATATCATTTTAGAAGAATCAAATAATGAAATGAAGATGTATCAAGATATCATAATCCTATTTTAACAATTTCTTTTTTAATTCTCTCTTATTCGTAGTACACATTAGGTATTAAGCTTCCTCTTTTCTTTTTTTTTTTTTACAAAGGAAGTATTACTTGAACAATTACTTGCCGATTGCCTCTAGACTGAATTGAATATATTAGCCAAGTAATACAAATCCAGTTGACAGTTTTCCAATAAATGTTTGATGGAAAAGACAGAGCAAAAGAAGTCTAATAAAGAGACAATAAAACAAGGGGAAGAAGACAAAAAGTATAGAAGGGAAAAAACGCATCAAACATTGTTTTGTTTTTTTGTTTTTTTTAATTTTTTTTTAAAGAGACAAAAGAAAAAAGCAATCTAGTTTTAGGGGAAACCTGTATTAACTCTTTGAACCTATAAATTTCAAGTTGAGTGCTATTTTATTATTATACGTATATATCATAAAAGTGCCCATGGTGTAATGGTTATCATCATGGGAAATAGACACGGCAACACAAGTTCAAATCCTGGACAATGCTGTTTGTAGTTCACATAGCACTAATAGCCTTGGGAAAGGTATACATCCAACTATTCTCTCTCCAGCTATGGGTGAATAGTAGGGTACACTGGGATCTTTAACTTTTGTATGACAACCTTTTTAGGAGAAGGAAAACTGAAATCAAATGTTAAACTCCACTTAAGAAATTGACCTTGTATGTTATATCCTACACTTGCAGAGAGCTTGGTTTTTTATATATATATATATATATATATATATATATATATGTGTGTGTGTGTGTGTGAGAGAGATTAAAGATATCATTTATTATACTCATAATAAAGGGATTAATAGAGCAACTACAGTTTTCATCCTGGATGGAAGTTGGAATGTGTTTTGCACTTAGAGGGATTTTTTTTTAATTCATTATACAAGAGACACGAAACACTTACATACATTTACAAAAATGAACAGTATATGAACAAATTACAGGTGCGTATTCAGACATATCTATTCATGTAAAAAAAAAAAAAAAAAATTCAGAAGTCTTCCATATTGTAGATAAGTATTTCTCAAGGTCGCCTAAGTCTGTATGTACACTTAGCAATAGATGTCCCCAGAGCTGGAGGGGGAAAGCCAGCCACATGTTGTGAAGATAGAGGAATGTTTTAGTGATGAGAACAAAAGAAAAAGCGGATTAGAATTATTAGAAACACCTTCACATAAGATAGAAACAATACAGAGTAAAAAATAAAAATTGATTTTTTTTTTTTTTTTTTTTTTTCTGGTTCCTCTCCTCCCCCAGTCTATAAGCATGAAAGGGAGGGTGCTTATTAAATCCCTAGTCATTTTTTTTTTTTACAATTCAAATCTTGATATTTGCAGAATTGTACTTAATTATAGATTATCATTGGGTGCACATACCATACATATTAGTGTATAGGTCAAATTTCAAAGACCTTATTTTGAAGGGAACAAATTGCTTTCAACCTATATATGCTCGTGATGTGGGGGTTATGGTCGTAGGAAATAGAAACAGCGAACAGTTTTAAATCTTGGAAATGGTTATTTGCATTTCAAATACTGCTAATACTCTTGAGAAAGGTATGCATCCAACTATTTTCCACTTAAGAAATTGACCTTGTATCACATCCTGCTCATGGTGGAGGGGTTGTGTAAATACATATGCACAGGTAATAATTTTGTAAAGTTGAAATTCAAGCAAAATGAAAAGTACTAGGAGCAACTCCTAGTTTTAAAAATGAATTCTAAAGATTAATGATTTCATGACCACAAATCAAGGGTCAACCTATATGTCAGTGGGGCTTAGAATATGCTGATTGCCTCCTCAGGAAAAGGGTAAGGCCTTCCATCCCACTCCACCCCACTATGGGGTGTCCTGGATATGACATTGACCTGCAACTGGTGGTGGGGCTCCATTTCTTGAACTCTAGAGAATATGGTGTCCCCCTTCATTGGAATTAATTTTAGGTACACTGACCCATAGTAGTACCTGTTGGGGTCTCATCTATGGATCGAATAAATCTGTTTAAAAATTATCTTTATTAGGAATACTTCATACCATATAACTGTGGGCAAATTATTAGTATTAGTATTAAGAATAATTACCTGAAGCTATAATTGATTACTGAGCATTATCATTATTATTAGTTACTTGAAAGCATATAATTGCTTGCAAATTATTTACATTTGATGGTAATATTTGAAAGCATATAACTGTGTGCAAATAAATTATCATTAAATAGAAATAGATACTTGAGACCATATAATTGTGTATGAATTATTAATATTAGAAATAAATATATATATATATATTATATATATAATAAATAAGTAATACATACACACACACACTCATGAGAGAGACTATCCAAAATATTGACGAGATTAATTTAAATCAACCAAACTCTAGTTGATCTGTTCTATTCTAAAAAATTGAACCTCATAAATAAATAAATAAAGATATCAAAATTTAACAAAAGTTTAAATGATGATTACAATAAACTATCTTAAGCGAAGGCCTAACAAATTTTGCTATTAACATAAAATTATATAAAAAATGAAGGCCGACAGAGAAAAAGAAATACAAAGTAATGCATCACAGTTGTTTTGTATGTTTTTATTTTTAACTTAAGCAGAATTCTCCATTAGCAGATAGCCAGAAACTGTTCTTTTTCCTTATTGTGCACACATGCAGACAGAAAGAAAAAAGAAAAAAAAAAACAGATTTTAGTGGTAAACTCCATATCAATGATGTGACCTAGATATTTTACATCCTAGTTTCTTCCTGTCCTCTCTCCCTACATCAAAATATCAGCAACTATTCTATTGATATTTGAAAGAAAAAAAAAAAAAAACATTTTAGAACACTGGACCAGGTGTTCTAACATCTACACAATTTATTCCTCATACCTTAAAAGAATAAAAATTTAAAAAATTATTTTTTTAAAATTAAAAAATGGCAGAGGTAAACTACTGTTGGAAAATAGAAAAAAAAAATTAAAATTAAAAAAAAATCATCTTATAATGGAGATTTGGTGTTCTGCCTTTAACCAAAACTATGTCACCACAAACGTCACAATTCCCTTAGTTATTTACATTATATTCTCAATGGTTATTAAATAATCCTTATTCAATATTAATTAGCATCTTATTTATTAACAATGTCTCTATAAAGGTCTAGCTGAGACAGATTTGCCTCAAAATAGCCCTTATTAATGTGTTTAAAATCCTGAGATGCATGTTATATATCATTAAGAAATAAATGTTTACATATTATATGGTGTGAATAATTTGCATACCGTTTTTAACAACTATGTTTAATAAATAATTACTTGGTGTTATTGATTTCTAATATTATTGTTTTATTCTCAAATGTATCAAAAGCAATCTGATGTATAATTTTATATTGAAATCAATTAGAATAAAGTAAAAATAAGTAATCTTTTTGTGTTTGTATTTAATTTCATTCAACATAATATTGTCATTTTTGTCAACATTTCTACAGTGGAAGCAAGATAATGCTATCAAAGTTTATTAACAGGGCAATTTCAGTAAGAAATGTGTCAAAAACTGACTACAGCAAATATAGAAATTAATCCATTTGGTTTGTTCTTCTACAAAGTTACTCGATCTCCCATGATATTTACTAGGAAAATATAGCCTGCCATTTACCAGGAATATACACACACAGGTTAAAAAAAAAAAAAAAAATACATATATATTATGCCATTTACCAGGAAAATATATATTGGCAAGGTTTCAATTATGAAACAAAAAAAAAAAAAAATCAAATATATTATATATATATATATATTTCTTTTTTAATACTCACACCTGAAAGGTTGAAGCAACTATGATAAAAAGCCAAATAAAGCTATTATGGTAATTTTTCAATAAGATAAATATTTTATTTGCACTTTAACATAAAAAAGCTCTTAATTTGGAACTTAAAAAAAAAAAAAAAGATTCATTCATTCATTTAATAATATAACTACTTTTATTTAAAAAAACAAAAAACAAATGCAAATTTAAAAGTGTAAAATATTTCTATATGTAGAGTCTGTGATAAATATAAATATACAACATAGGAATCTTTATAAAAGATGGTTTTGTGTTGATGTGTTAAGATGAGGAGGTAAACAATCAGTATATACAAATGCTTCATACTTTTGAAGTGTTGACTGCAACAGTCAGGGAGTAGTGGGGATTCAAAGTTATTTACAGATCTTGGAAATTAGATAAGCTATATAAAAATTCTATCACCAGAGGGAATATCAGATAATAAAAAAGGAAAAATTATTTTTAGATATGAAGTCAGAGAAAAGTTTTTAGCCATTTTGAACAAGAGAAAAAAAAGTTCACCATTAGAACAATTTATTGCTTTATCAGTTTGAACATTAAAAAATAAGAAATAAAATCTTAATTGCTTTTTATTTTTTCCAAAAATTATACAATAAACATTAAGATTTTTCTTCAAAATTTTTTTCTTTTCTTACAAAATATTATATTTTAGTTAAATCTAAAAGTATTATCAGTTAAACAATCATCTTTTTTTTAATTACTCCAATTGTTGGCATCTTTCCGGAGAGAGAGAGTTACTCCAATAAAGAATTCAAATACAGAAAAAAAAATACTTTACAATGGTTTTCAAAAGAATTCTATCAGCTTTTATGATTAAAATCAAATACATTTTTTTAATTTGAAAATCTACTTTTAAAAATTTCATCTATGATTTTTAACCATCTATGTTATAATGATCAGATTTCTGTGTTTGTTTATTATTGTAACACAATAAAAAATGACAAACTGAAGTGAGATTTTTGGTTTGGTTTAGTTTTTTTTGTTATAATGGTATACCAACCCTTGTGGTTTAATACCAAAACCATCCTTGTAGAAGATTAGTAGTGGTACTATTTAAGTCATAGTTTTCATACCTTTCCTAAGGGTATTAATCAGAAAGTGAATATAATAGCATGACTGGAGTTCAAACACACTATGATGTTGAAATCCAGCATGTTAACCATTACGCCACAGGGATTCCCACTGATATTTTTGTTAGTATAATATCATTAAAAATGCTTTAACTTAGAGAATGAAGCAATTTTCAATCCAGTTTGCAAATTAATAATGTAGGTCTGAGTTTGTGTTCACTCTCATCATTATAATTTTTCAAGAGAGAAAACTAGTAGATAGTAATTACAGGATACTCTCCTTTATTTTGTATATGAGAAAATTCTATAAATAGTTGGAACTCAACATTAGGCTTAATAGTTACTAATTGGCATTGAAGTAAATTTTATCAAAAAAAAATTTTTTTTTTTTTAAACAAACGATTAAAAATTTTCCTTGCTGATAACTCAATGAAAAATAAATGAAAAAGATAAACAACATGGTCATAACTTTCCTTACTAAAAAAAAAAAGAAAAAAAGAAGGTAAATTAAGTTTAAAATATAAAAGAAATAAAAGCCATTTCTGTGAAAAAGCATTTTATACATCTGGATAAAGTCACATTGCGTTTTATATATCTGGATAAAGTCTCATTGCGTTTTATACATCTGGATAAAGTCGCATTGTGTTTTATATATATAAAAGTACATAATACTTGATTATTCATTTTTCCTCTTATTTTACACTTGTTCTCATTTTTCCTCCTATGTATCAGGTCTTCCTCCTCAGGTGAATATAGCAATCTAATCAATACTATCCAACAACCTTATAGCCACATTTGATAGAAGGTTAGAGAATTGGCCAACTAAAGGGAAGGAGGGATAAAATGGAGTAAGATAACATCATTAACGTAATCCCAAAATTGTTAATATTTGTGTTAGCAAACAATCCTATTAACAAACGTGTCTTGCTAACTTAATATGACTTAAAGTATTTTCTTACAAATCAGTTATAATTCAAAAATGAAAGCGAAAATGAATCAAATCAAAAGAGATGAATGATTAAAGATGGGTTCTAAGCTCCCACCACCATTGGCCATCCAATTAAGTGAAAATAGTAACTTATGCTTTTCTCCTGTTAATCTTATCTCAGTTTGTAGTAATGGAAATGTTCCAACATATTAAAGACATCTGGTGCCAACTATATGACTGATCTCATGACAGGCACTTTTAAAGTCGGAGAATGAAAGAGTAAAGAAAAATTAATTTAACTCAACAAGACAGATGCTCATATACGCATATTGGTCATTGTAAATGGTGGGAAAAAGAGATTCAAGCTTTCTTAAAATCCGAAACCATGAGAAAAAAAAAGTGTTATATGTGAGTTTGAGTTTTGCATGTGTGTGTGTGTGCATGTTTATTTGATTTAAAATTCATTTCACACATGAATATGATTCATGAAAACAATTTTAGCTATAGCCACATATTCACACTTAAACTAATTAGTTACAAATTAAAAACTAAATTAAAGAAAAAAGAAAAAAAGAAATATATATATATATATATATCCCAAACAGTTCCTGTGAGTAGATGTATTTAAATAGCGTGTTGGCATCTGTACAAGTTTAATTTTACATTCAGAAATGCCTCACACTCAATTCAAGGATTTATTCTTTTATGTAAACAAGACTGACCATTTATAAACATAAAATTGAATTGATTCCCCACCCCCACCCTGTCTCATTTGAAATCTTAGATATTTCTTTAATTTTTATTCATGCATTTCAGTTTTTTGTTTACTAACTTTTAAAAAAATACAATTATTACATATACACACATATATAGTGTAAATGTATAAATATATATAGTGTAAATGTATAAAAATGGTGAAAAAAACATGAATTAAGTCAAAAGTTGGCATTTTTTAAGCCAACACTATAGCATTTCGGTTTTTAGTCAAACCATCAATGGGGCTATTAATCATATAACAAGGAAACTGTTGACAAGCATAAGACAGTAAGCCTTTGTTTATGGCGTGTAAAGGTCTTTACATCTAAACTGTCAGATTTCTATTGAATTTCTTTCTTGATATATATATAGTGTATGTATTTACCCAATCCCTTTGCACAAGCAGGATTTGACTCAAGGTCAATTTTAAAGCAAAGTTTAACAGGTTTGAATTCAGTGTTTTTTTCTCCTAGACTGGTTACCACACCAAGATTAAAGAGCCCAGTCTGCCCTACTATCTTACCCATAGCTGGAGGAAGAGTAGTTGTATTTATACTTTTCCAAATGGCATTAAGTGCTATGTGAAATGCAAACAGCCTTGTCCAGGATTTGAACTGATTGCTGTGTCCATTTCCTATGACAATAACCATTACACCAAGTGCACCTTACATAGTGTAATGGTTCATGAGCAAGGCTAACAGATCATTACTAGTGAGTTTGGGTCCATTCTTTTGTCATTGTGCCACAACCAGGCTGTGGAGTAAGAAAACAAAGCCTTCAACTCCCCTCTTTTGGGGCACTCCGATTCCTCATTTTGTAATTAAGTGATTATGGTCTACAAATAAATATAAAGCCATGATTTTTTTATAATCTATTTATATGGAGTATACACTGTATAACTTTACAGACTAAACTAGAGCCATATAAAGTGTAAATTCAACTGGGATCTGAGTGTCAGTTTTGACTCCAGTAACCCCTTAAATTGGTTCCAACTCTGACAGACTCCACGGCCCTGGTCACAACTGAGCTTAGTAAATAATTATAGCATAAGCATAAAAGCTCAATTTTAATAAATTATACCAGACATTTTTTTTCCTCTTGTTTTTTGTTTTATCAAAGTCCTAAGTCAATACACACAACAAACATTAAATTGTGTGATTCTGAAATAAAGCAGCCCTTGACAAGACTTGAACTTGTATTTCATGTTCTGGGAGAATTGTAACATAATAGGATGGAAAAAGCCAGCAACATGGAAAGTTTTTTTGATCAGTCAGCACAACACCACACGTTGATTTCTTACTGGTCAAGAGATGTCACATCGTGAAGTGTGGAAATGTGGTAGTGAGAGGAGAGAATGGAAGGTCAATTTGGAACGAGGCAGTGGCTGGGTGAGATGCAAGATGTGCATCTCTAACCCAAGGCAGTTAAACTTGAGAATAAAATAAAAATATCTCATGAGAAAAAATAAGAATGTCTTGTGTTATTATCAAAAACTATAAATGGCACAAGGCAAGATATCCTCCAGCAATGCCAAGTTGTTTCCAGACTCAAATAGCAAAGAATGCCAGCCAACTCAAGATCAGCCCAACAACCAGAATCCAGCCTCCTCTCAAAGTAAAACAGGAATAGAGATAAGTATTGCATCATTATTATTACTGACACATCACCCCCTTCCAAAAGAATGCTGCTACGTTACAAAATGTCTAAGCTGGATGTAGTCATTAACTAAGAGATAGGTGTTTTAATTTAGAATTGTTTAGCAACAATTAGATGAGACAAACTAGTTAAAAATTAATAACAAAAAGGCTTATCTAAAAATTCAGATAGCTTAGCTATGTTAAATGTTAGATCTAAATCTACAGTCACATAGCTACTATTTTCTTCACACCATATTGTTTGTTTACCTTCTAGTAGTGATAGTCTAATTTGTCTGAAAGAAGGAAGAAAAGTAGAATTAAAATTAATGATGAAATACCTCATCTACTAATTCAGATAGATTAAGACTATTATTGTACCTAAACATTTTTAAAGTAATAAGAGAATTAAATTCAGATTCAATCCAAAAAATAAAGTTTAAAGCTTTATCTAAAAGATTAGTAAAAAAAATAATTAAAAAATGCTTTTCTTACCAAGATGTTCATATTCAAAAGATCTTTGAAAAACTTACCTAAAAAGAAAAAAGAAAATTAATATAGAATATTATACAGAGACAAAACATTAAAAAGAAATTTATATATATTCAGAGAAAAGTTACATTGGATCTTTTATTTTTATTTTTTTTGCATTTATAAGATTAAAAAAATCCTTTTTTTCTTTTTTTTTTTGATTGAATTACTTTACTGTTACGGCATTCACATTGGGTCGGTTGAGCCGGCTCCAACCAACGAATTCACCTGAGGTGAATTCATGGAAGGACTAACAAAGGAATAGGAAATTCACAAGTGGTCCCAAAACCCTGTAGACATTTATTGAATTGAAAAAAAGATCATCACTATCAAAAAGCTAGTCCACCATCTTTAATATCCACTGGAGTGACTTCATCACCAAGCATCAAAACTATGTTACTAAAATCTCAGTTACAATGGAAAGGACACATCTCCAGAATGAAGAATCAACATCTATCAAAGATCACACGCTACAGCAAACTCTCCATGGGCAATCGAGGGGTGCCTAACAAGTGATACCTGAACTATCATATCAACCATCACTACTGGTCCACCCTACCCGAGAACCATGGTGTCTTACCACAAACCATGCTGTCTCGTCCTTTGATAACACCCACAGAGTCACTCTCAAGGCATAGGAGGAAGAACCACAACACAATGCCATCAAACCCTGACCAGACCTTCAACTGCAGTGACCATGCCTGCCTGTCCTGCATAGACCTTATCAGCCATGAACATGCTTGCAGTCAATGTGGACCAACTCCTTAATCTACATTCATGAAGCCAAGCCATGATTTAGCAAAAATAGTCTTGTGAAAATATAAAGACAAATATGCTATTACAATGTGTGCCAATTAAATAGAGGCATTACAATAAGAGTTTACTATACTATTTGTTCAAATAAATGTTTTTCAGGGTTACTTTCTGCTTTATAAAATACAAATTAAGATGTCTTGAATGAATCACATTTGAATAATTGAGGAATAGTCACAACTGTATCAGTTCAAGTATCTCAATATGGATATTTTCCTAATCAATATTCTCCTACTAGCACCAGCACAGAACAGAGTTGAATAAATAAATAAAGATACAATTATTTATATTACACCTAAATCATTGCCAAATCAATCCCCCTTTTATTGGGATGTTGCCCATTTCATAAAAGAAAAACAGTTGTTAAGCCCCAACATCAATATATATCAAGATTTTTTTAAAAAATATTATATATATATATATATATATATATATATATATATATACACATACATACATACACATCTAAAATCACAATAGACTGCAAGGTTTTTGTTAACCTTAATTTCTCAATCTTAAAACAAAAAAGTCCTAACCAATGGAACAGGGCACATTCATCAGCTCAGTGCAAATACTGGATGCTGTGCAGGACTTTCCAGGAGCAATCATCGATAGGGACAGGTGCTGTGAGAGGGTCATGGGAATCTGTGCTGTCAGCTTGACTTGATGATTTATCAAATCAAATATAGTATAAAATTCTATTTCTATGTCAACAGAAGGGTCGTCATCCTAATATCTTGTGTTACCAAAAACAGAATTTCTGATTTCTTTTTCACTGCGTTATATATACTAATCATCAAGCCTCATTTCAAACATTCTTTTTCACTGTAGTGAAACCAGATCGTATGATTGATTATATAAAAAGTTACATTGTATGAGGGGAAAATCAAAAATTATCTGCACTTTCACCATAACATATTATTGTCACACTGTATGCATGCCAGTAGTTGGTACTGTTGTAGTCACTTAATTAAAGTTTGAGCCTTATCATGCCATTTTGCTTGCTGTATTTACAGTGTAAACATGACAACTCCACCAACAGTATGCACCAAGTAAGTGACCAGATTTTTCTGGTCAGAAGGAGTGTCAGGGGCTGAAATTCATTGGAGGCTTTTAGCATGATACAGGGACAGTGCACTACTGCCCAGAAGTGTGTATGAGTGGGCAGAGAAGAGGGGACAGGACGCCCCCTAACCTTTACCATTGATGAGAAGATTCAGCAAGCTCGAAAGATGGTGATAGCAAACTAGTGAGTTTTTATCAATGAGGTAGCTTGTCTGCAGATTAGTCCTAGTTCTGTCTATCAAACCATTCAGAATGAGCTCAGCTTCCATAAAACAAGAGTGCAGATCATTTTTGAATCTCCCTCATATTTCATATATAAGTAGTTAATCCTATTTTTAAAAAATGTGAAGCAAACTAAATTAACCAATAAAGATTAAGGATTATCCCATCCACTATTTTAAACCGTGCAACATGTGTCCTTGCTATTATATAATATATACAACATCCCACTAAGATTCTTATGATTAAAAAAAAAAATCACCTTAATATTATATAATGGAATAGAAGAAGAAAAATTCCATCACAGTCATGAGAAAATGTATAAAATTATCCATTTTTTCACACTGTAAGTCACCTGGTTTAACGTATCAAGTGTCAGTTCAGTTAGATCAGAAAAATGATGACAATTCTGGGTCAGGTAAAAAGAGAAAGACAATGTTAAGCCAGTTTGTCACTAATCAGGATAATTATTTGAACATAGAAAACAAAATAACATTGTCTGATATTTTCCAAAATAGTGACAACCATGGCTGAACTCAGACAAAATAAAAAGAGAGAGAGGGGGAAAAAATTCCAACAACTAGTAGGTTCACTTGAATGAGTTTTATATTAACTTGCTTAAAAAGTTTGCCTTCAGTGACCATTTAGGTTGATTTCATATCCTGTTTATAAAATTTATAATCAAATGCAAATAAAGAGGAAGTACTCTATAATTAACATTTAATAGCAATCTCCATTGAGAAATTATAATAAGTGTTGCACGATGATGTGCCATTTTTTAGGTGTTACAGTAATATACAATACTGATCATCATTATAATAAAGATTACAATTGTATGAGGTGGTCTGAAAGTCTTGACACCCCTTACATATTTTTTTAGAGGTAAAATAATTATATAATTTATATATAATATTAAAACAAAAAATAATAAAAGTTAAAACAATATGTATGGGTGACAAGACTTTCACACCAACCTGTATATTATATTATCAAAACAAAAAATAATAATGAAAGTTAAAACAATTTGTAAGGTGACAAGACTTTCAAACCAGCCTGTACATTCAAAAATAGTGATAGTCTCTTATATAGTCTGAAAATAAATCTAGCAAGACTGTACTCAGCTACTCTAATGTCACAGTCCAGTACATTAGCTACCCCATCACATGACATGGGTTAAGCCTGTACATTCAAAAATAGTGATAGTCTCTTATATAGTCTGAAAATAAATCTAGCAAGACTGTACTCAGTTACTTTAATGTCACAGTCCAGTACATTAGCTACCCCCTCACATGACATGGGTTAAGCCGGCTTTGGACATGCATTCGTGGGAGTTTCTCAAGGATTGATATCCGAAGGTGGTTCCCAGCCACATTCATGTAACAGGTTTAAATTCAGAGTTTTCCGGTTGGCATACCAAGGTCAAAGAGTCCAGTCTGCCCTACATTTTACCTATAATTGGAGGGAGAATAGTTGAATGCATAACTTTCACATGGGTAAGAAAGGCAAACAACCTTGTCCAGAATTTGAACTCTGGTCAGTGTCCGTTTCATACAATGATAACCATTACACAATGAGTACCTCCATATGTGGCAAAAAGTGTAACTGTACTTTTCTTCAGTGAAACTACCATTACATTATTCAATAATTTGAAATATGTTTTGGCATGCAAATGATACTAAGTATGATTTTTAACCTACATTCCTGCTTGTGGGGTGCATTTAACACCCAGTAGATAAAAGGTGTTAATAGCTGGAGATCAGATCAAAAAAGAAAAAAAGTTTAGCAATAGTCATGTTTAAGTGAATTTTTTTCTTCAATTTTTTTTGGGGGGTGGGGGATATAACTATAAAAATGTAAAAATATCAAAACAGTACTAGAAATACAAAATAGTCTGAAAATATGAGTGGAATCAGATCACAAAAGAATTGATTTCACATATTTTATAACAAAAAGAGAATATCCTCCTCAAAATAACTAGACCTCATCATAAAGGTTTAGTTTGGCTTCTTTGTTTAATGGCATATCAACCTTCATGGGTTATTTAATGCCAAAGCCATCCTTGTAGAAGAATAGTAGAGTACTATTTAACCCATAGCTGGAGGGATAAGAGGTTTATACCTTTCCCAAGGGTATTAGTACAGAAGTGAACATAATTAGAGCAACTGAAGTTTGAACTCGCTTCCTATGATATCGCACTCCATTATGGTGGCCACTATGCCATAAGAACTCCCCTCATCATGGGGGGGGGGGCATTAAAAAAGGCCAATCAAGTAAATTTATTTGTTAGCTTAGTTATAAAAAACAAATGTCAAATAATTTTGCAGTCCTCAATAAATCTTAGAAGTGAGCAGGCTTAGAAACTAAAAAGCTAAGAAAACTGCACTCATAGATATAGGGTATAATTTGACTATAACTTGGATGAAAACCAAGAGAGCAAAAGGAAGAAGCGAAATGTGACTAATTTGTAAATGATTCTTCCTGCTTTGTCTGCCTGCCAGTCACTTTTTCCTTGGCTTACTATAATAGACATCTTGGCCTACCTTGAGGCAGAAAAAAAAAAAATTATTTCACCATCAGTACCTGAGGTCACTGTTTGAGTCCAAATAAAAGCAAAGTTTTTTTTTTTTTTTTTTTTTTTTTTTAAATATTGATTTTTCAAATCAGGCAAGCCCTTCACATTTGAAAGATGTAAGATTATCTACTTTTCATGAAGATTTGACATTTCACCATAATGCAGTTTTCACAAGGAGTTCATAAGTACAAATAAAAATAAACGAGAGCAAAATGAAAGTCAAGGTCTTCACAAAATTGGTATTAATGAACTTGATGTCAGTAAAAATGTTTATAATATATTTACACTAGCAGGAACTGTGGATATACAACATTATGATAATTTGATTTTTACAAAATAGTTTGATATGTAAAAAATATAATAATCTTTATTTAACTTTCACTCTTTTTTCTTTCTTTCCTTTATTATGTTAAATTGAAACAGATTAGCATTATCGCTCAACACGTTCACTTCTCTCTACCTTTCCCCTACTCTTTCTTATCTATATTTTTTCTGTGTAGCATGTTCTTTTTCTTCCCTTTCCTTCTTTATAATAAAGACAATGTTTTTTTTTTATTTAGCTGAGATGACGACACTCATAAGAAATAAGAATTTGGCAGATAAACAACATCAGATAATCAGGATTTACATTTTTGCATTTCATCTTGGATGATTTGGACGGTCTCATTTTTAACCAGAGGGTGTTGCAAGATGATAACTGTCATACAATTAAGGAACACAAGTATCAATATATAGATGTGTTTCAGCTTATAATATCTATCCTTAGAATATTGAGAAGTTATAAAAAATCTGGCAGTGTATAATAATAATCGGCTTTTTTGTACGTTACTGTAACATAGCTAAAATGGCACATTGTAGAAAGATTTGTGTTAAAATGCTTAGAGAATAAAGCAATTTCCAACCCAATTTGCAATTTAAGTGTGCTTCTGTGTTTGCATTCACTCTGATCATTATAATTTATCAAGAGAGATAACTAAATGCTAGTTATAGCTCTCCTGAGCAATAAATTGTAATTAGCTAAAACTGGAAAATTTCCAGTTTAATTAGCAGCCACCACCAAAGATTAAAAATCAATAACATTTTTAAAGCTTTATTTATGAGTTACATATACATACATACATACATACATACATACACGTGTGTGTGTGTGTGTGTGTGTGTGTGTGTGTGTGTATATATATCCAAATACATAGCACAAATTATTAAAGAAATGAAATTACTGAAAAGAACATATTGCTCAGTTCTAACTTTATGAGTAACTAGCAGAGATACCTGGCATTGCCAAAGATCTAAAATTTAAAATAAATCTCATATCTATATTCATATATAGATTAATAAGAATTCTTTTCCCATATATTTGTTTTATCTTTTAGTCTTTATATATTCTTGTTTTTAAGTTGTTTATTTTTCTTTTATTTGTTTTTGTTTTGTTTTTTCCTTTAGTGATTTGTTATATTTTTTTTTTAATTATCATTGATTTATACCCGTATTATTTTTTTTTTTTAGCTTTTTTAAATGGAAAACGAGGAGTAAACAGATTTTAATCCCCCTCTCCAATAAAAATAGGGTGTGGGTTTTATTGAACTTTAGTGATCTCCAATTTTCCTTTATAAAAGGACCTGAGCTCAGTCATTGTACAAGCAGAGATATATATGTGTAGGGGGGGGGGTGCTGATAGCTTTTTGATTTAGTGCATCCTGGGACACACTTATTGGCTTTGAATGAATCCCTGGGAAAATTTATGGGCCCCAACTAAAGCCGTCTAACACCTACCTTGTAACTTATACTGTATAATTCATTTCTAAGAAACTATTGAAATATATTTACAGTTAGCTTGAAATGGTAAGGGAAGAAAATAGAAAAACACTGGGATGCATTGATAGATTTTTGTGCATCAGGGACGCAGGATGTGTACCAATCAGCATATATAAAGTTGAAAATGGAATCAAATCCAACAGTATGTTGAAATGAAAAATAAAGGAAAGAAGATGTTGAATGGATAAAATCGGATTGATTTTATTTAATTTTACTGACACGTGTTTCGGCCAGGAGTTTATCCATACATACATGTATTCTATCTATTATTATTTTAAATACAAAATAAATTAAAATAACAATAATAGAAAAAAGTACAGAAATGTTTAGTATACAAAGAAATAGCGGACTTCGTCAGAGTAAATTCTTATTTTCCTTTATTTTTCATTTCAATATATATATATATATATATATATATATATATATATAAAGTAGTTCTTGTACTCTAGCCTTTTTCATTGTTAGATTACATAACTTTCACATTATTTTCAGCTTCTAAAATGGTTTCCTGAAAATATAAATACTATTACTCACTGCTAATTACATAATTCAATTTTCATTTAACTCAATATCTTTTATTTAAAACATTAACCTGAGAAAAAAGAAAAAAAAGGAAATTTTTTTTTTAACTGTGAATTTAGGTCAAGTTACTGATAAAAATTGATTTGAGCTTTTTTTTTTTTTTTTTTTTTTTTTTTTAATTTTTCCTAAACTAAAAAAAACTGAACATTTTCCATGGTTACACAAGGGATGGGCCAGTAAAAGTGTTACAGGGAATTGGGTATCAGGTAGAGAAAGTTGAAAAGCATACTTGTTATGGGTCTTCTTTTTTTCCATCTTTTATGAATGTATAAAATATTCTCCCCTTTCCCCATGTGATACACACATGGATGATAGGGTAGAAGAAGCACATTAATATATAAATTCTATAAATAGGATGTGATGTAACATTGAGCTTAATGGTAACAATAAACATAGTGCCAAAGAAATTAAGAGGAAAGAAGGTTTATATGTTTGATTTAAGCTTTTACAATATCAATGGATCTTGTAGTTGATAGAGAAGCTGATATAGATAACCAAGTTTCCTCAAGGCAAAAAAGGATTAGAGTTAGACTTGTTACATAATAAATAATGTAGCCAATTCATTTTGTAATGTAGTATAAAAATACTTCAATTCAAAATGTTCAATTCTGGAGAAGAGTCATGGAAAATAACCAGCTGTTTTACTGATAGCTTCTGACCCTTGATTGACTTGTATTGTCACATTCTTATTGGTGGAGGGTATCACCTGACTGAAATAGGTGAGAAAGTTGTTAAGTTGAATCTAAGTACTCCTAAGAGCCAGAGTGGAAAATGGCATCTTTCAAAAATGAAATGAGTCTTTGTGTTCATTATTAAGAACAAAAAATGGATGCAGAGATAAACACCCAAGACGACACAAAATGAAGACTAAGACAACACCAGACACAGATGAAGAAAGAGCTCAACCCGACCAGAAAGCATAGAGAAACATAATACCCAAGAAGATAATAATAATAATGAGGTTAACAGAGTCTCACAGAGAAACTGTCTTTTATTATTGTCTTGTGGAGATATATATATATATATGGAAATGAATCCAAAGATATCGTACTATATAAGACATTAAAGAAACAAGGTGTTCAGATGAAGGATATATATAACATTGGCTGCCACATTAAAATATTATCATCTAAACACCTTGGTTTTTTTTTTTTTTTTTTTTTTTTTGGGGGGGGGGGGTCAATTTTTTTATATTTATATACATATTATGTGTGTGTGTGTGTGTGTGTGCATACATATAAAGAAAAAAATAGATGTTTTTGTTCTATAGTCTTTTCATAATAATAAGAATTTTATTTCTAGAGAAAAATTATACAATCAAATGTAATATTAGGTATTATCTATTACCAAACTTTACACCATTGAAACTCTGTAACCAAAAATATAAATATGTATCAGTTCAATAATAAGAACATCAGTTGTTGCAATTTTATTTTTAGTTTACTTTCAATGCTGAAGAGTTTGGTGATAAATAATATCCATTTTCATTGTATAATGTTCCACTAGAAATAGTAAAATCCTGATATTTTGGGGTTTAAAAGAAAAACTTTTTTTTTTTTAATAAAAAAAATGTTAGGCATGTACTAATTTCTAGGAGTAACTAATAATAACCCTTAGTAAACAAATATAGTTTCAAGCAACTCTTCTTTGATTTCAGTAACCTGAGTGAATTGTAATAAAAGGCAACTAAAATTAGAAAGACTAAAAGTAAATTCTGGTGATAATTAATACAAGGGTCATTCAATAAATAGGGGAAAGTTTTTGGGGAAAAAAGCAAAATAATCCCCCACCTCAAATTTTTTCTATAAATGTAAACTGCATTGTTTTGAATTGGTTTAGAGCAAAAATTCTTTTGAGGCTATTCAAAATGGCAGCAAATCAAATGGAATGCTCCAGGCTTGAACAGAGGTCTGTCATTAAATTTTTAGTGGCTAAGAATTGAAAACCATGTGAAATTTACAGAAGAATGTGCAATGCATAAAAAGAATAAAAAAAAGAATAAATGTTTAAGCATGGGTTTGCCACTACAAGCCCAAGGAGTGAAAACACACTGACTCTCTGGTAAAAGAAATGGTTGTGTGTGCAGCGGTTAGTAAAGAAGATCATGCAGAGTCTTCTGGGACATAAATTATTAGAACAATAATAGAAAAGTGTGGATTGAGAAAGGGAGAGATAGAGAGAAAAGGGAGAGATAGAATAACACCTGAAAAAAAAAAATGGCACATATAGTAAGATTTTTTTTAGAGCAATACACTTCGAAATGCTCTTTAAGAATAAAGTGATTTCCAGTCCAATTTGTATCTGAATGATAATTTTGTGGAATCAGCTGAATATCATTTTTTAATCATCCAAATTCTCAATATAACTATGAAATGCTAATTAGAAACCTTTACTCTTTCTTAAATAGAAACATCAATATCATTACAGACAACTGTTACAATAGGAAGCCAATCTAGTTATAATATAGATTGCTTTTATATTTGCTTTGAAATATTTTCACAACTTATTGAAAATGAATAAAAATAAAATATCAACCCACTTGAAAAGAAAAAAAAGAAAAAAAAAGTTCTTTACATGTCTCTGCATGTAGAAATAAATGATTTTTTTTAAAAAACACACAAAATATATAAAATGAGACTTTTTTTTCTTGGCAGGGGGACTTTTAAGTTCACCATTTCAACCTACAAATTCAGACAAAACATTAAATGTTTATATACTGCTCTACCAACAATCAAACAAATTCTACCTATCAAGTATTACAAAAGACAATTAACTTAAAGAAAAGACTTCAAAGAATTTACTAAAAAAGGTAACGTCTTGACACAAAGGCCTTTTTCACTAACCTTGCTTTAGTTTCCTTTGAAGCCTTACAAGTTAGTTTAGCCAAATGTTTTCAGAAGTGAATGCCCATTAAAGATTGTTTCATATAGAAAACAAGAATTTTAAAGAGTTAGGGTTACATATTGTAAAAATCACATTCACCAGTTGAGGTTTTATTATTTCCTCATGGGGGTGACACATGGGCAAGGACAAAAATATTCTCTTGGATTCCATGCAACATTCCACTTTGACCCTTACTTAGGCTAGATGGGCGGTTGGAGAGGCCCTCTCTGATCAATCGGCTCATCACATGAAGCCCTAATACCTATATAATTATCCCAACGCCTTTACCCTTATGGCAAACGCCCAACCCCTTTTATATGTGCTAGAGGGTCTTAGTGTCCTGGGTATGATGTTATACTGCATCTAGACTTACCATTAGATAAAATCTAAAATAGCAGTAAAACCAGTAAAACTACAATAGTGCTCAATACACAAAATGTAAGAAAGAGTGTAGAGCAAATATCACAATATAGTCTGAGATAAACAGAAATCAAGATCAAATTACATAACTTTGATCATTAGGTGAGTTTGTAAGTATATATATATAATATTATATATATATATATATACCACATACACACACACACACACACACACACACACAATAAGAATTTGAGTATTATATAATTATATAGATAGAATGACAGCAAATAAGACAATGGTGAATTATACATTACAAGGCTCAAATCTGGTCGATACAAATCAGTATCAATTTACTAAATAAGATTCTGTGTTAGTGCAGCATACTATGTATTTCATCAGTGACTTCAGATCTATAAATTCTGATCAGTTTAACTTAAAATAAAAACAAGACAATAGAAAATAAACTTTAAAAAAATAGAAGCCATTGAAAATTCCAAGGTTTATGTTGCTATGACAGCCTAAGTGGGAGTGAAACAACATTCTTTTATGTAAATTATTTAAATAGTTGAGTTTTTGTAAAAAGAAACCATTATAAATGAAATTTCTTTGATCAACCAGACTCTCTATAGTTGCAAGAGATTTTCCTAGTTAATGACCCCCACCCACAAACTGTCATGGATTGTGACTAATGGAGTATAAGGAGGGAAAAGAATGCACATTGGTCACACCACCCTTGAAGATCACAGTGGTTGGTTACTCTCACCAATAATACAATAAGAGTGACAGCTAAATTTCTATGACATTGCTAATTTGAGGAGGAATTCATTTCTAATTTGAAGACAATAATGAAAAGAGAAGGGTACAATGATTCTAACTGTGGGCTCCCTGGCAGTAACAACTTGAACCCAAGTTTGATCTGTCTCCATGTTAAAACATGGAAATAAAATGTCCTATTTATTTGTCAATGATTCTAAAAAAAATTTTAAATAAGTGTTATATTATACATAAAATGTTATATTTAGATAATTATTTTGATCTTAAACTTTTAGAATATAAAAATAGGATAATTATTTTTTTTAATTTAGACAATAGAAAATCTTGATAGCTTGATATTTAAGACTCAATGCATTCCACCATTTTTAAGTGCATTAATATGATATCTCATCATGGAAATTTGATGTATATATGTTTAATTTGGATTTCCTTGGTATAATGGTTATTGTTGTATGAAATGGACTCAGTGACCCAAGTTCAAATCCTGGACAAGGCTGTTTGCATTTAAAATAGCACTAACAACCTTGGGAAAGGTATGAATCCAACTATTCTCTATCCAGCTATGCATAAATAGTAGGGCAGATTGAGCTCTTTAACCTTGGTTAGGCAACCAGTCTAGAAGGAAAACTGATTTAAAACCTATTAAACCCTGCTTAAGAAATTGACCTTGTGTCACATGCTACTCGTGTGGAAGGGTTGGTATATAGATAGTTGTTTAATTATTATATAAAGTTAATCTGATGGAATTACAAAAAATAAAAAAATTATAGAGCTATTGTTCGTTACAATTCCAATACTGCTGTAGTATTCAAACAAAAATGAGTGTGTGGTGAATAGCAGTTGGCTAGAGCAGGTATCATGGCTAAGTTGTCACAGGGAGAGCTGGTGTGTTTAGAATTAATTTCATAACTTGGTTCACCTGCTGACCTGTGTAATCATACATGCATGGATATGGGGTGGTGGTGGTGGTGGTGGTGTTCCCCCTCTTTAGCATAATGCCCACCAAATCCAGAATGAAAATTGGTAGGTAGTTTTATAATGGTATTAATCTATTGATTAATACAACACCCAATTTCTTGTTTCTTCTGTTTCATTTCCTGATGTCCCAAAAGCCAGACAAATATGGTCAATACCACATTCCCAGGAGACTGCATCATAATATATCATACCAATTGTGATGCATTTTACAACCAATAGCAGCATGGTAATGGATAGAACATTGTAATTCCCTCACATATGTATATGTGAAACAAACACCATCTATACATTAATACCCTTGTTCCTTAATCTTCCAACTTATCCTGCAACACCTTCTGGTTAAAAATGAGACCATCCAAATCATCCGAGATGAAATGCAAAAATGTAAATCCTGATTATCTGGTGTTGTTTATCCACTGAATTCTTGTTTATTATGAGTGTCATCACCTCAGTTAAATAATGGACCATTCCAGTTTTATCATAAAGAAATAAAGGGAAGAAAAATGACATGCTACACAGAAAATATAATAAGAAAGAAAGTAGGGGAAAGATAGAGAGAGGAGTGAGAGCGTGGAAATGATAACGCTAATTTGTTTCAATCGAACATAATGAAAAGGAAAGAAAGAAATAAAAGAAAAAGATTACTATACTTTTTACATATTGAACTATTTGGCAAAGCTCTTAAGTAAACATATCAAACGTAATAATTAAATTATCATACTGTGGTATGTATACAGGTCCAGCTAGTGCATAATAAATGCTCATAAAGTTATGAAAAATATATCTAATCTTAATATTCATTGTTAAGTATAATTTAGGTCTTATTTTAGGTACTATTTACCTATAGCTGGAGGGAGATTCATGTGTAATGCAAACAGCCTAGTACAGGATTTGAACTATTTTATATTATTGTAAATTGGTTTTTTTTTCTCTAAATTAGAGCATTTTAACACAACTGTGCAAATAAAAATCTCACTACAATGTGTCAGTTTTGTTGTGTTACAATAATAGACACACAAAAATAAAATTGGATCATTTATAACATAGATATATATATATTGATTGTCACTCAAACATTTCTCTAAGAAATTCTGGGTAATTCAGCTAAACTGGCAACAAGTAATCACAATTTTCTTCTAATGTGGCCAATTATGGCTATTAAGAACTTGTGGCCACAGGTCAGACAGAAATAGCAAACAAACTCGTGATAGATTTGTATTCTTATCTTGAAATTAGCAATATTTAATGTTATCCAAACAAGAAGTATTCTCTCAAGATATATTTCTAGAAAGTGGCCATAAAAAAACAAAAAATAAGTAGTTTTCCTTTAACCAACCTTTTTTTGTATCATGATAGACTAATTAGAGGAAGGGTGTCTAAATATCAGCCACTTAATGCTATAGATCATTTCAACTAAAATAAAAATAGCATATTCATTGAGTTGCAATTATTATTCAAAATGTTTTAATTTCTCTCAAACTTCAACCTCTAATGAATAAATGACACTTAGATAAAAGAGTTTACTAAAAAGAGTTTGCCCATCCTTTAATCCCCCCCCCCCCACATATTTCAAACCAACGCATTAAATAATTTAAACAAAGTGAAAATAAAAAAATAAAGTATGGAAAACCTAGACATAAAGGAATTATAATTTTGTCACTTTTTACATGACTGATTGTTGAGTCACTGTAAAATGACCTCAGAGGTAAAACCCAATTTATATCCATCTCAGATATTTATATTATTAAATCGGAAAGATTTGGTTGGTTGTGTTTTACAGCATGTCAACTCATTAGATCATTTTATGCCAAAGATGTTTTTGTTTTATTCATTCTTGAGGGGTACTCAATTTGTTTTAAACACATTTTTTCTATTTAACCCATAGGTAGGACTCTAACAAGTACTACCACTCCAGGTCAGAGTGGACCTGGGAGCAATGGTGTGTTCCACATTGCTCAGAGCTCCAGAATTGGAACTTCACCATTAGCTGCAGTTTAATGTCATCCCCAGGACACAATTGGAAATAGTTTGTTCATCTATTCTCAATATGAACGCTTCACTTCAACTACCCGGTTTCGACTGGGGGTCCGGCGAGCTTCGGCCGCTGGACCGGTTTGGTTATAATAATAGCGTCGATCCCAGGGGGCCATCCCCCCAGGCAACACCTGCCCCCTCGATTTAAAGGGGCAGGGCTGGGTTTATTGCCCAGTGCCTGAGGCGCCCCCCTTGAGGGGGAATGCCGACGGGATCGACGCAATTTTTGCACCTGCCATTCCATGAGCTTCCCCTTGTGGGTGGTCCCACGTTAATAGGGACTTTGTGCCTGACCCGTACATGTGGGGTACGCGGTAAATACAATAAAAACTACCAACTGGCTGTTTGCATTTCACATAGCGCTGATATCTAATTGGTCATGCATTTTTATTCTGTGCTCCATATTTTATTTGCGTGTAAAAACATAACTTTATTGCTCACCTAGGACTAATGATTTGGATAAAAATAAAAATGTTTAAATGAATAAACCTCTAAGTGTTACTCCAATTGTAAAAATATACACAGAAGTACATGAAATTTTTCACAGAACTAATATATATATTAGTATTATCTGTGTTATTCGGACTATTGTCCCCATCTTCATTGTTATTTGTACAATGTTTCGGTCGATATACCCTCCGGCCTTCTTCAGGTATTTCTTGTCAGACTGGGGGGGGGGACACACACACACAATATGAGTCTAGGTAAAAAATCATACATAAGTAAAATAGGTAGATATTCTAACCAAATCAAGACATTAGGTTTATAAGTTCCCAAAATTCACACTCAATTGTCCAATTGGCTTCAAGCCTCATCTCAAACATTCAGAGAAATAATATATATATATATGTAAAATTTTGAAGACCTAATCTTATGCAAAAAAAAAAAATAAAATAAAATTTAAAAATAGCACTGATCTATACACGAGTAATAACTAGCAGGAAGCTATATTGCTGCAAGATGTAACTAATTGTATAGAATTTAGACTTTCAAAATTTAAATTTTTGTTCTTACTAAAAGGATTATTTACATTTAATTAAAATGTTACTAATTAAGTTTAGAAATGTAAAAAGAATTACATAACATTGCTTCGTTAGGACTAATTATCTGGATGAAAAACAAATGTTTAAATCAATGAGTTTAACCTGAATTCAAACCTGTTAAACCCAACCTGAAAATTGACCTTGTGCCACATCCTGCCTGAGGCAGAGGGTTTGGGTAAATACATACCCAATAATTTTATAAAGTTGAAATTCAAACATAACGAGAAGGACTAGGAATAACCCCATGGCTTCAAAAATTAATTCTTTTGTGGCCAAAAACAAAAAGTTATCCTATACACAAAATCAACTTATGGCAATTGATAATCTTTTCTGCATCTTGAAATATCATATGGAAATCTGATTTCTCTGATAAGACAAAACAAGAATTTTTCTAAGCTGTAGCTGTGTCAGTGCTACTATATGGCTGCACCATTTGGACTAACAAAATGCTTAAAGAAAATCTAGATGGGCACTACATAAGGATCCTGGAAGCAGCACCTCATAAAAAAAAGTAACTGTATGGCCACTTGCTTCCTATTACACACACCATCCAAATAAGACAAGCTGGACACTGCTGGAGAAGCAAAGAAACTCATAAGTGACATTCTCTTGAGGACACCTACACATGGAAACACCAGCATAGGCCAACCCCAAAAATCTGTGCAGATTCTGGATGCTATGTGGAAGACCTGTCGGAAGGGGGGGGGGGCGATGACCGAAAGGACAAGTGGCAAGAGAATCATGGAAATCTGTGCAGTCAGCATGAATGATCTTTTATAGTAACAATTATCCATTTGATGGAAATTTTTAATTAACAAAGATATTAAGCTAGACAGTGTTTAGAAAGATGAATTAAGTAGACAGTTATTACCAATTTATCTTCAAGGGGAAATCTTGGCCCTTTACCTAGCATTGACAGTTACTTCAACTAGTACCTATTAAATAGACACTAAAAAGTAGTGATGCTTTTTTTTTTTCTTTTCTTTAAGAACTAGTATAAACTATACTTGCTCCTTACCAACCAGGTTGTAACTGAAGTAGTACAAGGTGTGTGTTTGAAGCAAGAGTGGGAGAGAGAAACAACACATCCTAAAAGTGCTTGGGGGGGGGGGAGCAGATAGAAAAGGAGCTTAGTCAAGCAATTAGTAACAATACTGTTGCTAAGTAACAGTAGCTGTGGAGGAGGAGGAACGTAGTTACCAGTGGGTAAATGACTTGCTGACTGAGTCATTGAAGGATGCTGTTACAATATGAACACCTCACTCCAATTATATTCAATTGCTTGACAATGGCATAGAAAAATTGAGGAGGTAAAAGATCCCCAAATGGTGACTTTAGCATATTAGAATTCGGCGGACCTGAACTTTCAGACCCCCCCCCCATCTAAAATTTTTGTGTTTAATTTTTGTTTTTTTTTTCTTCGATCAATGGATTATTATGGATTGCACACCAATCTATCTGAAAAAATTCAAAAAAGTTATTTATTTTTCGAGTTTTCAGTGGTGCTCATTTCCCAGTATAAGTTTATAGTAAATCGATCCCCATATCGGAACCGCTCGAAAGGAAACTGGCGCAAAGGTGTCAAAGTTAGGGTGGCCCAGAAAAAACAGAACCCAATTTATTTATTATCGAGCGGTTCCGACATGGGGGATCGATTTACTATAAACTTATACGGGGAAATAAGCACCCTAAAAACTCGAAAAATAAAGAACTTTTTAGAATTTTTTTTCTTTTTACAATCTGATAGATTGGTGTGTAAACGATAATAATCCATTGAAGAAAAAGAAAAGAAATTACAAAGGAAAAAATTTTTTCAGTGGTTCCGATATGGGGGATCGGTTTACGATAAACTTATACGGGGAACTGAGCACCCCTGAAAACTCGGTTTCGATACCGGCCCGCGTCAACTCAGTGTATGAGTAGCACAGGGACCTGTGCAGTAAAGTGAGGAGCTGATGGTAGGTGTGGCACTCCATCCCTGATGCCAAAACAATCTCCTTTGTCGAGCGCTAGTGAAAAGGGGATAGACTCCCTCGTTTTCTGGCTGATACTGACAATAGGCCACCCCAATGACTTTTACATATATATACCAACACACCAAAACACCACATCAAAAAGAATCCATAAGTAAAAAAGACCTTGTGTTAATCCAGCCTGGTGGGAGGCCAGGAAAATATTTTCTTCTTTAAATATTCTACAATTGAACTAATTAATGGAATATTTTTGGTATTTATTCATTGATTATCTAAGTAGGAGTAGGTTGTTTTGTAAAAGAAATTAGTGGAAATATATATATATATATATATAATATATATATATATATATAGTATCCTAAAAAATATAGTAATTGCAAAATATCATAAGCCAAGCAATTCTAAGATGGGGATTATCTGTATAAGAAGATGGGAACATGATCAAATAGAAAGATTTATTCAAGAACAAATGTACTTACACTACAGATGTGGGTTTGTTTTAGTAAAATAAATAAATAATATTTCTTCTCTTTCCTTTCTATTATGAATAAATAGTAAAGAAGCTGAATTCAACTTCACATAATGTCTATGAATGTAATCAGTATAATTGACTAAGTGAATTGCTCAATATAAAAGTTTGAATATCTATTATACCATTTTATGATTACAATACTCACAATTTCAATTAGACATTTGCAAACAATTAGATGTTTTTAAATATTTTTCAATAGAAATAAGAAAAATCAATAAGAAGCAACGGGTAAAAATATGTTAAACATTATAAAAAAAATCATATTTAAATACTTTAAAATTTTCATCTTTCTCAGCTAAAACAAAGAAATGTATCTTATATAGAACAGCTATACTGATTGTGTTTACTTTAACTCTTAACATCCTGTTGAGAATTTTCCAAGTCCAGAGTTTCATTCCTCTAAGGATTTATCAAAAAATGGTTAAAAATTTCCTTTTCATTTAAAGTTACCTGTTATTTCTCTAAAAATAAAGACTTCTAAATATGTTTAATATTACATTTAAACAAAGGCTATCATTTGGGGCAGATTAGAAAAATGAATGTGACTTCTGGACGGGTGGAATCAGGTGGATGTTAAGAGTTAAGTATATATATATATATATATATATATATATATATATATATGAGAAGTAAACAAACAGACGATGTTTGTGATATGGCTATTTTCAGCCGACAATATTTGGGAGAATATGTGTTTTTAAATGAAGTCGAACCTAATTTATGAAAGTTAATTAATTAATAATTAATTAATTAGGCGGGATTACCTATTAAATTTAAGGCTAAACAAATCGAGAAAAATCAATCTCTGTATGTACATTTCGGCCTATTAGGCCTCATCAGCAGAGCTATAGATACAAAGACCGCCCCGTGTGCGATTCGAAACCTGATTGTCAAGCTGACTTGTCAAGCGTCTTACCACCACACCAAACGGATTTAGCAGATTTCTTCGTTTTGTTAAGGAGTAGGTATTTATATTCCTCTTAAGTGACCTCTACACGAACTTACGAGAAGTAAACAAACAGACGATGTTTGTGATATGGCTATTTTCAGCCGACAATATTTGGGAGAATATGTGTTTTTAAATGAAGTCGAACCTAATTTATGAAAGTTAATTAATTAATAATTAATTAATTAGGCGGGATTACCTATTAAATTTAAGGCTAAACAAATCGAGAAAAATCAATCTCTGTATGTACATTTCGGCCTATATATGTATCTATAGCTCTGCTGATGAGGCCTAATAGGCGAAATGTACATACAGAGATTGATTTTTCTCGATTTGTTTAGCCTTAATTTAATAGGTAATCCCGCCTAATTAATTAATTATTAATTAATTAACTTTCATAAATTAGGTTCGACTTCATTTAAAACACATATTCTCCCAAATATTGTCGGCTGAAAAATAGCCATATCACAAACATCGTCTGTTTGTTTTACTTCTCGTAAGTTCGTGTAGAGGTCACTTAAGAGGAATATAAATACTACTCCTTAACAAAACGAAGAAATCTGCTAAGTCCGTTTGGTGGTGGTGGTAAGACGCTTGACAAGTCAGCTTGACAATCAGGTTTCGAATCGCACACGGGGCGGTCTTTGTATCTATAGCTCTGCTGATGAGGCCTAATAGGCCGAAATGTACATACAGAGATTGATTTTTCTCGATTTGTTTAGCCTTAAATTTAATAGGTAATCCCGCTAATTAATTAATTAATTAATTAATTAACTTTCATAAATTAGGTTCGACTTCATTTAAAACACATATTCTCCCAAATATATATATATATATATATATATATGGAAGTAAAATGAGGAAATTAATCAGACAGTATGTAGAAAAAAGTAGACAAACATGGGATGTTAAAAAAGATGAATATTCATTCTTGGTGATTATGTCAATACTATAACGTTTCTGTCTTTATGACCTTCTTCAGGACGTGAGACGAGGTCTTGTGTCAGAGAGTTCAATTCTCTTTCTGGTATCCTTGGTCGTGAGTGGGAGGAGGAGGAGGAGGTGGTGGTGGTCAGCTGCTACTGATATGGGGTGGATGTTTGAAATGGAGGTAGGGTTGATTAGGAGGTGCAGTAGGGATAGTGGAAATTGGGTCATGCAATCCCATAAACACAGTCCACACAAAATTATTATTGAATTGCCAACTGGACAGAAAATTGCTTTATTCTTAAAGTTAAAGCATCTTATGATTATTGCTCAAATAAAACTTTTGCTA
The DNA here is from genome assembly GCA_023376005.1 of Doryteuthis pealeii. Classification (NCBI taxonomy): domain Eukaryota; kingdom Metazoa; phylum Mollusca; class Cephalopoda; order Myopsida; family Loliginidae; genus Doryteuthis; species Doryteuthis pealeii. The sequence continues at coordinate 39,001,558 of CM042157.1, read as the reverse complement.
TGATGTGCCATTTTGCTAGGTTACAGTACTGCCATCAGATTCATTTGAACTAATAGAAAATTTTCCATGCCATTCCATGTTTGAGGCATGTACCAAGAGTTATTGGTCTTTGAGAGTTAAAAACCAAGAATATTATGCCAGAACCAATTTTTTTTTTACTTTTATTGCAATCAACATAGGATCGGTGTTATTCTAAGCAATCAGGATAAATCAACTCAATAATGAATAAATCCTTATAAGATACTTTGAAGCACTCAAATATATTGATCTGTAATAGCAATAATCATCTTTACACACCATTGACCTACTGAGGAACTAGGTTAGAAATGAAGAAGACATCTAAAATAGAAATAACTTGCAATAGAAAAAAAAAAAATACTATAAAAACTTTTTTGTACACCAGATGCAATATCTTCAAAATAAACCTTAACATTCTTACACCAAAACACACACAACATTTTTAGCTCATATCAAAAGAATTATAGCAGACTTTTGCTCACTGTATTTTCAAATTAATATTTCTTAAATGTTAATGATTCCTTCGCACATAGATATACAGGCACACAGAGACAAAAAGAATCTAGTAAAAAAAAATTTCAATAAAGTCTTTTTTCCATAAGTGCTTTCATCTTTGCTAACATCCAGGGAACTTGAGACCAGAAGAAGAAGCTGCTGCAGTTATCTTCCTTTGTTAGTCTGAGACCAACAGCAACAGTTCTGGCATGGTTGTGCCCATTCTTTCATATTGGTGGACTAACCTTTCCATTGCCACTATCACTTGCATTACCAATGCTCTTTTGGTTGGTTGGTTGGTTTACGGAACATCAACACTTTTTGGGTCATTTAATGCTGTATCAAGTCAATTTGATATTCTGTTTCTTATAGTACCTGCTTTTGCTTAAATGGTCACCCATCTAAGTATTGAACAGGCTCGTCACTGCTTAACTTTGGTGATCTAGCAGGAATCAGTGCTTTCAGCATGACTTGACCGAAAGCCCAATACTCTGTATGAGGTTGATTTATTGATTTTATAGGCAAGTGGGGAGTTAATGGTAGGTGTGACGCTCCAGCTCAGGTGCAAAAAAAATTCTCACTAGTGATAAGGGGATAGACTCCCTCGCTGTCTGGCTGATATCGACTATAGGTCACTCTGTTGACTTTACTTTTACTTAGTCATTATGGAATTGTGTTCACATTTACATATTCTATGTAGTTATTTCTTTTTTTCTTTCTTTTTTTGCACACAATCCTATCAAATATGAATGATTTTTAAACAGATATATTTGACCCATAGCTGGGACCCTAACAGGTACTACTACCACTCCAGGTCAAAATGTACCTGGGAGTAATGACAAAGAAAGGGGACTCCACACTCTCTAGATCTCTGAAACTACATCAGATGCAGATTAATTTCATACCCTAGATACTCCCATTTTTAGAGGGGAGGGGATACAGTCAGAATATTCTTAGCCTTGCGGGCAAGACTCCTTGCATGAGGGTCATGTATAAGCTATATCATGACCAAATCATGTCAGCTTCTGATGGTTTAACAGTGGAAACAAGACTCAATTATTATTGGAGGTCAATATTTTAGAACAATGGTTTGTGTTCCTTAGAAGAAGAAAACCCAAATGCCAAGAGAAGACAACAGATTTAGGTTTGAGATTCTTTTTATTAAGGTCAAGCTAATTACATTGTTAAACTGGGACTCTGTCATGGTTGACAATAGGTGTAAGTTTTTTCTACTGCTTCTAGGTAGTTAATTATAAGAGAGAGAGGTTTATCTAAGTGCTTGTTCACCCACTCGACTCCAACTATAATAGCATGTTAGTGACAAGACATCCTGTCAAGATATCTCACAATGGGACAGGATGCAGGGAGAAGTGGATTCAAGTGAGTTTCCAAAAAGGTAACAGTGATAAAGCAAAATGAACATAAAACAACCAGAATTTGAACTAGTCAACAAATTTTTTTTTTACAAACAAATTTATACCATATCACATCCCAAAGTCAAAAAATAGAAAAGAGAATGGAGAAAAGGGGAGAAAGAGAGAGAAAAATAGAAAGAAAAAGGAGAAAAAAAAAAAGAAAAGAAAAGAAAAAAGAGAAAAAAAGAAAGGAGAAAAAAAAAAGAAAGAGAAAAAAGAAGAAAAAAGAAGAAAAAAGAAGAAAAAAAGGAAAAAAGAAAAAAAGAGAAAAGAAAAAAAAGGAGAAAAAAGAAAAAAGAAAAAGAGAAAAGAAAAAAGGAGAAAAAGAAAAAAAAGGAGAAAAGAAAAAAAGGAGAAAAGAAAAGAAAAAAGGAGAAAAGAAAAGAAAGAAAGGAAAAAAGAAGAAAAAGAAAAAGCTAATCTTATTCTAATTCAAATTTACAATCTATACATAACTTCTGCATAAATTATAAAGTTTTAACAAGAAAATATATACTTTATAGTTATTTACTAAGCTTGGTTAAGTTATAGCACAAGGCCGAAAGTATGATGCACCCTGAGAGTTGACCTCACCAACAATAATTTTGCTAATCCAGATAGCTATTTACACTTATATATATATATATATATATATATATATATATATATTATATTATATATATACGTACATTCTAACATTCTACACACCGAGCGATCCTTTGCCGGGATTACACTTGTCAATTTCATTTTCTATAAGAAAAAGTATCGAATTTTATGCGATACATGCGTTGTAAGCCTTCAAGTAAAATTTAATATATATATATATATATATATATATATATATATATATATAATGATCAATATTAGAGAGAGCATATACATCTAACATAGGATAGTATAGGCAGAGTCAATGGTGCTTAGTAACCTATGCACTCATCAGGAATGTGGACCAATGATCAAATAGGCAACAAACTGACAGTTACCAAGCACCATTGACTATGTCAAAATATATATATAATATATATATATATATATATATACACATACATTGAAAGACGGCAAATAAGAAAAAACATAATATGCGTATATATATTATATATATATATATATATATTATATCAACTTGGCGAGTGGATGTGAACTGTCTGACAAATCCAGCACTGCATGAAACCCAAAATCACAGAAATATCCAGGATATATATATATATATTATATATATATATATATATATATATATATTATATATATCTCACACACACAAAAAATCAAATACAAAACATTAAGTTTTGTTCTAGGGTGTAGACATTTTTGTTTAAAGATATCCCATCATTCTATTAAAAGAAAGGCTTTGAATAGTTGATATATTAAGCCTTTTATTTATTATTAGTATCTTGATATCTTCAGAGCCCAAAAGATCTGGCTTATAGAAAAATAATGCTCAGCTCAAAATATTGGGCTTATAGATTCAAAGAGTAAAAGTCTATCAGTAGACAATCTGAAAGCAGGGGGGGGGGAGGGGGTTAATGAAATAGAAGTATGCCAATTGGTTAATTAAATAAAAATTACATTCATTTCTATGTAAATATTGACGCAGTATCTACATATCCGATTAAAATATGCATATTTCATCTTTCTTACTAGTCAATCTAATTTCATTTTATAGAATATATTATTCTTTATGCAATATAAGCATAGTCACTATCAGAAATGATTGGATTATTTACATATAGCCTAGCTCTCTCTCTAGCTCTCGCTGCTCAAGTCTTTTCTCTTCTCTCTATCACCTTGTATTCTTCCTCTTTCTTTTTAATTTTTCTCTCATTCCAATTTATTTTGCTTTTTGTTCTTCTCATGAATATTTATTTATCCTGCTTATTTAGGAAATTCCCCCATGTTATGATAATGGGATTTCTCATTTTGTAGTGAGACAGGGTTGTGTGACAATAAATATTATCAAGACATGCTGATAGAATGGATTCCTTAGACTTTCTCACCATCTGCCTCTATCAGCCATCACTCTTTGTAAGTCCTCTAAACACCATTCAGTGTCCACACAAAGCTGATAAATGTAAGTTTTTGTTGGTCGGCTAACTAGTTTGTTCATGTGTAGGAGCTGATAGAAAATCACTTATGAGTTTATCCTTACTTGTCCAGCATGTTTTGTTCATCTTATTTTGATTGTTTGTGAGATAGAAGGTAAGTGGCCATACAGTTGTTTTGTAGGGTGTTGTTTCCAGGTTTTGTTCAAAACAGCATGTAACATCCTTGTGTAGTTCTCATCTAGCTGTTTTTTGTTTGAATCGAAAGGATGCAGCCATACAGTAGTACTGATACAGTTACAGCTTGGAAGAATTCCCATTTCATTTTATCAGAGAGATCAGAGGCCTTTATTTATGTTTGTTTATCCATGCATAGCTCAAAGACAGCTAGAGCTATAGCCACTAAATTTTCAATGATTACCAAGTGGACCCAAGAGTATGTTTTTAACATTAGTTTGTTATTTTAATTTCAGAATTAAGTTTTTGGCAAGTGATTTCACTTACATTGTAAATATATAAATGCTAAATTGTTTACCAAGTTTGTTTGTATTCACCAACCTCCTACACACAAGCAGGATATGACACCAAAGTCAATTTTTCAAGCAGTGTTTAACAGGTTTGAATTCAGAGTTTTCCTTCACCTAGACCAGTTGCCATACCAAGGTTAAAGTGCCCAGTTTTCCCTAATATTTACCCATAGGAGGGAGAATATTTGGATTCACACCTTTCCCATGAGTATTAGTGCTATGTGAAATTCAGCCTTGTCCAGGATTTGAACTCTTGTTACCATGTTCATTTCCTATGACAATAACCATTACACCATGGGCATCTCTAATTGTTTGCTAAGTTAATTAAACTGGATCTACTTTTTTGCTTAGCCATACTAGCTAAAACTCTAGCAACAGGCAACATCATAAACTAGTATATATAAAGTCATTTAATATTTTATATAAGTAGATTTCAATTGTATAAACAATAAAAGATATCAAAATCCTGTTATGAACAGATGGAAGTTCCCTATCATTTTCTATAGGAAGGAAACAAAGGAAAAAATAACAACTCTTTCTTTCTCTTGTGCAAAATATAAACTCCTTCATCATCAAGTGGTCAACCATTAAAACATCCTTTACAGACGTAATCTGAAACAACAGATCCGCTGCTTTTTGCTCAATACTCGTTACAAAAATAAGTTTACACGTACAAATTTATTAAACCAATACGCAAGTACAGAAATAATATGAAACCGGAAAATTAAGGTTTCTTGGAGAAACGATAATTGTATACATTTTGAATAAATCGGGATTTGCATGCGTGTCTGAGAAGACAAGAATAATGGTGATAAAAGTTAACTGGTCAACTTTTTTTTTGTCAGTACCATCAGCCATAACTTGAAACATTACACTAAATGTTAAGTAGAATCTGTCCTTCTGAAGGCAATATCAAACAATATAATATTACATTAATTTAATAAAAATACAAAAGTGAGCATTATATATTATATATAATATATATATATATATATATATATATTTGGGAGAATATGTGCTTAATTGAAGTCAAACCTAAATTTTTTGAAAGTTAATTCATTAATGATTAATTAGGCGGGATTTAATCATTAATGAATTAACTTTCAAAAAAATTAGGTTTGACTTCAATTAAGCACATATTCTCCCAAATATTGTCGGCTGAAAATAGCCATATTTGTTTACGTTTATATATATATATATATATATATATATATATATACCCACCCCTCCGTATGAGCAGGATGTGACACAGAGTCAATTTTTTTTTAATTCAGAGTTATCCTTCTCCTAGACCGATACCTAGCCATGGTTAAAGAACCCAGTCTGCCCTGCTATTCACCCACAGCTGGAGGGAGAATTGGATTCATACCTTTCCCAAGGGTATTAGCGCCATGTGAAATGTGAACAGCTTCGTCCAGGAATTGAACTCGGGTTGACTATTTCTAACGACTAACCATTAGACCACGCACTTCCATATAATTTATTATATTTTATTTTTTCATTATTTTATTTAATATTATTTTTTAAATTTTCTTTATCTTTTTTATCACATCATAATGCCTCGTGCATTAATACGTAAACACATTATGTTTTGGAATAAAAGTCTTGCATAAAAAGATCCGATCATGTGAACACACATCACAATATACAAACGCTTGACCAACCACTTTTTACTATTCTCCCATCTGAGGATTGTGTTATACACACGAAACTTGAGTAACAGTAATATAGTCCCATAATCTTATATTTTAGGTTTTAAACCTGCTCTGCTATTATAGTATTGAGCACTATTTCTATGCAAACACTTTATTTTCTGTCCTTCATATATCACACACACAAGTATATTTCCTGTCATGAATAATGGAATTATTTACATATGAACGGGGGACTTCTTGTTTCTGGGTGCCTGATGATGACAACAGTCATGTTAGCAAGGTAAGAACTCAGGAGCATCAGTTTACTAAAATCCCTTAAAAGTAAGCAACAAAAAAAAAAAAAAAAAAAAAAAAAAAAACCTAGTAAAAAGTATGCAAAGAGAGAGTAAGTCATAAGAAAGGAAAAGTTGAAAAATAGAGAAAGAACAAAAGTAACTTTAGAGCAAGATGAAGACTTAGATATAGAAAGTTATCAAGAATTATTAAGTCTACCTAGTTTTTATAAATTTAAAAAAAAAAAAAAAAAAAAAATCAGATATATTTGAATATTGAAAATGTGTTTTGTTATCCTAACATAATCTCTCATTACCCTGCAGTGACAAAAGTGTGTGTCAGATAAATACATAGTTGCTGCACATGTGTGTGTGTGTGTGTATGTGCATATATATATATATATATATATATATATATATATATATATATAGTCATCCACATACAGTCCCGTTTTGATGTATCTCATCTCATCAGTGCTGCTAGACATGCAGAACTGTTTCAGGCCAGGATCAAAACTCAACCAATTTGTCATCAGTCAGAGTTCTTACCTCCGATCCCTCTACATGACCTACTTTGAGAAAGAGAATTTACTGATATAAACATAAGGCTGCTAGAGAGTGCTCAATCCGTTTATTAGGAGAGCTATGTATATATTTGCACACACGAGATCAACTACTATATAAAATTGGCAGCTTTGAATCAAGCAAGCCAATATCCAGCCTCAGAGACCACTAAGGTAATAAAATGTCTTGTGATTTATGTTCTATTCAACAGTTAAACATTTGTTTAGACAAAAATAAAACAGATAAAGAATTGGATACTAAAGATTAACTAGGTCATTTACTTATCAATAAAGTAATAAATATATTGAAAATAAGCAGTAATATTAGACTTTATCTATAACACAAATAAACTTTGAATAGTCGATGGAGCAGTAACCTAGAAACTAAAAGATTATGTGTTGCCAACCCAGTGCATGAGTAACACACCTTGGGTAATATGATCAGTGCAGTAAAGTAAGGAGCTGATGGTAAGTGTAGTACTCCACCTCAGACGCTAAAACAATCCCCTGGTATTGTGCTCGTGAAAAGGGGATAGACAAACAATAGGCCACTCTGCCAACTTTTCTTTCTTTTTTTTATTATAAAAATCCTTTATGCATTAAAAAATTAAATAAATAAGATGAATTAAACTTAGATAAGTTTGTCATGTTCATAAAAAGAGAAGAAAACTTTTTACAGAGAATAAAACTTTTGTATCCATAGCATTTTATAGTTCTCTAACCAACTGAGCTACAAAGAGTTACTGGTTATCAGAAGATGAAATGTAACCTTTTAAACTCCTCATTTATTCTCCATTTCTGTACAGGTTATATATAATTATTATTTTGTGGATAATATGGGTGCTATATTTCTAAGCATATATAGCTCAATATCATTGATAGAGGTTTTGGTCTGAAGATCGCATAAGTGAGAAACTGTCAGTAACCAGGTGTTTCCTCCATATTCACGATACCTTAATTTAAATATATATTTGAATTAAGGTATCGTGAATATGGAGGCTCTATCTGCTTAGAAATATAGCACCCATATTATCCACAAAATATTAATAATAATAATAATAATAATAATAATTAGTAGAAGCAACAATAGCATTTAGTAGTATTAGTAGCAGCAACAATAGCATTTTTATGAACCTTTGTACTATTGACTAATTTTACAATTTAAAAAAAAAAAAAATGTTTTAATATTTAAAAAAAAAAAAAAAAAAAAAAAAAATTAAGATTAAATAAAATTTGAATTTTGCTATTTCTTATGCCGTTACTAATTTACAAATGTTTTTTGTCAAATCTCCAAATCACTATCAATAGAAAATTTTTAAAGTGCAGAAGCTGGTCAATACGATTTCATCCCAATATACATAAAAAAGATAAAATAAAATAAAAAATTAAAAAAATTATGATTGACTAAGAAAGGAAAAACCAATTCGTCTCTCCAGAGGTGTGCCAATAATACTACTTTACAAACAATAACCTAAAATAAAAAAAATTCCTAAATACAAAAGTTGCAATTCATCTCCACACAAAGAAACAAAATCCAATACAGAAAAGATTGTTGCTATGCCAAACAATATAAAGTTCTTTGTGAAAAGATTTTGTGCTCTGTTGGTAGGGAATTTTATATTAATCACCAAGTCAACCTTCTCTATTTATTCAGGACAAATTGGGAGTGACCAGGGATATCAGCTGATATCTAGAGATGACAAGGTATTAGTCACATAATCATTTTCTATACTAATAATCCTTAATGTCAGAGAGGTAACTAAAATCTTTTGCTGAGGAGAAATTAAACGTCATAGCATTGCATTTTTTTTTTTTTTTGAGTCCAGAATATCAAAGATTATTGGAACTGAGACAATAGGAGTTAACACTTGAATATTTTTTGTTGGATTGTTTTTGTCCTTCTCTATAAGTAGTTGTTCCTTTTAAACATATATATATATATATATATATATATATATATAAGGTAAAATAGTAAGGGAGGATTCTATTTGGGATCATCAAAATCTGTATGCTCATATAGATGCAAACTTATAGATTCATACAAGGATTTTTATAAATCCCTGAGAGTGCTCAATGTATAATAACTAATGAATCAATTATATACAGGTGAGACTAGACTCATTGAGTCTCTGGTTGAAATAAATTTATCATAGTCTAATGACGGTTTGTTAAGTTTTTCTTTCTTTGAAAGTCGTGTGTGTGTGTGTGTGTGTGTAGGAAGAAATGGAAACCGATCTGACAGTATATGGAAAAGTAATAAATAAAAGTGAAAAATAAGAAATGTAAGGATGATTTATTAATATTTGAAAAAATATGTCAACGTTTAATGTTTCAATAAATATGTATCTATCAAATATTTATCTAAAATTAAATATATATCAAATATGTACAAATAATGTACAATAATTGGGGAATTATAGACAGAGCAATACATTTAAATAACTAATTTAAAAAGTTCATTTTGTTTTTCTAAAATTGGTCCTATTAATAACTTATCCTTTATAACTACAGTCCATTATAACTTGAATACATAAAAATCTTTTTTAAAAATCAATAATTATATATTTACTACAGGGCAGTAAAAATTAAATTTTAAAATTTATATGCAAATATATAACTACTGAGTCGGAGGTAATTTTTTTTTTAATTACTTTTGATAAATAAAAAATGTAGGGAGGTTGAAGTCTCGTTGACTTTCAGATGGCAAAACTGATAACATAATAACAAAATCAATAATTGAAAATTGTAACTATTGCCAAGATACTTATGACATTTCATTGCTGCTTGGGAAAATACCTTTTTGAATGATGCAGTTGATGAACTACTACAACAAATGCAGAAGCTTAACAAGAAGTGCATAAATACAATTAACTAGTCACTGTATCATCTCATTTTTATTATTACAGCATCCAACAAATCCAACCTTCTTTCAAACATCTGTTGTTACAATATATTAAAGAAGGACTTTGTAAAACAATCCCATAAAATAACCAATTGCTATTAAATATAATAACTTTCAAAAATTATAAAATTATTTACACACTGATCAACTTTTTGTCAACTTAAGACAAACTTTTTGGTTGTTCTTAAATTCAATGACATATATAAAAAAAAAAATTTTTTTTAATTTAACAAAAATTATCTTGATCCTAATGAGAAAAGCATGCTGACATTCAGAACTTCCTAATTGAAAAAAGTAAAAACTATTTTAAATTAAAAATGTAAAATTTAATTATATAATGATTTAAAATAAAAATATTTTTAACCAATCTCAATCATTGCATTAAGAGAGAAAAATAAGTAATATCAAATGAGTTATTGGCTTTCTCCAAGACTACATAAAAAAAAAGCAAATAAGTTAAGTCAAATGAGGTATGGTCCCTACAATTGTCAAAAATTGATACCTATATGTATATATATATAAAGATTCTATGTGTCTTTAGGTTGGTTTATACAACAGCCGAGGGCAAATACTTTTATAAAAGAAAATTAGTGAAGACTAGTAAAGATCCAAGTTCAATAAAATCAACACCCTATTTTTGTCCAAGAGAGGGTTAAAAAAATCTTTTACCCCATAAGAAAAATATAGATAAGAGATTTATTTTTTAATAGAAAAAAGAAAAAATGGTATACAAATCTATAAAAGATATATTAAATTAATATTTCTAAAGTGGTTGTTCTTACTTTAAACTAATATACTTGTGCCATAAAAAAAATGGCAGCAATATATATGCGATTGTATTTTGAACTTATAAAATACTTTTATAAAACGTGTGTGTGTGTGTGTGTGTGTGTGTATATAAATCAGAATGTTTTAAACCTCGACGAAATTTGCAAATATTAATAAATCATCTTCATAACTTATTTTTCACATTTATTTATTAATTTTTTTCCACAAGTAGATAATTGTAAAAAGTTAAAATGTTTTGTGTTTATCATTTTAACTTATAATTGATCAATCCACAATTTTTTTTTTTTTTTTTTTTTAAATTTTATTTTGTACACAAGATTTGTGTGTGTGAGTGTTAATGTAAACATTTTAAAACAAGAGCAGAATTAAAATTAAACAAAGAAAAAAAAATACAAAACTTGATACTTTCATCATTTCAAAACATATTTTATCAAAAAGCTATCATTAAAAGGAAAAAAATTCTACACCAAAATGATAATTTCAAATATTGTTTTTGCTTTCATTACTAAGCTTCATAACATTTATTAGGCTGTTCCAAGAGGGTAACTACCAGCAGAGAAGAACAATCTGAGGGTAGTGGTCAGTTAGTTGATTGACTACTTAATACTAAAAAGGAAGGGGGAGGGAACTACTGCAAGTAGTCGTCAATATAAGAATTGTATTACAGAAAATGTGCTGTGCCAACATTAGGGAAGAAATACATTCTTTTGAAGTCTTTATTTTGATGAGGGTTTCAGGTCAGTCCAACATGTAATAAGGGATATAAAATGGCCCCCACTTCTAACAGATATGGGAAAAACGATCAAAGGATATCGATCAATATAAAGCTGATTAGGTAGCCATTACAGTTTGAGCTCAGGCTGGGAGAGAAATTGAAGCTAACAGATTCCACCTGATCATTCGATTGGTTAAGAATTTTTCTAGGTCTTTCTCAATCAAAAGCTTTTTTTCTAGGTTACATTTATAAAAAAAATAAAATAAAATAAAAAAGTCTTTATTCCAAATGAAAACACTTCAGTAGCTCACTGCTAATCAGAGGTACTAGCTATCTTAAAAAAATAAAATAAATAGAGATATAATACAAAATAACAAAAATAAAATCTACTTATGTATAAAATCTAATGTGTGTGTGTGTGTGTGTGAAAGAGAGAGAGAAAAAGATATATATAGAGACAGACTATACACACACACACAAGAGAGACTACAAACACACACACACACAAGAGAGACTACAAACACACACACACACACACACAAACACACACAACACACACACACACACACACACAGAGAGACTACAAACACACAACACACACAAGAGAGACTACAAACCACACACACAGAGAGACTACACACACACAACACATAAGAGAGACTACAAACACACACACACACGCATAAGAGAGACTACAAACACCACACACACACTACACACACACATAAGAGAGACTACAAACACACACACACACATAAGAGAGACTACAAACACACACACACACATAAGAGAGACTACAAACACACACACACGCATAAGAGAGACTACAAACACACACACACACCAAACACACACACATAAGAGAGACTACACAACACACACACATAAGAGAGACTACAAACACACACACACACACGCATAAGAGAGACTACAAAACACACACACACACACGCATAAGAGAGACTACAAACACACACACACACTAAAACACACACACACACACATAGAGAGACTACAAACACACACACACACACACATAAGAGAGACTACACAACACACACACACACATAAGAGAGACTACAAACACACACATACACATATATATATATAATATGGGAGAGAGAGATGGAGATCACTCAAACTGGTCTCACTATAGAATGAGAAATTCTGTTATAGCAACACTGACATTCAACACAACCCCAAGAAAATTGTATTTGTGTTATAACAATTTCTCATTACTCAGTAGTGAGACCAGTTTATTAATACATCACAAAAAGATTCTAGTTTCAAAACTGACAGAATTTTAACAGAGGGGATTAATACTAATTCAGCAAATACAAAAACTTGACAAATTTCAATATTCATTTGGTTTTTGTATTTGTTTTTTATTATTTTTTGTCCAAATTGATCAATTATTATAATTTTATGAATATCTTGAAGAGTAATACAACTGAAGAAGTCTGGGGATTGGGAGCTACTGAATTTAGGCAAAGTCTATATACACTATATTGATCCAAGGAACAAGTGCTGATACATATGGAAATAAGCTTCACCTTTTTTTTATAGGAACTAGAGTGTGTGTGTGTCTCTTATTCATTCATATATATATATATATATATATATATATATATATAAAAATCTACTCTCCTGACACATAAGAGGCCTAACAGTTCAGTTAAAGATGTGAACTACTGGACTACCTATACAGATGATTTGTTTTACAGTGGTAAAGGCTCTACACGAGCAGGATGCAACACAAGGTCAATTTTTTAAGCGGACTTTAACAGGTTTGAATTCAGAGTTTTTCCTACTCCTAGACCAGTTGCCATAAAAAAGCCCAGTCTTCCCTACTATTTTACCCATAACTGAAGGGAGAATAGTTGAATACATACTTTTCCCAAGGGTATTAGCACAATGTGAAATGCAAAGAGCCTGGGTTTAAACTTGGGGCACAGTGTTATTTTTTCCTATGACAATAAATATGAATGCCTCCTAGCAGAACTATTATAGACCATAGAATGTTTTTGGCTTTAAAGATTCCACAACAATAGATTGAAAAACATTGTGCTTGGACAATTTTAACATTAAAAGTTATATGACACTACTTAACAAGAAAAAAAAAAAATAGGCCCCCTAATCCCTAAATAATCAGAAAGCTAAAAAGACAAAGGTCAACTATCGGAATACTATTAACCTAACGTTTTTGTCCCCTCGGATATTGTGCGCTTAACTGGTGAAAATGCCATCACATTTGCCATTAAAGCATTAAATAGACAGTCAGGTCATATATATATTACCAACCCCTCTGTATGAACAGCATGTCACACAAGGTCAATTTATTAATTAGTCAGGTCATATAGCAAACCAACATAAAGCAAACATTTCAATATCCCTAAATGGAGTCTTTAAATTTTTTTTTTTTTTTTTTCCAAATCAATGTTAGAACATATATAGATTACAATCTCATAGGAAACACCAGTTCTCAAATTTAATCATTAAATCAACACGAGACCTTAAGATCTTAAACATCAAAGATCTTAAAGATCTTAAATGGTCAAAGTTAAAGTGGAGGGGGGGAGGTGAATGAATTTGGTGAGAATTGTATTTTCTCACTTCCTCAGAGAAACCTGAAAATAAATTCAAATTGTATCACTTTCTTGTAAAGTTTCTTTTCATTTTAATTAAACCAAGAAGAGACCAATTGTCTAACATGGTATAACATAAAGACTAACCCCTTCACATTACAATGAATTTGAAGCTATAATATCCTTCTGTCATATAAAAAAAAGTTTTTTTCTTTGGGACATGATTGGAAATAATATTTCATTACTGTCTAAAATGAAGATGATCACTGTATATCTTGCGAACACTAGATGCTTACTTTATACCATTATATCTATCTATATCTCTATATAGCGTGTGGTATATTTATATAAGTAAATAGTACTCAATATCATTCATAGATCATGTATATCTAAGGATATCATGGACATGAAGTCAAGTGCTTGGTCGCCTATGTGATTTTCAAACCAAGCGTGTGTGTGTGTATATATATATATATATATATATATATATATATATACACACACACACACACACACACACACACACACACACACACACACACACACACACACACACACACACACTCCTCATTGCACTTAAATGGGATAGAATCAGGATCAATACCTAATGTTTGAAATATCACAAGGGGGGGAAATAATAGAACTGAACAATTTTTGAAACAACCCTGTCAAATCATACTGAAAGTACTGGTTCTGCCAGATCACCAAAGTTAAGTTGACCTGCTCAGTACTTAAATGGGTGACCACTGAAAAAACAAGAAAGTATTGAAAGCCATCTGAGGCCTGTGTGTCAGTACCAAGTAAAGATTAGTAAATAACAACCTACATAGACACAGATGGGTCATCACAATAAACTAAACCTTGCTTTATAATTCACCTCATGGGAGGTGGCTTCATCAATTCTTTCAACCAAATAAGAATAAAAATTTAAAATAAAATTCATAATTTATTTTAATTTCTAAATGGATTATCCTTTTATTATTGATTAATCATAGATTTTATGAATAACACTGGATTAGCAAGTAAATGGATTGGAATCTCAAGATTAGTTTCTTAAAATTTTGTGCATCTGTCAGATCAGTTAATCATTAATTCAAAATAAATCTTTGCTAATTCAATTGATGTTCAAGCGTGATTTATTATGAAGTGTCTGAAAACTTTCAAAGAAATATTTATTTATTAGCATCGTTCTTATCAAAATTTTTGGTTTTATTTAGGAAATGATTGGTAGAGAATACACCTAGGAATTGCAAGGTTTCAGGTTCGATATCAATCCTCGCCAACTCAGCGCATGACTAGCACAGATTGGGTAATCTGATCTGTGTGGTAAAGCATCTGGGAGCTGACATTAGGTATGGTGCTCCATCTCAACAACAACAAAAAAATCTAGGTCTAGCGCTAGAGAAAAGGAGATATACACTCCCTTGCCGTAAAGTTGATATCAACAATAGGCCATTCCACAAACCTTTTTTTTTTCTTTTCAATTTAATTAATGAAACCAAGTTGCTTACACAACCTGGTTTCATAGTCCTAGAGCATTTTATATTTTTTGTATGGGTAACAGTTTTTAAGTTATTACATGGAATTGTGATCCCCTGAACATGAATAGTTCAGTTTTTTTTTTTTTTTTTTTATAGACAACAGAAATTCTCAACTCCACTTTAAAATACTTTTTTAAGTGTGTGTGGGGGGGGGGGGTAGAAAATTTAGACCATGACAGGAAGCTTATGATAATTAAGTGGAGCCTGGTATCCCATTTGCCCAGGCAGCAGTTTCCCCACTGTAATAACAAGGACCCTGATGTTTTAAGCCTAAAGACAGAACCTAGAAAATTTCTACAAGACAATCATTTAACCTTGGGTTATGTGTAGATATCACACACACTTAAAAAAGAAAAAAAAACACAAGTTCTAATTGTCTACATGGGGTGATAAATCTCAGATCATCCATACATAGACAGGATAGATAGATACATACATACATACATAAAAATCTCATTGAAATAGATTAATGAATTAGTCAAAAAATGTGTGTATCTTGACACTAGTTAGAGAGGAAACAAAGCAAACAAGATAATAATAATAAATACTTTCAAAGTGATAACAGTGTCAAATTAACGAATAAATTCACAAGGATTTTTAAAACGGAAGATATCCTGCTCTTACTATGATTCACCAAATCTATTTTTATCTGTTTATCTTGATTAAATAAATATACTGCCGCTTGAAAGTTTGTCAACTCCCCAGATATGGTCATTGTTATTGTGAACAAATTTAAAATAAGTCTATTAAATGTTCATCCAAACATTAATTTGTAATGCAAATTTTTCAAATAATGAATACAAACAAAAAAGAATTTCAGTTTTGGTGAAATGAATCTTTTTTTGTTATTGTTTGTGTTCATTATTTGGAAAGTCTACTTTACAAATTAATGTTTTGATGCATATTTAATAGGATTATTTTAAATTTGTTCACAATAACAATGTCCATATTTGGTTTCTTTGTTTAATGGAATATCAACCTTCATTCATTATTTAATGCCAAAGTCATCCTGTAGAAGAATAGTAGTGGTACTATTTAACCCATAGGTGGGAGTAGATGAGGGGTTCATACCTTTCCCAAGAGTATTTATCCAAAAGTGAACCTAATAGCTTGACTGGTGTTTGAACTCACTTAATACAACAATGTCACATTCCAACACATAAGCCTCTATGCCATGGGACTTCCCCTCTGACCATGTCTGGGGTGTTCAAACTTTTGAGCAGAACTCTATATAACTGGCAACTTAATTCTTGAAGCTGCTTTAGCAATTTAAAAAAAAAAAAAAAAAAAAAAAAAAAAAAGCACTTCATTGGCTTTTTTTTTCATTTTTTTTTTTTTTTATGTTCATAATATTTATCATATTCAAAGAAATCATCAATTTCTAGTCAATATTAGACATAAATCACATAATTCATTTGAAAATTGTTTCAAATGAATCCAAGACTCTAAAAGTAATCAGGATCTGTTAGCAGTGAAAAAAAAAATAAGATAAAATAATCAAAGATGAATTCTTCTATTACTTCTAACAAAATAGCTAACAAAAAGTGACATTTTTAAAATTTTCAAAGTCTTGTTGATAGGGTTGGCCATTTTACACACACTAACAGGATTGTACTCAAGAAAGTCTTTACTCCTCTATTAAAAGTCGACAGACTCAGATTACTTCAGCTTTACAGTGTAAATCCCAACCCAACAATTTGAAATTTAGGGAGTGTACACACTTGAAAGAGAAAAATATTCCAAACACTTGGATATAGAAAACCATTACTATATCATATAAGCATGATTCATAGACACCACCTCTGTTGTTTAACAACAGTTTCCTAGTTTTCTTTTAATAAACAAATTAGCATATTGACCGGCTATGAACTGGGACAATCTAGTTTTGAGGGACTTTCCTTTTAACAAAAGCTTCACTAATATGGGTGTTCATTTTGCCAGTAATAAAAAAAAATGTGAATCAGTTTTAAGAAAAAAAATTCTAATTGTTAAAAAGGTTTACAATTTAACAACCAACTTTTTCTGGCCTTCAAGATTGGGATTAAAGTGGGATTATCTGTTCTTATCCTTCCACTATATTCTTGTCTTCAGGCAAAACACATTAAAAAAAAAAAAAAAAAAATTTTTTTAAAAAAGAAAAGGGTGGGGGGAGATCCTGATTACAATTTTTAAAACCTGCAGCAGTACCCCCCGCCACAGCAAGTGTGTTTGCAGACGGGTCCACTAACTACCAGATAGTGTTTGCTATGCTATCTATACATTAAACTTATTTCACTGGACTGTGAGATGTTGAGCTCTCCAAGTGCTACTCACTAGATTTGACTGTCTTAGAGAATGGCTTCAGAAACCATGGTTTTAGGTTTACCTGATCTTCCCTGATCATTGACATTCTTGCAAATAGAGCAATCTTCATCTTGTTACTATACTATGGTCAACAGTGTCTTCACCTTTTTCACAACAAATGTTTTGGTTGCTTTTGCAGTGTTAAGGCCTAGTTTGAACCCATAAACATAAATTCCCAAATTAGACTACATTGCATGTTTATCTGTGCGGCTTTCAAATCAAACACAAAGTGAAGCAATGCACAATGTGTCAGTGCACTACCAAAATACTACCAACCACAGCAGGTACTCCCCACAG
>CM042157.1:38925923-38978423 GCA_023376005.1 Doryteuthis pealeii | reverse complement strand
CAAGCAGAGTGGTTGGTATAATGTATATATACATGTATGTATATATATATATATATATATATATATTATATATATATATATATATATATATATGTGTGTGAGAATGGGAAATGAATCAGACATTATGAGGAAAAAATGAATAAAGAAAAGAAATGTAGATGGATAAAAATGAATTTTATCGATATCACTTTTAATCGATATCACTTACACATGTGTTTCGGTCTGTTTATCAAAATGTATATGGATTTACGTTATTATTATTATTAAAATAATCAGATGGAGTTGAAATGATGATGATAATAATAATAATAATAGGAAAAATGTATAAAATGTTCCGTACACAGAGAGATTTTGCCGACCTTCATCAGAGTGGTATTTTTATTTTATTGAGTTGGAGACAAGAATAGAATTTCAAATGTTCGAAAAAGAATATTTTTTAAATCGTTATGAATGCAGAGGCCGTTAGGGACAGTTCAAAATTTTTGAAAGTTTTGGTGGAAGGGTATAATTTGTATTGCAAAGATTGAAATGTTATTAGTAATCATAAAACTTGTTGATGTTTGAATGAAATGTGTTTTCATGTTATTGTTTGGGGTAAGAAGAAAGAAATCGGTGAAAACCGAAAAGAGTTAACCCCTAAAAATGAGCGAATGGGTCAAGTAAGGAAATATGTGTTAAATAATGAATTGAAATTAAAAAATGAAATGTTAAATAAAGTGATGTGGTGATATTATTTTTTAAAAATGTTTGGAAAGAAAAGAAACAGCATAAAGATCAGAATTTTTAGATTATTTAAGGTAGAAGTTAATAAGATAAATATATATATATATATATATATATATATCTCAGATCTGTAACATTTGTAATCATGTGCTCCTATCACAGAAAAGGCCAGACAGAATCAAACAACACTATCCTACATCCTGGATGTGAAAAGAACACTTCTGTCCAATATGTGGCAAGTTGTGCACATCATCTACTGGGTTGACTAGGCACATGAAGGAGCATCAGAACGTACCACATACTTCAGTAAACAATAGATTGTTGAAATGTTACAGAAACAAAAACATTTTAACTAGAAAGATGGCCACGTTCTGATAAGAAGCGCCAAACATCATATATAATGAATGTGAGTGAGAGAAACTAAGGAAAAAAATAGATAAATCATTTGTCAAATTTATTTGTATCTACAACATAAAATTTATCATCCAACAAAAGAGTTTTTTGTTGTTTCACCATCTAATACCTAAACTAATGTCAAGTACTTATATGCACGCACAACTACAAAAATATATCTTATGGTTTTAGACCATATCATCAATAACTTACCATAAAGAAAACAAAACAAAACATTAATAATTCAGTTTCAATAGCACAACTGTGTTTAAGTCAACAGTACATTATAGAAAATGTTTATAAAGTAATTATTCATAATTAATATACTGAAGTAATGTAACATTAATCTAGAACCAGATTGTTTTATATATACATATACATTTTCTTTTTTTTTTTTTTTAAATCACAATTTGATTAGGGTTAGGATTGCTTTAAAATTGTCAAGCAAGATTTATGTAATTCTAGAAGCGGCTACCCAGCATCGCCTGGGTAGAGGAGAAAAAGAAAAAGAAAAAAAAATGGTCTAATGTTTAGCATGCTTAAAAATACCCATGTAAAAAAAAGACTAACTCCCTGGTGGGAGGTCAGGAATTTTTTTCGTCTGGGTAGAGGAAATGTCATCACATAACAATATAGTAAGAAATTTTAATTCAATAATTTACAATTTTTTTCCAATATATAAAAATGCGGTGATTAATTCAATTAATGATATATTTCAAAGTTAAAATCAACATACAAAAAATTAGATAAATAAAGTAATTGAATTAAAGTAAAACGACTATATTTAAATTTGAAATAATTCTTGAATTTTCATTTTGTTAATCGTTTTATTTTCATAGTTTCATCCGGACATAGACACAACCCTTTATATATGTATAAATAGATTTACAGAACTTGTATCTTGAAGATTTTACAAGAAAAAAAATCAATTACTTTACGTCTAGTTCCATAGTACTGCACTACCTCATTACACATAAAGGAGTTGGGTTTGTATCAATTCCTAATAATGAAGGCATCTTACAAAAGGAGATTTCACAGGACTGGACAATTTCTAGAATCATGTACACACACACAAAATTACTTGCATAGACACACACAGAAGTGGTGTCCATGGTGTAATGGTTATTATCATAGGAAATAGACATAGCAACACAAGTTCCATTGCTGGGCGAGACTGTTTGCATTTTACATAGCGTTAATACCCTTTGGAAAGGTATACATCCAACTATTCTCCTTCCAGATATGGGTAAATAGTAGGGCAGTCTTAGCTCTTTAACCTTTGTATGGCAACTAGTCTAGAAGGAAAACTGATTCAAACCTGTTAAACTCCACTTAAAAATTGACCTTGTGTCACTTTCTGCTTGTGCAGAGGGGTTGGGTAAATATATACACACAGAGAAGTAGGAGGACATTCCAACTCAATTCTGTGTCAGAATCTGTTTTGCTTTTGGAGAGGTAGATCCACATCTACACAATGAAATGAACTAGTTTAAAATCAAATTTATTTAAATAATGGCATTTATAAAAACAAATCTCTTCAAACCTTATCATTGGCATTGAGGAGATACACATAATCACATAACACAGTACTCATTCTAGGAATGTGTTTTATATTAAAAGATAATTAATAACAAACAACTAAGTTACAACTGTGAAAATTTAATGCACTTTTTGACATTAAAATGTGTCATATATATATATATATATATATATATATAAAGCTGCTGTTTGTTTATCTGGCTAATGTTCTATATAAAATTAGGTAGCCAAAACAACCACTCCTTCCTGCTTCAAATAGTGTTTACCTAACTTCACCACCATGAACAGGATGTGACACAAAGTCCAGCCATTTCTCAAAACTAACAGAATTTGGGCCAAAGATTAATATTAATAACCAAATACAAAAACCACATAAATGCCATTTCAATTTTTACATCTTTGGTACAAATTTTGACAACTTAAAGCTGATTAAGTAGATTAAAATAATTATAATCAGTTCCTAATCAAGTCATGTTGTTATTATAAAAAAAAAAAAAAGGTAGCTATTTACACAACCCATTGCCACAGGTAGGATTCGACAAAAGGTAGCGACATTCAGTAGTAATGGATCTGCGAGACTAGCTTGCTAACCATTACAACACTTTTTTACCCAACCCATTGGCCACAGGTAGGATATGACAAGGTCACATGAGGATTGAACTCACTATTCAGTAGTAATGCATCTGTGAAACTTGTTTGCTAATAACCATTACACCATGATGGGACACCCTTTTCTAAACAAAGTATATTAGGTACTAAATTCTGATACTAATCATAAGTGCCAATCCATACGCAAGTAATCTACTCATTTTGATGGTTATTTATACTAGTTATATAAGAAAAAGAGATGCATTGTGTACTGGTTAGAGTCATAGGAAATGAACTCGTCAACCCAAGTTCAAATCTTGGACGAGGCTCTTGCATTTCACATAGCACTAATACACTTGGGAAAGGTATGAATCCATCTACTCTCTAAATAGTAGGGCAGACTGGGCTTGGTAACCAGTCTAGGAAAAGGAAAAGTCTGAATTCTAACCTGTTAAACTCTGCTTAAGAAATTGACATTGTGTTGCAACTAACAAACTAAATGAGAAATAGCCAAATGGATGTTGAAAATTAAATGGAATCTTTATAACATTAACAAAATACAATACTCGCTAGCAGCATGAAGAAGGGTAAATCACTACTAGTGTTATCAGACTACTCAGTCAGCATAATACTTCTGTATCTATGAGGATTGGGACATACTCATAAATGTTCATAGGTAGGGTATATAACAAGAAAAGGAGATATTTATGTTGGATTCATATTTGAGAATTTTGTTTCTAAACTGAACAGACATCTTTTTTTTCCCTAATGAAATACTGAAACTTTGCCCAAAAGACAGGAGGACCTGACTTGAATGTGATAGCAACACATATTGGCTGATGGTCAATGTTCAACATGGCAGCCAAATATTAATGTTGTGTTTGAATGAAAGCAATAAACACACAGAAGCGAAATTGCAATCATTTAAGATATTGAAGCCAAGTTTTTGTTTGAGACAAGAATTTATATTCCTTTCAAGTAAACATGCTCGTAAGGCAACAGATATACAAGTTCATCATCAATCTGATAGAAATCAACTCAGAAATTTATGCAAAGAACGAATTTGAGGCAGAAGAGTCAGAGGAGAGGTTGCAAAATGACAAATGAGTTACTCTTATAATGACAAAGATAATTTCCTTTGATATTAAAAAATGTCTTAAAAATTGCTAAGAGTTTGTTTCTTTATATGATCAAACATTTGATGTGGTATACATACTAGGCCCATTGGAAGATTTTAATGTTAAAAAAAAGAAGTTAAATTTATTCTTTATTCTAAATAGACTAATCAATATGGGCATCTGTAACAATCTGGGGAGGGGAGGAGTTCTTGTGGCATAGTGGTTAATGTTGGACTGCGATATCAGAGTAAGCTAGTCTGAACTCCGGTCATACTATTTTGTTCACTTTTGGACTAATAACCTCACAAGAGGTATGAACTCCTCATCCCTCTATGGTTTAAATAATACCACTACTGTTCTTCTACAAGGATGGCTTTGGCATTAAATAACCCACAAAGGTTATGCCATTAAACACAGAAACCAAATGAAAATCTAACATTATCATTGTCACTACATTTATTTATCTGTTCACCTGAAACAACATTAAATTTTTTTTTTTTTTTTTTTTTCAAATTAATTTCTGTTCTAATCCAATTATTTTTTTAACAACTTTTCTTTTAATGATAAACTTTAAAGATTTAATTTAAAAAATTGTATCTTTTGTCAAGAAAAATATTTTAGATTTCTTTTTTTAAGAAAAGTCTTTTAAGTTTGTTTTTGTTTTTTTTACATAAATTTGAATTTAGATAGTAGAATGTTTTTATTTTTAATTTTTGAAAAGAAAACCAAAATTTATTTCTCCAGGAGAATTATCTTCATAATATGTATGAATCACTGAAGAACAGATAATAACAAGTTTTTAAAAAGCATTGTTGAATGAGTCACATTAATTAATTTTTTTCAATCAAATTTCTTTTTAACCCAAAGGGTTTACTAAAGGAATGTAGTAAAAAAATTATTTTTTTTTTTTAAATATGGCTTAAAAATTTAGAAAAGAATTTTAAAAATTCTAAGAATCTTTTCTTTTAAATAAATTGCTGTTCCAATAATTTCCTAAAGAAAGTTTTTTTTTTTTTTCATAATAAACTTAGATTTTAATTCTTTACTAAATCTTCAAAGTTATGATTCTGTTATTCAATTGATCTACTTAGCATGTTTACATTGTTAAAATAATATTAATTACAACTGGCAACATAATGAAAAATTAGCAATATATATCAGAGATATATACAGAAATAATCCCCATAGGAATCCTATCATGGTGTAATGGTTAGGAAGCTAATCTCGCAGATCTGTTACTGAATAGAGAGATTTTCACTGGATGCCCCATACTTGCAACTTTGTGTTACATCCTACCCATGGCAAACAGTTTAGGTAAATACATAAATAATCTCATACTTAAATAATAATCAGTAGGACACCATATTCTTGCAAGACAAAACTAATCAAACAGAATTTGAATTTCAAAAGAAAAAAAGATTAGTTTATTAAAATAACCATTCACATTTAATTAGACATTACCAAGTAGGTTTATAAGTAGTTCTTCAATTTGGGGGTGTAAAATAATTGCAGAGTTTTATTGTTTAGTTAGGACTAACAATCCTGACAAAAATAAAATGTTTAAATATCAGTAAATCTCTTTAGTCAAATTTTTATTCAAATTTTTAAATATTTGTTTGCAAAAATTAATCATAGAATATAATTAACTTCATAAAATAATATAAAAATAAAACTGGTAAATCTTTTATGCAAGTTTATATTTTATAATAAAAATTGTTTGTAACTGTTTGGTAGAAATTTTTAATTGATGACAAAGATCGGGAGACAACCAGCCAAAATCCAAGTATTACCCATCGTAGACAGGTAGTTCAGCTAATGTAATTATATAAGTAAATGTACCTAGATATGCATATGTATACAGAACTGGGCAGAAGTAATAGGAATAGTCAATAGATAATACATTACTTCCCTATCACTTTTATCCCACTCGTTATATTGTTCTGGTTTTGTCCCATGATAGTTGTTATATATGAATATGTATTTCACACTGGAAAAGCTATTATAGGACAGACTTAGTATGTATATGTATATATATATATATATATATATATATATATATACACACAGACATGCATAGCTCAATACACAATCAGGGCTTTGTTGAGAATCAAGTATTAGCCAATTTCTATGCTGTATGCAATTTAGATGAGAAAAAACTGGTGATGCCAGAACTTTGTTCACTCACTAACATAGTTCCCATACTTTATGATGAGATTATTATTTATATATGCATTGGCATTGCTGTTGGTCTATAAATTTGATTGAGATGGTGGTAGCAGCAGTCGTGTTTGAAAGTGGAGAATGCAGGAGCATCAGTCACCTGAAATCCTTTCAGATCATTCAAGTAAAACAAAAGAAAGAAAAAGACAGGAAGAAAGAAAATGTGAGAAGAAAACAAAGAGAGAATAAATTAGAAGTAAAGAGAGATTGATAGAAAGAGAGAGAAGTGATAAAAAAAAGAAACAAAAAGACAAAGTTATAGTGTGAGGTAAAGTGAAAGTAAAAGATTTAATAAACTCTTCGTAATAAAACATTCTTTGGGAGGCTGGAGGACAGACTGGGCTTTTTAACTTTGGTTAAGCAACCAGTCTAGGAAAAGAAAAAAAAAACTGAATTCAAACCTATTAAACTCTGCTTAAAAATTGACCTTGTGTCACATTCAGCTTGTGTGGAGGGGTTGGGTAAATACATACCTGCAGAGTTAATAACATCTATTGTGGCTTGAATAAATGTTAACATCACATGTAATCAGTAACTATAAGTTAAAAACAGCCACTCCTCCTTTGAACTCCTGGTGATATTTAACTACCTCCACCCCTTTGAGAGTAATATGTGTCACTTGGTCAGTTCAATGGGGGGGGGCACCGAGTGCATATATGTGGACAGGGACAAAAATTGACCAATTTCTTTGAACATTGTAATGAAAGTATTAGATTAACTATGACCCATCGATTTAGTGCAGTAGGGAGGTGCTGCTTGGAACCAGAATTTTCAAGACAAGAATTGCTTTTTTTTTCTTTACACCATACCCAGCTTGAAAGCAAGAAGACTGCTGATTGGTTGATTGGATTTTACGGCATGACAACCCTTGGGTTATTCATTTTATGATGAAGACATTTTTGTTGGGTATTTTTTTTTTTAAATTCATTTTTAAAATTAAATCAATCTGAAATTTTAGGTTTAGTTTCAGAGTTAATTATTAACAATGCTTCATCTAAGAATCTTGCATAATAATACAAGTCTCAATCTTTTTAGAATTATTTCGAGGTTTCTTTTGAATAAAAAAGAAAAATGCAGAAAAACAATTCCTCAGTTCATCTTTTTTTTCCTCTCCTCTTGGATTAGTGTTATGGGTAAAGGCTTTGATTTGTCTTTGATTTGATGACATGTCAACCCTTGTTGGGTTATCTTATGCCGAAGATGTTTTTATTTTATTCATTCTTGTTGGATATTCAAATTTCTTTTTTAAACTCATTTTTTTTTTAAAATCTATTTAACCCATAGATGGAACCCTAACAGGTACTACCAATCTGGGTCAGAGTAGACCTTGGAATAATAGCGATGAAGGGGTACTCCACATTCCCAAGAGCTCCAGAAATGGAACCTCACCACTAGATGCAGTTTAGTGTCATACACAGGACACTGAGGAAGATGAACAGATATTATGCTCTAATCCCAGTCTGAAGAGTTTGGTTGTCTTCTGAACTTGTTTTTATAATTATTTTTGCAACCAATGGCAAAAAAAGTTACTAATAGAAAAGCATGCTTAAGAAGAATCCTATCTTAAAATTTACTATGAATGGCTTATAAAATCAACTCACTAATCAACCATGTGGTTCTGTGACATTGTAGTAAATACCTTTTGGAAAGGTATGAACCCCCACATCTGCCCAAGTATGGGTTAAATAATACCACTACTGTTCTCCAAGGATAGCTTTGACATTAAATAACCCATGAAGGTTGATATGCCACTAAACAAAGAAACCAAACAACCATGTAGATGATAGCTTCACAAACTCTTGCTTTACAATCTTACTTAATCTAAGACCACTAATTGTTTACACTGATTTACAAATTGATAGCAATCATCAGCTATAAATAGGTTGTATTCAAGTGAATATGTAAAAAAAAAAAAAAAAAAAAATTAAAAAAAAAACAGGTTGATTTAACACTAAATAGCTAGGATCAATTTATGTCAGCTAATTACAAACAGACATTGCAAGTTGTAAAACATTTTAAGATTGAGAATTTAGTTGTAACAAAAGGATTAGCAGTTTAAATAAATTTGTCACTTTTCACAACAAAGAATCAAATATCTCTCGCTCACTCACACAAAAGGTGAGGGTAGAAATAAGATAACTGCCTTAAATGAATAGTCTACATAGACCAATTGGTTACAGAAATTCAAATCTAACAATCTAGCTTTCATTCTGTTTACACACACACACATATACATACATTTTCATAGCTGTGTCATTCTCAATTATTTTTTTATTTGACTCATGTTTATTTCATCTTAATTTCAGTCACTTTTTATGTTGTTGTTGTTGTTGTTGTTTATTGATTTTAACAGCATATCAACCCGTCTGGGGTTATGTCATGCCTAACGGTTAGGAAGTTATACGTATAGTGTATTTATATTTATACTTTTTAGTAATTGTTTTTAACAATGTGTTAGCATTATTGGGGATTATGTTGTATGGTATTGATTTGTTTCATGTCTATAATTATGGTATAATTTTATTTCCCTCAAAAAAGAGAGAATATCCTCCATGTTGACATTTTCAAACAGATCTTTCATATTGTTTGCTTTAAAATAACAGTTTCTGATGTGAGCAAAAAACCTGCATTCCATGAATAAGTGTTTGACATGTTCCACACTGGGGTTGTTGTTCTTGTTTGAGTATATAGGAGTATGTTAGTCTTGTATGACCAATGCGTAATCAGGACACAATGACTTGTTCCTTTCTAGACTTCCTTAAAGTTGGTCTCTAGCCTCCCAGGGATGAGAGGGTTCATACCTTTTCAATCGCAAAGTTACTGGCCCTCACCAAATCAGCGCAGGAACAGTACAGGGATCTGTGCAGAAAACCTCAACCTCAGATGCAAAAACAATCTCCTTGGTTTAGTGCTAGCGAAAAGAGGATAGACTTCCTCGCTGTCTGGCTGATACCAACATTAGGCCACCCCGTCAACTTTACTTTTTACTTGTTAGTCTTAATGTGAACATAATGGCGTGACTGAGGTTTGAACTTACTACAATGTCACAGTCCAATATGTTAGCCACTATGCCACAGGGACTCTCCCCACCCACTCCCCCATTGATAGTTATTAGAAAGCAACATGAATCAGAAATAAAGAATAAAGTCTATTGTAAGATTCTAACTCATATTCCTTTTTTTTTTCTCAAAGAGAACTACCAATTTGGAGCTTCTTCCTTACCAAAATAATTAAACAGGTTAATTCAACATTAAATAGCTACGATCTGTTTATGTTGCCTAATTATAATGGACATTGTAATTAGGAAAACATTTTGTAAAGACTTTGGTTTTATTAGCAAAGAATAAAAAAAAATGTAGGCAGAGTGGCTTATTGTCAGTATCAGTCAGACAGCGAGGGAGTCTATCCCCTTTTCGTTAGTGCTAGATCAGGGAGATTGTTTTTGTGTTTGAAGTGGAGCACTACACCTACCATCAGCCCCCCACTTTACCATACAGAAGCTGTGCTATTCATACACTGAGTTATCGAGGTCCGGTATCAAACCCGGAACATTGTGGTTCCAAGGCGGACACTCTACCAACTGGACTAAACCGGACATATACTTTAAATAAATTCATCACAAAACCAAGAGAACATGATAAAGATACACATTAAGTATAGAATCTAGTAAAACATTTGACATGCAGAGTTGGAGAAAAGAGAGATTATTATATCTTAAATAATAGACTGTTATATATTCTTATTTAAGATTTTAATTCCCATTGTCAGAGAGATTTCTAGACCCCCCCCCCATTTGTGATACTGAAAAAATTAGTTAATTTAAAAAAAAAAAAAAAAAAAATAAAAACAAAAACAAGATACATGGGCCTAGAGATTATCGTTGATTATCAGCAACATAGTAAAATGTCAAAACACAAAGTTTAAAAAAGGTTCTGCCCTGAGATGTCATGAAGGGGAAAACTGGGTATGGCAACTCCCAATAATCAAAAAGTCATGAAAAAACACCTATCAAATAAAGCACTAGTTTTCTTATACTCAGCTAGATAAAATTTAAAAGAACAAAGAAAAAAAAACCCTTGCATCTACTAATTTTAGAAATACCAATTCAAAAATTGATAAAAAGTTAAAAATCTCAACCATCAAACAATTTTAAAACAAAGTGTAGTTCTAAAAGTAATTGGTAATTGTAGTTCATTTTATTTCTATTTTAAGAAGAATAAAAAAAATAAACTGAATTATAATAGTTAACTTAAATGTTTATTATCAGATTAAACTCCAAATGTTATCAAATAAGACATTTGGAGTTTAATCTGATAATAAACATTTAAGTTAACTATTATAATTCAGTTTATTTTTTTTATTCTTCTTAAAATAGAAATAAAATGAACTACAATTACCAATTACTTTTACTTATGCCCAGATCATAACACTGACAGGATTTTCTAAGTCAACTATTAGGCAAACTCTAAAATTCTATAAAAAAACATATACAACTGTACAATTAGTATTCTTTACAGACCATTATATTTTTTATTTAAAGAGGGGAAGGGGATCTGTCAAAGTAGTTTTGACTAATGAGAAGAAAGACTCTTTGGTTTGAATTCAGAGTTTTCCTTCTTCTAGACTGGTTGCCGTACCAAGGTTAAAGAGTCTTCCCTGCTATTTACCCATAGGTGGAGGGAGAATAGTTTGATTTGTACCTTTCCCAAGGGTATTAGTACTATGAAAAATGCAAGCAGCCACATCAAGTATTTGAACTCATCTCGCTGTGTCCATTTCATATGACAGTAACCATTACACCACGCACCTCCATTAATATTTCTTTATAAATTACAATACCAAAAATTAGTTATAAGCATCAGATAAAGAGGAGGGATGCATATTCTGTACATCCACAGACTATTTCACCCTGTCAGCTGAGGGCTGGAGAATATGCTGACTGGTAAGACCCCCTCTCTTTCAATGGGCCAACCTGTTGGGCATAGGTGGTGACCTGTAATGCCTGAGGACAAGATTACAGTGGCTATGTAATATGTGGCCTGGGTACTGAGTGATCACATGACATGCAACACCCCACTTCAGATATTACTTATAGAGAAGCCTGATCTGATCAATTGGTTGGTCATGTCAAGCCCTAGCAGCAATATGGTTATGTCCAGCCCATATTCTTCCAATCTTATGGCAAACAACCGACCCTTTTTATCATATAGGTGATATAAGTTTATTATTACACATGAAATTATTTCTAATTTATTGATAAACATGAAGTTAAAGAAAAATCTAATATAGAAATTATTTTTATCAATTTAATGTCCTAGGTATGATACTAAACTACATTTTGTACCTGTGTATTAATATATATGGAGGGGGAGATAAAATAAAGTTTAATTCTATAAACCCATGGATGTGTGTCTGGTTATTCTTTATTTCATGTTAACCCAATTTAAACAGGACTTATCAAACAATGAAGGTTAACATTTTTCCTATCAGCATGATGCCACAAATATGGATCAAGAATACTTACCTACCCTTCAGGCCGTGTCCAGTGGCCAAAGCCACTGGACCAGTAAGGAATTTGATATCAGCATGATCCCAGGGGACCATATATATTTACTATAATAAACAATTATTGTCTTTTGTATTCAGTGAAATAAATATAAATATATACCAATCCCTCAACATGAGTAGGATGTGACACAAAGTCAGTTTATTAAGCAGTTTAACAAGTTTAAATTCAATTTTCCTTCTCTTAGGCTCGTTGTCTAACCAAAGTAAAGGAGCCCAGTCTGTCCTACTATTTACCTATAACTGGAGGTCAGAGTATTTCGATGCATAACTTTCCCAAGAGTATTAGTGCTATTTGAAATGCAAACAGCCTCGTCCAGAATTTGAACCACAAGTAGGATGTGACAAAGTCGCAAGGATACTATTCAGTAATAATGGATTTGCAAGACTATCTTGCTAACCATTACACCATGATAGAACACCCTAAGTGACAGAGCACAAGAAACATAAACTGAGGCTTTATTTGAAACCAATGCAAATAAAATTGAACCTTCCAAGCAAAACTTGTAAAACTATTAAGTGGCCTTTTTTAAAGAGCATTTCAAATCTAACAGGTCATTTAACATTATTACTAGAACTTCAGATATCAGCTATTGAGCCATTATCAATTGTTAAGGAGACTAATGATCTTTCTTACATTCAAGTAGTGAGATTATAATGATCAATGAATATCAAGTACATAACACTAACATTTCTAACAATACACATCACATCTAATATTCTAACAAATGGACATAATACAAGTTTATAAACTAAATATATATAACGAACTTAATGTAGCATATCCACTTATATAATGTTTTTCAAATTAAAAAAAAAACAAAACATTGATTTAACAAATTCTTTGTTAATTTTTTGTGGTTAATCAATTAATCAATTGAGAATATTATTCCTGATAACCACATGGTCAAAACCTGTAAAGAATATATAAGTTAAGTTAGCATAGACATGGAGTCAATGCTACCTTAACTTAGATATAAATGCTCTATCAATGATATTGAGCACTGTTTACTGATAGATATAACACCCACTTATATATAAGTGGGTGTGTGTGTGTGTGTCCTATTTTACAGTGTAACGATTAGCAAACCTCATATTTTTAGCCTTATGTCAAATCTAAGCTACGTTTAATAACACACACACACACACACACACGTGTGTGTTATCACAACAGTTCTAACTTCGAGCATTATTTCATTGATTTTAATACGTTCAACAAAATAACCGATGCATCTGTTGGTGTCCATAGACATACAACAAAGCATGCACCATTTTTTTTTAAATCCACTATGCTGCAATTTATTCCAGTGTTCAGAGAAACTATATAATGCAGGCAGGGGTAGGAACCAGTAGCAGATATTTCACTGCCAACCTAACTCTGCTCACTAAACGGAACCAATTTTTTATGCGTGCGTTCCTTATAACAGCCAGTGGGGTTGGTTCATATTTCAATTTTTTTCTTTCGTTTAATGGTTCTCATCTAACAAGCAAAGTCACTAATACGGATCATGTACGTTCTACTAAGCAGCCAGTCATATTTCACGCTTCTTAATATTTCCAGAGGGGAAAAAATGAGACTAGAAATCAAACCACAATGACGAGTGCGTTCTACACTATAGCCAGTGACAAATAGAGAAAACGTTTTGGGAGTCCCGAATAAATTGTAATGGATTAATATAAAAAGACAAATTCACATCACTTACAGAAAGATCTAAATTTATAGCTTTTATTTTAATCAAAAATATATAAATTTTTATTGTTTTTAAGAAGTATGACCATGGGTTTTTCAAGAAGAATTTTAAAAATATCCTCGCATAGCAACAGACAATGCTAACTTCTTTTTCTTTAAATTAATAATAGGAAGTCTTTCTCTTCATTCAACGATTCAAATCAAATGTGATTAGGTGTGAGTTTTCCACACACGTTGTCTTAGACAATATGTATATACCAAATATATTTTCCTTGGGGTAAAAAAGATAAAAAACGGACTATTTCCATGGGTATGAGAAAAGCATGCCATGACCATTGTTCTAGTCGAATCATTTTGAGTTCAGTCAAGTATAAAAGTTAACAGGTGGTGTGAGTAACATTCAAGGCAGAGAGGGGGGTATAGAATATTGTAGAAATAAAATTACGTAACAAACGATGATGTCTGTCTTTGATGTCTTGGGTTTTACTAATTTTAGGTTTTCTTCTGATCATGTTTTGATCAGTGATAAATCTTTCTTTAGTCTCATTCTTCTACCGTTGCTTTTTTTTTAAAGAACGTTTCCACTTTCCACTAAACGAATATCACCAATCGGAAAATTATAGTAATTTATTTATTTAACAAGAAAAATAGCACCACAAGATAAGCGTTTAAAAAAATGGATACTTTTAAAACCATGTCATCGATAAAGTCTTAATTAACTAAAGGATAATTCTCAAGTAAAGTAATACTTACTGTAATACTTTAAAACCTTAAATTACACGAGTTTAATAGGGCGTTTTCTCTTCGTTCATATTGGAAAAATAATTAATTTTAATGATTTAAGGTTTCATCTCCAGATGTACCTAAATCTTTCTGTCACACAGTATTTAACAGTATATTTGATGTTTTGCATTTTTAAAGATAATTTTTAAAAAAAAAACAAAAAAAAAAAACAATAAATCCTAAACAAACAAAAATATATACACTGACAAACTAAAATTACAATACCCTAGAGGGACGATGCCGATTTTGATCTGGGTACAGATGAAATCTTATCTGTTGATACACCATTTTCGGCCTTATATTTTAACATCATGTGTACGTGACCAGATTTTGAGTAGTAAATTTAACCATTCATTCAAGATTGCAACTTAATTTTTCGGCAGTAGAGTACACTTTTGCTATTGTTTTTTGGATTTGTTTTTTTTTTTTGTTTTTTGTTTTTTTCCCTTTCTCTCTTGGAGACCAAAAAGATTTTTAAATACTAGTCCTTTTTTTAGATGATGCAGTGATCAAGGAGGGGAAAAACATATAAAATACGGGTAACACTAGCAGATAAAATGTTAGTCATACATTTATAATTCGATATATTTTGATTATAAACAAACTACCAGCCATTTATGGCATACGTGCACGTTATTATTATTAGTTACTACACCCAACTACAACAGACTAATCACAATCAGTCTAACCTTGGTTGTATGATAGTACGCTACATCATACTAAAGAAGATTAAAAAAAAAAAGATTTAGGAGTTACTTATACAAGAGATTCATCAAACAAGATTAAATTTTAAAGAATAATGATTTAAATTAACTAGTGTATTTACTAACAAAGCAATCGCATGTACGTGGTTATCGTTACATGTACAATTAAATGCCAATAATAATATAGTGTGTGAGTCAGAAAGGAAACTAAATTGCCTTTTTTTCCTTTATCAAACAAGTCTCGACACGAAACTTAAGTTTTATTCAACAACAATCAAGTGAAAGTTTCTTTGATGCAGGCTCACTTTTTGTTTTCATAAGAAAATAAATCAGATTAGTAAAATTTCAAAGCTAAAAGAAAAAGGCCGAGGTCAGAAAAGGTTATAGTTGGATAAATAGACTGAAAGATCGCAGACATATGTTGGTTTAATACCTGGTAAAAAAAATTAAATAAATAAAAAAACACACACTACCAAAAATCTAGAGTATTATTCATCCCCCCAACTAATAAATAAAAAAATAAAGATAACAGAATTAGATTTGAATATTTTTATTTCATTTTACTACAGTTACACTAAAAAATATATATAGTTGCTGATAAGTGGAGGGGCTTAATCAAAACTTACACTTCCCTCCCCCCAGCCCTGATTTAGAAATGTTAATAAAATATCGTAGTTGACAGTATCAAACAATACCAAATATAAACTAAAGTAAATCCTTAGTATTTTCTGCTAAATTTGAAATACTGGACTCAGAGCATTCATTTTATGTAAACAGAAAAAAAAGAATAATGTAAAACATAATAACATGAAAACCACAAAGATGCTTCCTTTCTTTTTGCATCAGCATCATTCTCTATTCATTTTTAGATTAATTGTAAAATCATTAAATTATTGGGACATTCTTTAAAATGAAATAGAAATCGACAACTGATACGATTGTCTTCGAACAAATTCATTAATTTTCAATGCCATGCTCATTTCATTTAATTCTTGTCTCAAAGAATGTAAATAACTTTCGATGCGAAAAATACCCAGACGTTTAAAAGGACTTATTGACCCGTTTTTTTAATCTACGGATGGTCAAATGAGAAAAAAAAAATCACTACGCATACTATTTGTTTTTAACACAAACTGGATTTCCCTCACACGATAAAAGAATTTCCGAGAACGAACTAGAAATATCAAATCTGCTTAATCGGAGTAGTAATTTCCCCATTATATTGTTTTGTGAACTGAAATGAATGGGAATGATTATTTTTCATGGGAAATGTCATAATGAAGAGAAAATTTCATCATGTAGTTATCTGCCCTTGATATCATTTGTGGGGGGGGGGGTAAAAAGGGGAGCATAAGAATTCCACATTTGAAGACTTCGAACAGTAAAAAAAAAATAAATAAAAGGAAAAAAAAGCGATTGCCAAAAGAAAATCGAAGATGATCAAATCAGGTATCAAACAATTGATCAATCTCTACTGTCTCGATTAAATTATAAAAGTCAATTTTTTCTAAAAATGGAAAGAAGAAAAATATTCTTTTTTTTTT
The DNA here is from genome assembly GCA_023376005.1 of Doryteuthis pealeii. Lineage (NCBI taxonomy): Eukaryota > Metazoa > Mollusca > Cephalopoda > Myopsida > Loliginidae > Doryteuthis > Doryteuthis pealeii. The sequence continues at coordinate 38,961,556 of CM042157.1, read as the reverse complement.
TTTTTTAGTATAGTTAGTTATGTTTTAAGTTGGCAGTTAACAAAAATCTTTTAATGAGCAATAAGTTTGAAAATCCATATTTTTCTGATTAAATATATATTTAAATAAAATAAAGAAAGAGGGTTTGGTTTTTATATATAATATATAAAAACCAAACCCTCTTTCTTTATTTTATTTATTTATTTTCCAACACTTATGATCATTAAATCATGACATATTCCTGGCAAGATAATTAAAGATTTAAACTTGATTCCCTTTGCTGGTTTGAGAAAAAGAAACTGTTTTCATTTTGAGTTTAGGCTGAAAAAGCCTTGATTTTCATATCATTATTGTTACTAATTCTTTACTTTCACGCCATTATTAGTTTACATATGCATCATCTACTCATTATGACAAAATTCATCACACACACAGCAACTTTAAAAGTTTAAGAATGATGTTCTGAATTTTAGATAATACAATATTTCAACCTGGTGATGCCAGATAGCCTTGCTAAATTGCTAATCAATACAAACACTGGTACTATGTTATTATTGCGGCCCCTAAGAAAATGTAGTTGGTTTGCTTATTTTCGTATTTGCTACCATACATATATATAATTTATTTAATATAAAAGGACAGAAAATAATGTGAAAAAGTAATCTAATTGTAATGCTGAATCATTTGGAATGTGGGATGCGAAAATAAAACAAACTAGCTTTAAATGACGGACTGCACATATTGCTTAGGGACCACAATACTAAACTAGTACTCAAAACGATTATTTTTATTATTGTCTTTTAACATAACATTTGTAAAACTTATGTTGTTTTTTTTTCTTACATACAAAAAGAGTCAATTTATTTTTAAGGTTTTCTAAAGTTCTTTGGGGGGGGGTCAAAGAAAAATAAGAAAAAAAGTTCAAAGTTTACAAGCATAAAACTAAAACATTATATATACTATAATTTGTTTCTACATTATTATTGCATTAATTATTCATTCATTGTTTTGTTGTTATTGTAAAGTTTAAAAGTGGATTTGACAAATACTTTCAAATTTTAATGTTGATCTTTTAAACCACTCCTTAATAATCTTGATAAATTTTAAAATCCAAGTCCTTTTGTGGCTGTACATTTTCACAATCCAATAATAATATTTGGAACTGCTTGGCACATCAACATTTACACGAGTCAAAATATAAACTTGCAAAATATATTTTTTTTTTTTACACAAAGAATTAGATAAACTAAAATCAAATATTTTGGAGTGGTGAATAAAATTATAACTTTGTAATAAATTAATATTGTAGCATATCTTAACATTATAAAAACAATTAAAAGACTTTTTTTTTCTAATAATGAATTTTAGAAGAGGGTGGGTACAAAGTTTGACAATAAAGGTTTATTTGCACACAATCAACTATCAGCTACTCAGCGCCAACTATCATTACTTTATATTGACAAATTTTTCCTTATGTTGACTAGCAAAAGATCATAAAAAACATTTTATTTTTTTAAGAATTTATGATCTCCAGATCTTTGTTTTGTTTAATCAAATTAGGTTTTTATTTAATTCTTTGAAAATGGTTGAAATTTATTTTCAAAAGCTATGATGAAAATCTTGAGAAAAAAAAACAGGAGAGTTTAGTATATTAAAAAATAATCAAGACTAAATATATATATATATTAGTTCAATAGTGTTTAAGAAAAAGGTTTCATTGACAACAAATGGGAAATTATTCAAAGATTTCCAGCACCGTTGGACATCCGTAGAACGAAATGGGTCCAGTTTAAACTTGCACACTTCTCTCTTAAAATCAATTTCGTTGAATCGTGATTTGGGATTTAACCTCATTGTATTTAATTTTGATACATGTTTTCCTCATCAATAATAAACGGAGATCAAAGTATGTGTTGAAAAAAGCATTAAAACAATAAAACTTACCTTGTGGTTGGGCCGAACCACAAGAAAGCCGGCTGAGCAAAAGGAGACACACAAGTGGAAGCACTAGAAAGAATCGAGTCAGATGGCTAAGATGGGCCAAATGATTTTGAGTTTTAAATAAGAAAGTCCTGCTCTTGACTGGCTTCAGCATGTCGGCAGGAGACAAGAGCTGTACAGATATATCTTCTGTTCACAGTTCTTGGGCCAGTGGTAGTTCTCATTCAGGAATAATCCATGATTTGCAAAATTTTGGATGGATGGATGTCTTGTCTGTCAGTCCCTCGCTCTGCTATTGTGTCTCTCTCCTTCGTCTTTTGATTGTGTTGTTGTAATAGACAAGTAAAATCTCTTTCTGCTTTTAAACCTTCTTTTACTTTGAATATCATAGATTAAACAATATCCGGTTTCACAGCTGGGAACGTGTATATATGATAATTTCTAGATAACAAAAAAAATCTTAAGCGATAACGTGGAGAGGGGATTTTTTTTAATAAGTTGAGGGGAGATATAGAATAATTGGTTTTCAATTTCTTTCCCTTAAAAAAAAAAAAAAGATTTTGTTTTTAATTCTAAGTATAAAAAATATGTATCCTATTTTTTCAGATTTAATTATTTTTTAGTGTTTACCGCTTTTTTTCTTTTCTTTTTGTTTCCAGATATTTTTTCTTTTGTCACAAGTACACGATTTTGCCCCCCAGAAAAAAATTAAATCCCAAATTTATATCAAATATCTAATTTCTTTTTTGTAGATTTTCTCTTCCTAAACAATGATAAATGCATTGTTGTTGTTTTGTTTTTGTTTTAAGTTTAAAAAAAAAAAAGAAAAAAAAAGAAAAAGATGTTTTTGATTGTTTGGTTTATCCTTATTACTATTATTTAACTGAGCAAATCCAAACCAGAATTATATTTCAAAACTAAATACTAAAAAAAAAAAAAATCCTTGTGATGCAGTTTGGTGGTACCCTACCCTACACGTTTTTCATAGCAAGCTGGTATTAAAGTCCTTCCAGTGCATATAGATATATTAGTAGATATATCCTGAATAGGAGACATAAATAAATACGCTTGTATTCGCGTATGGCCAGCAAGGTGGTTAGGATAAAGTAAGGAACGTATTCAACCCAGCGACTGATGTTGTGTAGTCCTCCGAGAGTAGTGGCTGCAGTAGTAACTGTGAACTGACGGTTACCTGTCTTATTCTAGTTCAGACCCCTCCTGTTGTGAGAGTCCAGACTGATTTGATAAGGATTATCTGCCCCTGCCTAAAGTTTGTCCTGCGGAAGCCAGCGTTACCGAGAGGTGCTACCGTGTTACTGACAGTTACATGTCTCTCTCTAGCGTTTCCACTATGTCTGCAAACAATCTAGTGTTGATGACACGCCGAGTCCATATTATTGTGTATTTTTTCTAACGATATGCTATGATTCTGAGACATATTATCACGTCGGTGACAGGTATATGTTCTTCTTCAGTCTCAGTGCTTATTATACTTTTCTGTAATAGCATTTAGCGTTAGTGAGACATACTACCTTACATAGTAATATTTATGTCTCTTCCTAGTGACCGCACGTTCAAAATGTACTGAGCCGAGTTATCTGCCCTTCGATGCTTTGTGAAAACTAAGAATATTACCGGAAAATCTTACGTTTACTCTATTGTGCGAATCGAGCTTAATAAGAGACATGCTACCTTGTTATTGACAGTTATCTGCCTCTACATAGCGTTTCCGCTTTATCTGCTTGTGTTTTGACGGTGACAAAACATCCTTCACTCTCACTCTCTGGTTGTGCTGCCTTTTGTCCTAGTGAAACTTATTCTTTGCATAATAATATCGATGACGATGATGAAGTAGCTCGTCTTTACCGCTTAACTAGCAATTACTAGCATCATATCGTGTTTTGAGTAACGACCCTCCTTTCCCTGTCTCTCTCTCTATCTTGCACTCCCTCTCTCCCCGTTTTTAGCTGAAAGAGGAAGCTCGTTTCTTAATTGATGACGGTAGCTTCTATAAATTTTGTGGGTAAGGAAGAAAATCAGATGATACGGTTTAGTACATGGTGGTGACACTGATACATATCTCTTTCCAGCCTAACGTTGTTGATGATGAGACATGTTATCATATCGCTCTTCTTTTTACATGTGTTGCTGAAACTAGCGTTACTGAGACACTTTACCCATATCGTAATAATTTCTGTACCGTTCTTTTGTATATTTAAGCATAAGTGAGGCACATTACCGTAATAATTTTTTTTTACGAAGTCAGAGTTGAAGACATTTTTTTGCCTTTATTTCATTTATGTTTTTGTCGCATGCATCATTTCCGTATTTAGTGACTATTGTTTTTTAAGTGTAATTAATTTAGAATAAGAAAAGAAAAGAAAAACATCAGTACATGTGAGCTTGGTCTCCCGCATGTTATTAATTCACTTTTTTTTCACCAATAATTATACTTGCTTTCTATTCAGAAAAAAACTTATATTCTGGAAATGTGTTAAATTTGAAATTAATTTATGTGTTTTTTAATAAAATTAATTGAGGTTTATTTTCTACTACAAATAATACAATGGCGAAATGGTATTTGGTTTTCTGTGATTTCCATGGTACAAGAGTTAAGTCTTTTGTTTTGATTTTATTTGGAGTATAATATATATAGTATATACTTACAATACTTTTCTGTTACATTATGCACAATTTTCACAATATTCATTTATCAATTATATTCCTTAAGTAGAGGAGAAAGTTGCCTAATCATGTAAAATTTAAAAAGTAAAAAACAGTAGTATTAGTTGTTAAATTTTAATAATATTCTGAAAAGGGGATGTAAAATCCCTAAAGTAAAGATAACTCGTGTATACGGAAGACATCAGATACCATATTTATTTCGCCATTGGTATTTATTTATTTATTTAGTAGACAGAACAGGACGCCCTCATCGTCTTATTCTATTTTTAAAAATCAATTAATTTTAAATTTGATAAATTTCCTGACAAGTGGAGTTTTTTTTTTTATGAATAGAAAGCAAGCATTTTTTTAAAATAATTTTTACCAAGCGGGACCATATAAGTTAACTAGTGCCAAAACATCTTCCTTGGCGGTGTGATGACACTTGCTTTGCCGCAAAATCACCAGTCTTCCTGCTCCCGATTATATGGCATACCATACAATGCTCCATACATTGCCTCTCGTCGATAACGCCAGGTTTTATTCATTATCTCATCATTGTTGCAAAATGAATTTTATATTCAAAAACAAAAGTAACAATAAAATCTATAACTCTGCTAAGATACTCTTATCTTTTTGAATTTTTCATTTACATTTATATGCTTTCTTTTATTCGTTGAATTACCCCAAGTAAAAAAATCTATGATGATGAGCCTTGCCTTGTCAATATTCTCACTTTTAAGTGGGTGTGTAGCACATCGAGGGCGTGAAACACTTACCCATGATATGAGCGTCACCCGAAACAAAAATCGTAACGGCATGACGAAAGAATCAATGTTCTTCTTTCTATTAAAGCATCGATGCACACACTTTTATGCTATATTTTCTTTCTTTCTTTCTTTCCTTTTTTATAAAGCGTTAGAGAGATGGGTCACCATTTTCCCATAGGTTATCCGCCCTTAGTTGTGCATGTGCGAGCGCTCCGCTTTTGTTTTGTGGTTAAAGCTATTTTTTTTGCTGTAAAAGTGGGATTACCTGCCCTACTTCTTATAAGGTAGAAGTTATACGTAATAACCCTATCACTGCTGTCGGGATATTATTGATAGAAGAAAGAAAAAAACAATTTGCATTAACTAAAAGTGGGAAAGCCTGTGAAAGCAGTATTTTAAAAACTGGTTGTCTTTTTTTTATCGGGAGATCTCTCTAAATCTTTTTTTCTTTCTTTACGTTTTATATTTTCAAACCAAGTGAAAAATAGGCATCTGATGACTTTTCATACCATGTTAACTATTCTTGTTTTAGTATTTCTGTGATACTTTTTTTTCAGTCAGTGAGCTAAAAAAAAATAATTAAAACTTTCAATGTAACAAGAACCTCTTCCCCACCTTTTTGTCGTTTTTTTTTTTGTTTGTTTTTTTTTAGCCTGTGTCATGTTGTGAATAATGTGAACATTAAGATTTTAATTGATCTCATTTATTTCTTTATTAAAATAGCTCACTGAAGTGGAAACCAAGTATAAAAGATTTTTTTGTTTAGTTAGAAGTAAAAATGACTTTGCAGTTAATTTGAAATGTAATTTATTAAGAACCTGCATATTTAACGCAACAGCAAGCATAGTGTTTCTTTCTGAAACTTGGTTTTTCTCAGCAAATTTGAATATTAAAATTACAAGTACTTTTCTCCACCCTACAATAAAACTTGAGATTAAATCTAAAATTACACTTTTTTTTTTTTTTTTTTTTGGTCATTATTATTTAAATAAGAATTCTTTCATGACTCAGATAAAATTCAAAACTTTAGAATTATTATTGAGTGATACACTTAAAGGTGTACTAAAGGTGGCTATTAAGTTCAATGTCACATTATTTCCATTTTATAGAATTTTTTTAGTCGGAAAAGCATTCGCCTCAAGGAAACGCAAGGTTCCGGGTTGGATATCAGTCCTTGTTAACTCAACACATGAGTAGCAATCTCCCTGCTCTAGAGTAAATGCAAAAGGGAGAGGCTCCCTCGCTGGTTTGCTGATAACATCAATAGGCCACTGCACAAGCTTTATTTTTTTTATTCAAACAAATTCAATAGTGCTGGAATGTTGACATTTTATTTTAACATTGCTAAAAACTATCAAATCAAAAACTACCAACTTTGCAAGATCTTAGTTCAACTTATAGTGGATGAGTTGGAGGTTACCAGTTTATGGTGTGTGTATTAAAGAGTTATATATATTTAGGTAATTTACTCATCACACTATAAGGACACCTGTGTAAAGGCAGAAAAACAACAAAGAACTCATACATTTAACAAATAAAATGTGTATTGAAACAAAAATTACAATAATCAAGAATACTGATCAAAGTCCTGCAGAAATGCTTTTTTAAATGTTAATGTAATAAGATAAGTAGATTTGTTAAGTTGACTCAAACTGAGAAAGAAAGAGTATTGTTCAAAGTCAAATCAACAATCAGGTTACTTAGAGATATAGAAAGATATAGCTTATAATACCTTATGCAGTTATGGACATATTTCTTTGACATGAAATGCGTGGAGTATTCAGGCAAGTTGGTTTTTCATATCTGTTCTCCGAAAAACCTTCTCTTATATAGGGTTTAGATAGGCTCCAAAAAGGGGTCTTCTTGATAACTTCTTTTTAGAATGCTTCTGATTGGTTGAAAATTATCATTTTTAATATATCTATTTTTCTCTCTTTCTAGCTGCGCAGAGCCGATGTGCAAAGCGTTTATTTTCATCATTTTATTTTTTGCTTTCAGAGCGATAACTTCTGGCTCACTACAAACTCATAACTGTAACATTTTGTTTCTTCTGTTTTGGTTAGTTGGTCTGTTGGTTGGGTTTTATGGCATGTCAACCCATTGGGTCATTTTCTGTTGAAGATATTTTTGTTTTATTAATTATTGATGGTTATTCAATTTGTTTCATTCATTTTTTCTGTTTAACCCATATATGGGACGCTAACAGGTACTACCACTCTAGGTCAGAGTGGACCTGGCAGCAATGGTGATGAAGGGGTGCTCCACATTCCCCAAACTTCCAGAACTGGAACCTCACCATCAGATAAAGTTTAACGTCATACCCAGGACATGAAGACTCAGCCACAGCCTTCTAGCACCCATATGATAAAAAGTGTTGGGTTTGCCATTAGGGCAATAGGGTTGGGACAATCTTCGGTGCTAGGGCTTGACGTGACCAGCCAATTGATCGGAGGGCCTCTCTGACCACCCGTCTAGCCTAAGTAAGGGGCAAAGTGGAGTGTTGCATGTCATGCACTGCTCAGCCACCTGGGTTTCATCCTTGAACATCATGGGTCACCACCCATGGCCAACAGGGGAGTTTTACACCACTGCAGTGTATTCTAAAGCCCCAGTCAACAGGGCTCTTCTGTTTTGAAATGTGCCTTGAAGTGAATTATATGATCATTGTTCACTGTTCAATAGTATATTTTGTGTTTTAACATTTTGTTCTATCATTTCAATAAAAAGGTGATTTTTTAAAAAATCCTGATGAAAAAGGAAAAGAAAATAATGATACCATTAAAATAAAGGCACCGTGATTTTCTGAAGCAATAAGTAATTTTTTCCTTTTGTTTTTCCTCGTTAAATGTTTAAATGATTTTTGTCCAGATTCTAATTACAACATTAATTAATAATTTTGTTAATGTATTATACACTTACTTTCAAGCTGTTAGGAAACTTTGTTTTTGTTTAACACTTTTAGAATATGTCGCTGTTGAAATGGAAATTTCAAACAGAAAAAAGTCTACACCTGGAGTTTTCTACAATTGTCAGATATTTAAACATATAAAATCATTAGTGAATGAAAGTCCCACTCTATTAGTAATACATTGCTAATTGGATTAGAAATTAACTTTTTTTTTTTGTACTAACAAAGATATCACTATAAAAAGTACTGTTTTGTATGTGGTATATTAACATACAGTATTACCCATAAATAAGTATTCCTCTAACAGTTTTTTCTAAACCAAAGACACGAGGAATTTTGCCAGGAGCAATGGGAATCCATGCTGTCAGTACAATTTGATGATAATGATACAATCAAAACAGATATTATTAGGTATTATTTATTATTAAATTCTACAACACTGTAATCAAAAATGAATTTGCAATACCTCTGTAACCAAAGATAAAATTGCATAAATCTTATTTTAATGTGTGTCTGTCTATAACCGAAACTACGCCATTGCTTACATCACAATACCTTCAGGAATTGCATAAGTTTATCAATGAGTATCTAATTCATAAGTAAGTAAAGTCGTCGGGGCGGCCTAATGTCGGTATCAGCCAGACAGCGAGGGAGTCTATCCCCTTTTCACTAGCGCTAGACAAAGCATATTTTAGCATCTGAGGTAGAGCACCACACCTACCATCAGCTCCTCACTTTACCGCACAGATCCCTGTGCTACTCATGCGCTGAGTGAGTGGGGGCTGGTATCGAACCAGGAATCTTGTAATTCCTAGCCGAATGCTCTACCGACTTAACTAAACTGGCCCAATTTAAATTTAATTTATACTATAGTCAAAATCATTAATACATAGAATAAATCTTATTTATTAACAATGTCTATGAAAATTTGAGTTAGATTTACCTCAAAACAGCCCATGCTTTTAATGCATTTAATATCTCGCAATGTATCTTGTATATCACTAAGAAATAAAGGTTTACATAATATATGATGTGGTTAATTTGCATCCTGGTTTTAACAAAACCGGGTTTAATAAATAATTACTTGGTATTATTGATCTCTAATATTATTGTTTTATTCTCCAACATATTAAAATCAATCCTATGAATGATTTTATATAGAAACCAATTAGAATATAATTAAGATAAGTGTAATCTTTTTATATGCTTTCATATTTAATTTCATTGGTCTTTCTAATTTCATATATTTCATTACATTAAAACTTAAATACTTACACCCGAAGGGTGCAGATTATTGCTAGTATATATAAAGGGTGTACTTATTTTTGGTTACAGTGTTTCAATGCTGTACATGAAAATATTGAATCATTAAAATATAGATAACAAAATTCTTGATACTAGATTGATTTAACAAGCAAAAATGAAAAAACCTTTTGTATTTTAGTTTCCATCATGAAAGAATAGAAAAATTGATTTATCCAATAATAATGCATTGCATTTGTTGACAAAAAATAATAAAAAAATAAAATGTTTCAGCTAATATTAACAAACTAACCAAGAATGCATAATAACTAAAATACAACTATTGTGTAAGTATCAATGTGTTCAGAAATGACCTAAATAATATTTTATACATTTTCTACTGGGTGTAGAACAATAAGACTTACACAGTTTGCACAGATCAAATAGAGTGCTGTCTGCTGAACAAGTTTTATTTCAATAGGTTTGTTAATAGCCTCATACAAAGTACATGAAGAATTTAAAAAATAATGTAAAACTTTCAGTTAGCACAAATTTTAATGGACAATTTTATTAATCTGCACAGTGAGGCATCTCATGGTGTTAGAAGAATCGGGAAGATATTAGCTCCCATTCTCATAATACATTGTAGCGTTAGTTTCGTATTTGCCTGAGAGAGTTATCTGCCCAGTTTAGTTTGCTGGTGCCCGCTAGGGGGCTATAGTATTTAAGCGCCGGGTTCAAACCCTTTCGGCCTCTTTTCCGGTTCCTGATACTACGAGACACATGGAGTAGACACGGTCTACTCCTTCTCATTGGGGCTTTTGGCCCCACTTACATTACTGTAAGTTATTTACAGCATGGACTATCCCTAGTCTCATGTCTGTGGCTTTTATATGTTATCTTGTACCATTCATGAATGTGTATTTACCGTTATATATGTTAACTCTTTTTACCTATGTACTTTGTATCCCGTCATATCCATGTGCTGTACTATATTAAATGTTTTGTCCGTTAACCTTCGTCGGAGTCATGTATCCAATATATATAACCCTGAACCATTCTTACAACATTATGTTACCTAAAAGTGAGTAACCCAACACAGAATATTCAGTAGGAAAATAAAGACAAGTCAACCAATACTATATAACATTTAATTCAACAAAACTCGAGGAAGGAACCACATTTCTATCCCAAACATATAAAAGCGACACCACATGTTTGAGGAACACATAGAAATGTCTGAATGCAAAGAGTCCTTGAACATAGTTGAGACATATGATGAACAAGGTTGTCACTTACTGTTCATAGACCCCCACCCACCCAAATGGATGGAGACACAACTTGGTCTCATTCATATCTGGTGATCCTAGAAGAAAAAAAGAGTCACTTTATGAGACAGCCTTTAGATAGCTAGGCAGCAACACCCCCTAACGGCAAACCCTAGCAGCAAGGAAAGATAATCCCTTGCAATGTCAACTGTAACCAAACAAAGGAAGGTAATTGCTACAGTGTAATGGTTATTGAGCTAGAATAGCAGACTATTGTTAGTGAGTTTGATTCTTACCGTGTGACAACAGCTTGCTTCACAAGATACTGGGCAGATGAACCTCATAAGTCAACGGCCAGTATCAAACAGTTCAGTAAGGAAATTATTATTACTACTACTTATCTCTAAGAATGGCATTTATTGATGAGTACAAAACAGTCAATGAAAAGATAACCAAACCAAACCTACAATCTGCATTATCCTTCACATGGCTTCACAAGGGGTGAATTCTGCTGAAATGATAGCTCTGGACCCAGTGTCTGAAAAATCATCAACAGAGACCAACATAACAACATCTGCATATATAATTGATGTCAAATGAACATTTCTCTTTTTACATTGATAACAAACTTTTTAGAGATCTAGCCATTTGTATAAATTATTATAGTAATTCTAATTCCATTTCATTTACATGAATAAAATTGTACCAGTAAATTATTCTTACCAAATCATTCTTTTGTATCTTCTATTGAGTCATTAGTAAAACTTGAGCCTTCATATGTATTTGTACCATATGAAATTTTTTATGTGTATTCTCTTTCAATACCCCCCCTCTCTCTCTCTCTCTCTCTCTCTCTCTCTCTCTCTCTCTCTCTCTCTCTCTCTCTATTGTTAATAAATACATTTTACTTAAATGTGTATCTGCTTTGCATTTGTTTCTTCATATTGTGAGGATTACCTCTCTTGTGTACCAAATATTTCTGCCATGGCCACTAGATGGCATGGTCAAACCTGATATAAACGCAAGCACTCAAAGTTCCTCTTCAGCCTCGACAGCAAATTGGCTTGCATTCAGGTGATTGGCCAAGCAGTATGTCATGTTAGTATAGCATAAACATAAAGGCAATGAAGCTAAGTAACTGTTAGTTTCTTGCCTAGACAAGCTTGGTTTGAAGACTACATAGGCAAGAAACTGATTGCTACCAAGTGCTACTGATTTTTTGTCTATGCCATCCTAACTTAGATATACTAGCAAAAAAAACAAACACTCTCTGGGCGGTGTAAAAATTAACTTTTGAAAGATATTGCCGGAGGCGAGTGAGAGTTAAAAATTCAATATAAATAAACTAAATTTTCTTCAGTTCAATTCTGTAGAAAAATAAATTCTTTAAAAATTCTCTTCGATAAATAAAATTTATTTAAAAAATGTTTGTACAATAAATGTAATATATGTTGTTATGCTCTTAATTCATTTTCTTAAAGATTTAATAAATTTCATATTTATTAAAGTAAGCATTTATTTATTAAAGTAAGTATTAAATTTATTGAATAACTTTATTTGTTTAATTTTTATATACCAGTTCTTGTCCCTCAAGGTGAAGAACTCTTTTACTGAAGCTTTCACATCTTCTTGGTTGTTGAAGCATCATGAGTACAGGAATTGATCCATGGATCAAAACAACAATCTGAGAGAGCTAGGTCAAAACTATATGTTAGGTGTAGCATCAGTTCAATTCCCTCCAGTTCCTCGAGTTTATTCTGGAAACTAGCATGTATGCAAAATATTGCAAAACTTTTGACTCGCATGCTATTTTCAGCAAATTATATAATAAGAAATAAAGTCTAACTTTCTCAAAATCTTTTTGGCAAAGAATAAACAGCTGCAGGAATTAAATAATCATGAATACACTGCAAATCATGAACACTGTGTTGTGGAGTCGATGATGATGTTGAGCTCACAAACATATGAAAGAAATGACAACAGCTAAGGCAAGGAGAACAAAGACAAAGTTAGGTTAAAAATTGCCAATTTTATTTGTCAATAACAAATGAAACAAATAACAATAATCTATGTTAGAAAAATACAAGGGAATGAATGGTAAAGTTCTTGCATGTGTATTTGCAAGTTTTTGTATGGATTAAAAATGTCCTTGTATATGTGTTTGTAAGTAATCGTAATTTTGAATGAGAGAGTTGGCTCCAAGTTGTCTGCTTACAAATGTGAGTTTTTGGTTGACACTGAAAAAAAAAAGGATTGGCTTGGTATGTGGTTGAGCTATTGAGTCAGCTGTGTGAATCCCAGGTGATTCCAGTGGCATGGTAAAGCCAAGAGTGTTTGATAAACAAATTTTGACTTTATTTATACTCACGATGTTGGCAAAAGTGGATCCGATTCAAAGTTATTTAGATTCAGTGGAAATCATTCTAGTTGGTTAAATAATACAGTTAATTTACCAAACTCAACCGGAAAGGGTATGTTAAGCCTCTTGTGCAAAAACAGACTTTCATCAGATGGCATTTAGCTTTTGAAAAGTTAACTTTTCATAGACTTCTCCAACTAATCAGATGTCAGAAGCCATAATATCAACTAGCAGGATCTGTGGATGGAAATCCGATCTCACTGACAAGTTAAAGCGACAATTCTTCCAGACTGTGGTTATATCAGTGCTGCTGTATGGCTGCACTACCTGGACCCTAACGAGGCGCCTTTAGAATAAGCAGGACGGGAGCTGCACAAGAATGCTGCGTGCAGTCTTGAACAAATTGTGGAAGCAGCACCCCACGAGGAAACAGCTGTATGGCCACCCGCTCCCCATCTCACAAATTGACATGCTAGTGTGGGCCGCCCATCATAGACCTACATTGACCAACTATGCAAAGATGCTGAATGCTGCACAGAGGACCTCCCTGGGAAAATGAATGATAGGGAAGGTTGCCGAGAGATTGTCATGGATATCCGTGTTAATTGCGTGACATGATGATGATGATGATAATTTAATTATTACAACGTTTGATATGTTTACTATTGTTGAGTCAAAAAGTAATGCCATTTTCTTTAGGACAGGTATAATTACCAACTTCATCAAAATGAAGCTAGTCCTCTGTGGATCACATCCCTACTCCTCCACATAGTCACCGTTTCTCTCAATAGCAATGTTCCACCTTCGAATGAGAGCATGTATCCCTGCCCCGTAAAATTCTGTTGACTGTTCTTTGAGCCACTTCTTCAGTACAGATTTCACTTCCACGCCACTTGAATAATGTTTGCCTCTCAAACCCTCTTTCATGGGGCTGAAGAGATAATAGTCTGAAGGTACTAAATGTGGTGAGTATGGAGGATGTAGTAAAGTTGTCCACCCAAATGAGGCGATTTTCTCCCTTGTCCTGATGCTTGTGTGTGGTCAAGCATTGTCATGAAGAAGGAGGCTATTGCCAATTGGCAAGTTGGACCTTACTCATTGAATTCTTGCTCTGAGCCTCGTTAGGGTCTCAATGTAGGCCTTAGTTTTATAAAAAAAAAAATTCACATGAAATAAAGAAAACGGCATTACTTTTTGACTCACCCTTGTATAATAATCTTGATTTAACTCTCTCTCACTCTTTTTACTTCTTTCTTTCCCTCTTTTCATCTTTTCATCTTTTCATTATGTTTGATTGAAACAGATTAGCATTATCACTTCTATGTGCTCACCCTCTCTCTCTCTCTCTCTCTCTCTCTCTCTCTCTCTCTCTCTCTATCTATCTATCTATCTATCTATCTATCTATCTTTCATCTACTCTCTTTCTTTCTTTCTTATTATATGTTTTCTGTTTAGCATTTCCTTTTTCTTCCCTTTCTTTATAATAAAAACAGAATGGTCACTTATTTAGCTGAGGTAACAACACTCATAAGAAATAAGAATTTTTGCATTTCATCTTGAATGATTTGGACAGTCTCATTTTTAACCAAAAGGTGTTGCAAGATGATAATGGTCAGAAGATTAAGGAACAAGCATATTAATATATAGATTTGAAAATCTGCTTATTCCAATTTGAAAAAGTTTACTTAATCTTCTGAAGAAAGACTAAACAGATTTCATTTTTTGCAAGAATCTTCTTAATTTTTTCAATGCATGAAACTATTCATCTTTTTGAATGCAAATTTTCTACCAACATCAGAGGAAGTCCCCGTGGCATAAAAGTTAATGTGCTGAACTGCAACATCATAGTAATCAAGTTCAAACACCAGTCACACTATTATATTCACTTTTGGAATAATATCCTTGGAAAAGTTATGAACCTCCTCATCCACCAGATATCAGTTAAATAGTACCCCTGCTGTTCTTCTACAAGGATGGCTTTGGTATTAAATAACCCACAAAGGCTCATATGCCATTAAACAAAGAAAGCCAATCTACCAACAGCAATTTTATTGAAGGTTGGTTTATTATTTTTCTCTTACAATGTGTTAATACACATGAGTGTTTAATTTCCAACACATTGTTACACACTATTAAGATGTAAATCTTTACTAGCTCCTGCCTACAACGCATCTAACTGTTAAGACATATTTATTTTCTATCATCCTGCACAACTAATAACAGCAGCAAGCACAAAACAACTTACTTTTTTTTTTCCTTCAATGTTATGTGTAAATAATTGTTGCAAGATAAAATGCTGAATGGGACAATAATGCTGGAGACTGTCTTCTCCTGATGATGGACTATGATCAATGGTAGACTAAATTAAGACTGACAGGACCGAAATAAAGAGAATGTTATTTATTTTTTTTCAGACTAGCTCTATGAGCCAACAACAGACAGACAGAGAGAGTGTGGGGTTTTAACAATTTTATGTGGGTTTAAAGTCATTGGTTATTTCTGGTGCGTGTTCGCAGGTTTTCTTTTTTAATCCCATTATATTTGGTGGTTCTTCCTTCTTGAGGTCATTAAGCTGAAAGGGAATTAAAAGAAGGAAAAGGAAGAGACAAAGACAAAAGGTAGTTTTTGGTTTCAGACTTTATTCATGGGTCATACCTACCTCATGAAGAGAAAATTTCTTCCTGTCCAGTAATAGTGTCACATTCCACTTTAGGTCTGAGTCCAAATAGCCGAGGGATTTTCTTCATGGTAGGAAGTGGGTCCTTTTTCCTGCACATGCCCAGAGGGTTCTTCCTGTCTGAGGGCCCATGGGATATTGTTTTTTTTTGTTTTTTTACTTTTATTTTAATCCCCACAAGAGACATAGCTGTACCTACCAAAAGACTATCAAAAGTGGGAACCCAACATATGACTATATTCTTGTCATGGACTTTGATTAGTGGGAGACTAAATTAAGACTGGTAGGAGAAAGAATGTTATTTATTTTATTTTTCAATGAGAACTGAGAGGGGAGGGACAGAACTATATCTACCAAGCTTGTAATCCACACAATTTATTCCCAAGCCACCAGTATTATTTATTGTTTTAAAAGCAAACAGTCTTTCTTGGTCAGTAAATAAAAAACAAGATTGCCTTTTTATGTCTCCATGGTGATATAAGATATGGTTAAACTGTAGTTTCTCAACATGTATTTTCGTCACATTTTTTTTTTCTTTTCTGAGATGTACCTGTACCTGTAGGAGTTGCCTTTTGGTGACTTGATACCATTCAAATCAGCCCTTTTTCTCTTCAAATCAGCCCTTTCTCTGAAATATACCTTTACCTTTCTAGCTTTCTGAAGATTTGGCACCATTCAAATCAGCTATTTTCTCAGATGTACCTGTACCCTTATGAGAGCCTTCTGAAGAGTTATAATTCAAATCAGCCCTTCTTTCTAAAAATGAACCCATACCTATAGGAGTTGTCTTCTGAAGAGTTTATACCATTCAAATCAGTTTTTTTTTTGTACTTGTACTCCTAGGAGTTGCCTTTTGAAGACTTGATACCATTCAAAGTAGCAATGTTCATGGCACCTTAAAACATTATATATGTATTTTTGTTGGTTGCATCTGAAAAATGTTTATAAAATTGCTATAAATCCATAAAATCCTGTCAAACCATACATTAAATGAAAGAAATTAATTTATCTAAAAGATTATCAAGGTTGTTTATATGTGTATCTTGTTTTTATAACTTTTTAACAATGAGATAAGTGTAATTCACTCGAACAAGGTGTTTGTATATTTAGGTAATTTATAAAATCTCACAGTAATTTGAACCTGGTCCGAATTTGACAGAAAAATAGAATAAAGAATGCCATTTAATGTAGCCTATTAGCAGTTTAGATTGATCAGTTAGTTTTGTTTTAAGTCATTTTTAAAGTTCACCTTCTATGGCAGAGTAACTTTTTGTTGTAAAAATTTGTGTCAATCACCAATCGATGAAACAGACTTTTATTAATTTTCATGTATTTTTTTAATAAATTCATATCCATTAGTTTGTTCAGAATTGCCATAAAAGGCATGCATCTTCTACACAGATTTACCTTTAAAAATCAGTTGACCTGGGATTCCCTCAAAACCACTACTTACTTTCATTGGGACAAGGAAGATATTTTCAACTTATAAATATAATGTCAAATCTTTTACTTTGTTAAAGAAAAACTGCTTTTTATAGTTCTAAGGGATTAGCTAAATAAATCATTGATATTATAAACAAACAATATCTAAGTGCTTAAAAAGAAAAAAAACTTTAACATTAAAAAAACATCAAAATTTTAACATATAAAGTAAAAGTGTATATCTATTTACATTTCAACTTTGTGAATCTGTGGGTTTTTTTTTCAAATTGAAATTGCAAGATAGAATGCAGCATCTGTGCAACATACAGTAATGTCCTGTTCCTGTATATATTTACCAACCCCCCTCACGAGAGGGATGTGACACAAGGTCAATTTCTTAAGTGGATTTTAACAGGTTTGAATTCAGAGTTTACCTTCTCCTATACTGGTTACTAAGGTTAAAGAACCTATTCCGCCCTACTATTTACCCATAGCTAAAGGGATAGTAGTTGGATGCATACCTTTCCCAAGAGTATTAGTGCTATGGGAAATGCAAACAGCTTCGTCCAGGATTTGAATTTGGGTCGACGAGTCCATTTCCTATGACTCTAACCATTATACCACGTGCCTGCAAACTGTATGATACACACTAGCCTAAATCCATTTGACTGGCCTCCAACAACAAGAAAGACAATTTTAATTTTTTAAAGATATTTGTAATTAGCATTTTTGTTATATACTCATACTCTGCTGGGTATATACATTATGGAGAGGGATCTGTTTCAATTCTATTTTTTTTATGAGAGACACCCATGGTTGTGCTCACATATTAAATATTCTACTTACTTTTTGAGTAGCTGGCTGGTATTTTACTTTCTTGTGTATTTCTTTTATTGGTCTAGTTCTGGCTTCTTTTGTTCTGCTAACTTCTCTTAATTTCTTGCTCTAGTCTTTTGTTGACTTGTCTGGTAAGGTTCTCCGGTTATGCCAAGTCATAGTTTTTAGAGACAAACTCAAGGCATATAATTTTTGTGAACACATTTTATTAAAGTTAGAACCAGACCTTAAATCTTAGGATTTCTCAACCATGCTGGAGTGAAACTGACCCCTTTACATCATGAGGTCTAACAGCTGACTAATACTAAACTAAAAACCTTTCCTACAGTTGCGTCGTAGTACCAGTAAGTCAGGAGTCAGATTGATGTCACTGAATGCCAATCAACGTAACGGTCTCAACAACTCCTGAATTTAAATTTATTTCTACACTAATCATCCCCGAAAAAAGACGGTATGCCCATCAACATATTATATTCTCACCCTTTACTTACAATGTTGAAAAGATCAAGTTTGGAATTATTTTAATAGAAAAGGTAAAACCATACATAAGATTACTGACTTTGACTTGAACAGTGAAGAAGTTAAAAGACAAAAGATATTAACAAAATTAAAAAATGAAAAATTAGCTAAACTTTCTTGAATGAACTTCCTTGAAGCAATAGAACTGAAAGTAAAACCATTGGGGATGTCAAGTTTTACAACAGATTTTATTCAGTGGATGATAAAATTGCACTGCCTCTGTCCCATAATAGATGTTACATTTTTATATAAATTTCATAAACTAAATGTAACACTTATTATAGGACAGAGGTAGTACTGTTTATTTATACTCTTATATGAGCATTGTTTATGATTATTTTAATTCAAATTTTATTACTATCTCTTCCCATAACAGTTGTTATAGAATTGTTTCAGAAAAATTGGTATCATTTTGTAATCTATTAAGTTTACCCAATTCTCATTCAAATGATCTCAAATATGAACATTGTCTCTGTAGAAACAATTCAAAATTCTATGTTTAATGTTTTATGTTTTTTTCTTTTCAGGTATAGAAATGTCATTCTCTGGAAAAGAAAGGGAATTTAGACATTTAGTGCTTTATGGGTTTTTTTCTTTTCAGGTATAGAAATGTCATTCTCTGGAAAAGAAAGGGAATTTAGACATTTAGTGTTTTATGTTTTTTTCTTTTCAGGTATAGAAATGTCATTCTCTGGAAAAGAAAGGGAATTTAGACATGTGTTTTATGTTTTTTTTTCTTTTCAGGTATAGAAATGTCATTCTCTGGAAAAGAAAGGGAATTTAGACATTTAGTGTTTTATGTTTTTTTCTTTTCAGGTATAGAAATGTCATTCTCTGGAAAAGAAAGGGAATTTAGACATTTAGTGTTTTATGTTTTTTTTTCTTTTCAGGTATAGAAAGGTCATTCTCTGGAAAAGAAAGGGAATTTAGACATTTAGTGTTTTATGTTTTTTTCTTTTCAGGTATAGAAATGTCATTCTCTGGAAAAGAAAGGGAATTTAGACATTTAGTGTTTTGTTTTTTTTCTTTTCAGGTATAGAAATGTCATTCTCTGGAAAAGAAAGGGAATTTAGACATTTAGTGTTTTATGTTTTTTTCTTTGTCATTCTCTGGAAAGAAAGGGAATTTAGACATTTAGTGTTTATGTTTTTTTCTTTTCAGGTATAGAAATGTCATTCTCTGGAAAAGAAAGGGAATTTAGACATTTAGTGTTTTATGTTTTTTTTTCTTTTCAGGTATAGAAATGTCATTCTCTGGAAAAGAAAGGGAATTTAGACATTTAGTGTTTTATGTTTTTTTTCTTTTCAGGTATAGAAATGTCATTCTCTGGAAAAGAAAGGAATTTAGACATTTAGTGTTTTATGTTTTTTCTTCTTTTCAGGTATAGAAATGTCATTCTCTGGAAAAGAAAGGGAATTTAGACATTTAGTGTTTTATGTTTTTTTTTTTCTTTTCAGGTATAGAAATGTCATTCTCTGGAAAAGAAAGGGAATTTAGACATTTAGTGTTTTATGTTTTTTTTTCTTTTCAGGTATAGAAATGTCATTCTCTGGAAAAGAAAGGGAATTTAGACATTTAGTGTTTTATGTTTTTTTTTCTTTTCAGGTATAGAAATGTCATTCTCTGGAAAAGAAAGGGAATTTAGACATTTAGTGTTTTATGTTTTTTTTTCTTTTCAGGTATAGAAATGTCATTCTCTGGAAAAGAAAGGGAATTTAGACATTTAGTGTTTTATGTTTTTTTTTTTCAGGATAGAAATGTCATTCTCTGGAAAAGAAAGGGAATTTAGACATTTAGTGTTTTATGTTTTTTTTCTTTTCAGGTATAGAAATGTCATTCTCTGGAAAAGAAAGGGAATTTAGACATTTAGTGTTTTATGTTTTTTCTTCTTTTCAGGTATAGAAATGTCATTCTCTGGAAAAGAAAGGGAATTTAGACATTTAGTGTTTTATGTTTTTTTCTTTTCAGGTATAGAAAGGTCATTCTCTGGAAAAGAAAGGGAATTTAGACATTTAGTGTTTTATGTTTTTTTTTCTTTTCAGGTATAGAAATGTCATTCTCTGGAAAAGAAAGGGAATTTAGACATTTAGTGTTTTATGTTTTTTCTTTTCAGTATTGTCAAAAGAAAGGGAATTTTTTAGTGTTTTATGTTTTTTTTTCTTTTCAGGTATAGAAATGTCATTCTCTGGAAAAGAAAGGGAATTTAGACATTTAGTGTTTTATGTTTTTTTTTTCTTTTCAGGTATAGAAATGTCATTCTCTGGAAAAGAAAGGGAATTTAGACATTTAGTGTTTTATGTTTTTTTTTCTTTTCAGGTATAGAAATGTCATTCTCTGGAAAAGAAAGGGAATTTAGACATTTATATTTCAATGATAGATTCAATAATTAATTTCAATGGTTAATTAAATGTATAGTAATTTGGGTTTTTTTGTTTATTTTTTTAAAGCAATACGTAATTAAAAACAACCTTAATCCCCTAAAACCGTAACCCAATTCACAAAATGTTAATTCATAGACTGTAGTTAAACTGTCATTGGGTACCACCAAAAAAACTTTCCGTTTTAATTTTTCTGACCTAAATCAGAAGTCAGCCCTCTTTATTTATACTGTAATTAGTAAACTATAAACATAAAAATGTTACGCCCCCAACATAAGGGAGAGGTCAAAATTAAGTGACCTGAAAAAATGAGAAAGTTTTTAAATAAAATAAGTAATGTATTATAAAGATCGTTCATTGATTAATAAACACTGAAAAATTAGTTAAAATCCGATAATTCCCTGATTTTTGGTAAATTATTTTCTGGAGTGGGGGGACTAAAGTCACTTTGTCAAAAATGCATTTTAGACCCAATTTGGGTCTACCTATGTTATGCTGTTACTAAAAAAACTTTCGACAACTATATGTATGTATTTATTTAGATATTTATCATTCTTTTACTGTTTGACAAAAAAGAATTTCGTAAATAACTTACGAAATTCACACAAACACTATTTACTTATTAAATAAGTACTTATAAGTAAACATGATAAGTAAATAAGTGTTTGTGTGAATTTCGTAATTTTGAAGATAATATTAACCTTTATTCAAGTTTCATTGTGTTAAATACCCCCCCCCCTTTTTTTTTCTTCTTACAATTAGTACTGAATTTAAAAAAAATATTTCCGTTTAAATGTGGAATTAGAATATTTACTCATCATGCATCTTAAGACATATTTATACTCATGAACAACTGTGGAAAGTCTTGCAAATCGATTAATAATAATTATCAAATTATATCATTTCTTCAGTAAATATCAAGAACTAAATTTGTACTATTCCTCATTATAAACATGTTGAATTATATTTGAGAATTTATTTCACAATGACAATTTCTGAAGTTTAACTTGACTCCTAAGATAGGATCCATTACTGTTGAGTAGCGAGTTTGATCCTGACTGGATGCCCCAGACTTGCGAACTTTTGTCAAATCCTACCTATGGTGAACGATTCGAGTAAATAAGGAATGAATCCTATTTCAGTGTAACATTCAGGAAGCTAGTCTTGCAGATTCCTTACTACTACATGAGTTCAAGCCACGCTGTATGCCCCATACTTGCAACCTTGTGTCACATCCTGCCCATAGCAAACGTGTTGGGTAAATAATGATTTTTTAAAAAGGGTTTTATATTGAGCAAGATAGTCTGGCCAATCCATTTCTATTGAATAATGAATTTGATCCTTCCTTGATTCCCCATATTTATGATCATGTGTCACATCCTACGCATGGTGATCAGTTTGTGTAACAAATAAGGGCGTCCCATCATTGTGTAATTGTTTGCAAGCTAGTCTCGCAAATGCAATAATACTGAATAACGAGGTCGATCCTCAGTGGACGCATTATACTTGCGATTTTCACATTCTATCCATGGTGAACAGATTAGGTAAATATCTACATTTAAAATATCTTTAAAAATTTTACCCCAAATTCTAAGTGGTTTGAACCAATTTTATTTTTCTTGTTGAGTTACAATGTAAGAAAATGTATTAGATTAATTTATTTTCTTTTTTATCCCATTACATTTAGAATAGTACTTTAAATAAAGGTAAGCATTGGTCGGAAAGATTTTCATTATTAAATTTTTCTTTTTTTTTAGTTAGCAAAAAATTAAATTTTTTTTCTTACAATTACTACTGAATTAAAAAAGATTGTTGTAATGTGGAATTGGAATATATAAAAATCGTAGGTCTAAGATTTTTTTACTCATGAAGAACGTTGGGAAGTCCCACAAATCGATTAATTTTAATTATGTCATTTCATCAGTAAAAATTCAATATTAAATTTGTACTTTTCCTCATTATTGTTACATACACGAATATAGATATCTCTCGATGCACTAATTCAGCAGTTCAATTCGCACACACACCACATTATAAAGATACATACACTCGCCAACAAAACAAAACATAAGTTGCTGACGCCAAGCGGAAGTGTACTCGACGGTAGCCTAAAACGAAGTGACCAAAATAACACGTTTCTACGCATAGGCTTGAGATGAACTTCCAGTTGGAAAACAAGAATTCCTAAACAATAAAAAAAATAATTTTGTAAATAAACTCACATTTTCGTCCAATCGAAAACTCTCCCCCCCCCAAAAAAAAGGCCATATAAATCGACTTTGAAGAACCGACAAGACAGACACCAGCGGCGACAGCAGCGAGCACTTCACTAGGCGGCCGACCTACATCTTCACTTACCTCTACCCCTACTTTGACCGACCGGCAAGTTAAAGGAGCAAACATCCTACATCAGCAAGAATACGCCAACCTTCGTACGCAAAACTAACCCGCTATCGGCTTCAGAATACCAAAACACAAAATTCTGCCCACATCACCACCCCACTACAACTGACTCGGCCATCGGACCTTTCACTGTCTTTATTATTCACGTTCAACTATCACCAAAATCTCCTTTAAATTCATTTCTATCTTTTCCTCGCTTTTCATGTTCCTTTTCCCAATACAATTATTGAAACTTAAAATCTGTGTTTGTTTTTCCTTGACACCATACGCTTGCTACTAACCCTGTTTATTATATTATTAACATAAAATTAACTTTGAGATTTTATTTTTCAATGATATTTTCTGAAGTATAAGTTGACTCATAAGATAAGATCCATACCGCTTAGTAACGCATTTGATCCTCACTGTATGCCCTAAATGTGCAACCTAGAGTCACATCCTGTGAACGGGATGGTTAAATATTTATTTGATTTGTTAATTTTTTTCAGCTAAAAGTTTATCTTCTGGTAACATTTTTCAAATTAGCTAGTTCTAAACATTAATGTATTTGTTTCTTAGTCCTCATATACATAAAAACTAAGAAAAAAGTCCTTAAAATAAAAAAAGCTAAGAATTTTAGAAAATTAAATTTTTTAGAATTACAATGTTTATTTGCTTTTAAAATAATTTTATTTTTTTGTTCTTCACAAAATTGTTCTACAATTAGTACAAAATTACATCTAAATTTCACCTATGGAATCTTTGTGATATTTAAACATGCTGGCTATATGACTTGATAGAATAGGCTTACAACTAAGATTTATAGAAATGTAAAGGCAGAGTAAATATTTTCCCAACTGGTAAAACGTATTGGATTGAATAGCTTTTCAGCAGGATTAATGGCAGAGTATGGCTCCAATAAAGGGGAGGGTCAGAGATTATACCAAGAAATACGTTTTGTACTTGAAGTGTTCAACTTATCAATAGATTTTTAATTGAATTATATCACTTGATCAGTAAAAGTCAAACACTAAATTTTATATGGTTCCTTATAAACATTAATGAATATGCAAGATTTTAATGCTGAATGATTTCTCCTTTGAGTTATTAGTTAGAATATAATGGTATAATGGGTAGCTTGCAGACCCATTCCTACTGAATAGGGTATTTGATCCTCGATGGATGTCCCATACACACAACCTTGTGTTATACTCATGGCAAACATGTTGGATAAATACTTAATTGCTTCAATAGTTTTGTCAGCTAGAAGTTTATATTAATCAATAAATTTTCTTTTTTTTTTTTGAATAAGGCATCAAGAATTCATAACTATCAGCTTCGTATATGGAAATCCTCCCCGACCGCAAGTATTTCATGACAGACGAATGGGTGGATATAGTCTATTAAGTTTTAGACTCAACGATGATTCCTCTAGATTGACCGTTAGTCAGTGCCATAGTTACCTGCTTCGAAGGAATATTTTTTCATGTTTATTTCTTTTAGTGCATTTTCACAATGTTTGAGAAAAACGAGTAGATGCCTTTTATAGTTATAATTATCACAGTATATAAAAGTGCGCTCAGTACTATCGAGTTACTTTCATATGTTATTCTAGGGTATGGCACGACGTCCCCCACCCCAAGAATGTGATTATCCATCAAGCCAAATGTGACAAGCTAGTTTAATGTGGATGAGGCACCACCTTGAGAGGGAATGCCGATGGAATCAACGCATTTTTTGTGCCTACCACCCATGAGCTTTGGCTTATGGGTGGGCCCATATAAAAATGTCCTTGTGTCATGTTGAAATTCACTTTAGTCAGTACAAATTAACAGACTCTAATAATAATAAGGGTCAGAAGTTTTCTGCCCTAATCCATTTATTGTACGGGTGAGTTACTTGCCCTTTGACCTATTCATTTCAGTCATTGTTTTTAAATAAATAAAACACCTCGTGTTATGAAAAGCAGTCGTAATGTGTTGCCTCGTTAATACAATGGAGGGTATCTTAATTGGAATATGTCTCAATGAATAACTGTGCTTGCTAAAGACAAAAAGGTATGTCTCCTTTTTTTTTTAGTGGGAAGTTATTAAATTCCCAACGTGTCACGCCCTCATAAGAGGGATGAGAGGCAAATACCTTGTTTGAGCCTGCAAGTCAGGTCTAAAAATGAATAAAATTCCATTGGCAATCCCCTTTTGGAGAGGCCAAAGGCACCCAGAATAAACCCAGTTTTCAGGTGAGGGTGCAGGTGCTGCCAGGCTAGATGGTCCCCTGGAATCAAGCGAGAAACTTTTGCGGCTTCTCAATCCAGGCTCAGATAATAAATTTTGATCTGCCGGGCAGTTAATATCAAAAGATCGGAAACTGAAGGTGACGTACGGCGAACTACATTCACTTGGACACATTCAATTATAGGGTAAGTGGGTTAAACTACAGTGAGTCTTTCTGTACTTACTTATGAGAAATTATGAAGAGTTCCACAAATCTTTTGATATTCGTTTAATTAATCAATTATCTCACTTAATTAGCAAAAATCAATAATTAAATTTTGTGTGTTTCTTAGTTATAAGCATATTAACGTATATGCAAGATTTCAAATCTGAATAACTTATATTATCAGAGTTTTAGGTCGACACGCACATACTGTGGAATTCCATGCGACTCTTTTATATATATATATATATATATATATATATATATATATATATATATATATGTCTGTGTGTCTGTGTGTGTCTGTGTGTGTGTGTGTGTAATCGGAAACCTTCTTGTCATAATCGGGAGCCATCATGGAACTTTGAACCTAACCCTTTATTCAGTCCACAGGGGTATCCTGTTCTCATTCCGCTAACCATAGCTGGGGTACAAGTGATAAGCTGTGTTAATTATTATTAACTATTTTCAACTAACTCCTTTATCCACTATGCTATATGTCCTGGTTTTAAAAACCACAAAAAGAGGAAACTCTGTACAGAAATTAATTTTTGAGTTTAAAAAAATAACTTAAAAATTTTCAAGTAACTTTTTTCGCCTGTTGACATTTTTTTTTTTTTTTAATGTGGCCTTCTGGTTTTGATCTTTCTAGAAATGTAAAAATTAGGGACTGGAATTATTTTAATTCAAATAACCAAAGGTTTAAAAAGAAAATTACAGTCTTAATTGATGAAAACATTTTCTTTTTTTTCAATTTTTTCAAAATGAAATAACCTATTCATTATAAAATTAAGTTCTTAATGAATAAAGTGCTGAAATTTTTATTAAGATTGGACAACTCCCTGATTTTTGCTAATTGTTTTAAAAATAAAAAAAATATGTTCTTATTACGTCCCTTTTACAAAATTGGATACAACTACTATTATTTTGTTGAATTATAAACAGAGTAACGTCCCTCAGACTGGGCATTGTTGGGAGGCCAACGAACGAATCAGTGAACGTTGTTTTTAATCAGTTGAATTATTTTGAATTATAAATAGAGTAGCGCACTAAAGACCGGGCATTTATTTATTTATTTATTTCAGCCGTCTTACACACCAAATACCCTAAAGACCGGGCATTTTTTTTTTGGTTGGCGTTGCAACGAACCAGTGAATAGACCATTTAAGATTAAGAAATGTTCATCGAAAATTGTCTCTACATTTTTTCAAGTTTTTATTTCTATTTTGACAAGAAATATTTTCTTTTCTTAAAAAAAAAAAAATAATTCTGAAGATATACCATTTATAGGAGGTATCAATCCTCCATTGATATTTAAAAGGCAATAAGTAACATTATTGTCATCGCTATACAAATGAAAGATTAGCTTATGAATTAATAAACAAAACACAGAAACTGAACAATTGACAACCTAATTTCGGTTATTAAAGTAGATTTTTTCATTTTTCCTTCTTTCTTTCTTTATCTTCATATATTTGAGATTGTATTGTCATATTTATGTATAAAATTTTTGTTGTTTCTATTCATAACTTCGGTCTTTTATCTCATTATTTATACTGTAATTAGTATCGAAAATGACCAACTCACAAAAATGTTACGCCCCCAACATGTGTGTGTGTGAAAAAAATGAGAAAGTTTTGAGATAAAATAAATAATACATTATAAAGATCATTCAGTGATAAATAAACACTGAAAATTTCATTAAAATCCGATAATTCCCTGATTTTTGGTCAATTATTTTCGGGGGTGGGGGCTAAAGTCATTTGGTTAAAAACGCATTTTAGGCTCATTTTGCCAGTAGCTATTAAATACCTATATTTGGGATCGTTTCTTTTTAGCAAAAAAGGGGAAAATTTTCATTTTTACATTCTTGATATATTTTGCTGTCGAAGTTTCTTTTTCTTTATATCTACGTGAGAGAAACTTTTAAAGTTTATAAGTTCCTTTCAATATAAACATTTAAAAAATGGCCATAACGGCCAAAAGAATAAACAAACAAACAAAAATTAATTGAGTTAATATTATAAGTTATAATTAAATAACTAGCTTTATAGAGCTACATTAATGAATTTAAAATTTTGAAAAAAAAACAACAAAAAAACAAACAAACAAACAAACAAAAAAAACTAGCGTTTTACTTAATTATAAACTATTTAAAAATTAAGAAAAAGCGTTTTTCCAAAACGATATTAATGGCGTTCAAAGATTAGAAAAAGTTAGAAAAATGTAAAAACTAAGCGAATTTTTATGTATTGCCATTTAAAGTCACATAATATATCTATCGTGCATATTTTCTTTCTTTTCTTATTTTCATTATATTGTTAGAAAGTCTTTGTTTTTGTTTTCAATTTTGCTTATATATATATATATATATATATATATATATATATATATAGATATATAGATATATAGATATATAGATATAGATATAGATAGATAGATAGATAGATAGATAGATAGATAGATAGATATAGATATAGATATAGATAGATAGATAGATAGATAGAAGGGTATGAAAACACACAATATTGTTAAAATGAATATATATTTTATATCATTTTCATAGCTATCATTATCAGCTATGAAAATGATATAAAATATATATTCATTTTAACAATATTGTGTGTTTTCATACACTTTTATCTATACATATACCGTCAGATTCATTTATAGAGAGAGAGAGAGAGAGAGAGAGAGAGAGAGAGAGAGAGAGAGAGAGAGAGAGAGAGAGAGAGAGAGAGAGAGAGTTGTGTCAGCATTTGGTGGTCGCGTGAGGAGAAGGAAGAGGAGGGATGTTAACAATTTATTAATACTGTCATTTGATTGGACAAAATTATCCAATCAAATTGATGGAATTTGTCGTCTGCAAAATAACTATTTTTTCGGTGGTCAGTTATCGAGTTACTTGTAGCTCGGCGACCCGTTGTATTTAGATGCTTTATTTATTTATTTTAAGCAAGCCAGTTTCAGAATAAAACCAAAAAAAAACTAGAAGGAATTAAAAAAAAAACAAAAGAAGCCCAATTCTTACTGTAAGAGGAATTCGAAACAGAAGGTAAGTACAGTTTCCTGAATTTCTTGCTGGTTAATATTTTCATTCAATGAAAAGTCTAAGTTTGTTTAACACACACACACACACACACACACACATACACACACACAATACTAACGATACTAAAATTCATAATAAAGTTAGTAACTGTGCTATTCTTATGCAGAATAATAATTTAACAATGGTCTCGTTACTCATTACAATAGGAGTTGAATATACTTTTATTATTTAATAATGGTCTCGTTATTCATTAGAATAGGAGTTGAATATACCTTTAACTTATCAACTTTTAGCAATACAAGTAATATGGACGGTAAATTTTTTAAACAGCGTTTCAATACTCATTAGAAAAAAAAAGTTTCGGCAACAAAGTTACTGATATATTTTAACACCTGAATTAAAAAAAAACAAATTATTTGATAATATGTCTTAATTTGCTAAATTATTTAATAGTTTTAATGATCAATTCCAATATAACAAAATTGCATGCAAGTGGCTGAATTATAAGATTTTTAAAAGATGGAAATGTTTAAAGTTGGCACAAGTAAAAAGAGACGCTATTTTTTTTCGGCGGAAACTTCGACGGAAACTTTAAAACATAAATTAAAAATGTCATTCTAATGTTTTTTTTATTGTTTTTTGTTTGTTTTTAACCTTTTGCCAGAAAAAACGAACAAACAAACAAACAAACAAACAAATATTTCCAAATTTTTATTTAAAAAAAAAAAAAAGAAAAAGAAAAATTTACTTTAATGTGTTATAATCAAAACTGTCTAGTCAATTTTTCTGTTTTGTTTGCATTATTTCGGCAGATTAAACTGCCTTACCTTTCAGAAGTATTGAAACCGCAAAAATAAAATATATTTTTTGTGTTTTGAGCTTTGTGTTTTATGCCTCTAAAACGGTTATCTTTTGAATTAAATTTACAAAATGAAATTATTCCTTGCAAAAAAAAAAAAAAAAAAAAAAAAAGAAAATTAAAGAAAGATATAAAATCTTGACCCCCCACCTCAACTTTTTTCGAAGCAGACGATAATTAGTTAGTCTATAAAGAGTTATTTCCCCTTAAAGGATTTCTACACAAAAAGACTTGACTTCGATATTAAAAATATCGTCAAACGAAAAAAAAAAATCATACAAATAAATATATAAAAAAATATAATAAAAAAAAAATAGTTGCCCTTAACATTTTTCAACGTTTTAGGCATATTTATTTTTCAACGGTTTTACATTACAAAATCTCATTGAAAGTAAGAAAAATGTGAGTTGATCTCATAACTTATAATAAACTATTTAACAAATGTCTCGTTACTCATTAGAACGCACACACACACACACACACACACACACACACACACACATTTTTTAAGTCCTCAAAATTATCGACAATGAACCATAACTCGCTATTTTCTCGGTGGTTAGAGTCGAAAAAGATAAGAGTTTACGATAAAAATAAAAATGTAAACACTTCATAATATTTCAGCAGATGGTTCTAAGGGAAATAACTTCGAAATAATATCAAGGGGGGTAACTTGTTTTTAGTACTACAAAAAAGTTATGGTGCGTTCATAAGTTTCATTTTACAAACTGCATTTATTTATTATTATTAGTTAAAAGATAAAAAAAATATCTACAACGTAGACATTGCAAAAATAGCCGTTTATAAAATAAAAAATAAAAAAACAGTAATGAGTTGCTTATGTTAATTCATTTTCTATTAAAGCAACTTGCGAAATAAAAAGATCTAAGGGAGACTATTGTGAAACTTATACGTGGGAAAATATTTAATTTATTATTATTATTATGATTTGTTTTGTTTTGTTTTACGGCATATCAACCTCAGTGGGTTATTTAATGTCGATAAAGTTTTGAAATAAATCAATTCTAAATGGATAATACATTTTTTTATAAATACATTTTTCTATTTAACCCATAGATGGGACCCTAACAGGTACTACCACTCCGGGCCAGAGTGGACCAGGGAGCAATGGTGATGAAGGGGTGCTCCACATTCCCCAAACCTCCAAAACTGGAACCTCACCATCAGATAGAGTTTAACGTCATTCCCAGGACATGTAGACCCGCAGCCACCGCCTTCTAGCACCCATATGATAAAGAGGGGTTGGGGCTTGCCATAAGGGCAATAGGGTTGGGGCAATCATATAGGTGCTAGGGCTTGACATGACCAGCCGATTGATCGGAGGGGGCCTCTCCGACCGCCCGTCTAGCCCAAGATAGGGTCAAAGTGGAGTATTGCAAGTCATGAACTGCTCATCTACCTGGGTTCTATCCTTAAGCATCACGGGTTGCCACCCACGGCCAACAGGTGGCCCCATTGGGGGAGTCTTACCCCTCTGCAGAGGTGCAGTCGGTTCATTCTAACGCCCCAGCCGACAGGGCGGTATTATTATGAGTTTTTCACACGAGCGTTAATTGATAGTCGTTCACTGGAGTCTGGGTGACAACAAAGTTTCCTCAGGTCTCCAGGAATCTTCTGAGTATTCTGGCCGATTGCAACGATGCAGTTGTCTGGATGGTCTCAATTCTTCCTCTGATTTCCAGTTCCTCTAGTCTGTTTTCTAAACTTCTGGGGACTGTTCCAAGTGCCCCAAGTACAATTGGTATCACTTTCACCCTCATATTCAATTCTCTGGCAAGGTCCAGCTATTTGTCTATCTTTTCGTTTTCCTTCATCTTCACCCTGTGATCTGCTGGAACTGCAAAGTCTACCAGTTGACAAGTTTTCTTTTTCTTGTTAATTAATACTTGGTCTGGTCTCCTTCTTTTTTAATCATATTCTAATTTTATTATTTTTCATTTTTATTGTTTTTTATTATTCCTTATAAACTATAAAATATTTTAGAAATTAATTTAAATGAAACTCATTAATGATTTTTAAAATTTAGGCTTTAAATTTAATTGTTTATATTTTTCATGAACACTATCAACAGATATTCAAAACAACCAGGAACCAATTTCTAATAATGTTTTAGAAAAATAATCTATCAGCAGCTAAGTAGAGAGATGCCATTTCTATGAAAATTTATATCAACTATAGAGGTGGGTACTAGGTTATGGCGTAAGTTTTATTTAAATTATAGAATAACTTTTTTAAATTAATTTTTCCATGTTTTTTATGCTTGTTAAAAATCTATCATGATTTCGGTTATTTCTTCTTGTCTGGTGTTTTTTTAAAAGTTATTTCAGATTAATCTCCTTATCTATGTTGTTTTGTTTGTATCATACTACACCGTTTTTATTATATACTTTTGCTCATGTTAGCAGCATAATTCATCTTTGACTAACTGCTAGTTAACAGTGATACCTTTTATTCTTGGAATGAAATACCAGCAAACACCTAATTCTCAACCTTGGTTCACATTTAAGTGTGTTGTGGTCATTGCTCATTGCAATCATAATTTTTATCTTTTTATCCATGAGAATAGATGTAAGACTTTCAAGGCATTTTGAACTGCCTGCAATTATTGTCATCATGCATAAAGGAATGCCAATATCATGTATGCTGAATTTGATTAGATGAAAATTGACTGGGAAAATCTGGATTTACATGAATTAAGGAAAGTCATTAATATCATTCATCAATAATGGTTTTGAGGTTATTTCATCTTCCTAAAGGTAAAATTATTGCTTGTAATTCTATTTTGAATAATTCAAACTATCTTCTACTTGATTTTCTATCTTATACTCAATTCTCTCTTTATAACATTAAACTTTCAGTAAAGTTTTCTCTCACTATCAACCTCATCGGTCCAGATAATATCTGAGTTGTGGTCCAGAAAAAACATTTTCCTGAGCTGTTCCCAATTTAAGCAAAGTTATTTAAACATTATCTAAAAGAAAAGAGCTTGATAGATCTCCTATATGTCTGGTCAATAAGAATGCTAGTGAGCACTCAAGTTCATCTCCACCCTGTTGATTGGGGCTGGATAATATGCTGACTGTACCTTTGCAGACCATTAAGACTCCCCACCCAATGGGGACCACCTGTTGGCAATGGGTAGCGACTCATAATGCCTGATGAAGTGATTCTGGTGATTAAGTGGTCACATGAACTGCAACACTTCACTTCATCCCATACTTGGTTAGAGAGGCCAATCTGATCAATTGGCTGGTTATGCCAAACCCTAGCATCTATATGATTAAGTAAGTCCCAATTGTATTCTTTAAATTGCTCTTATGGCAAACAAACACTCAATCCTTTTTATCTGATAGGTGCTAAAAGGCAGTATCTGAGGATCAACTACCAATTTATTGATACACAATTATTTCTTCCAATTTATTAATTCACATGAAGTTATTAACAAATATTTCTACCACTTTATAAAACTAAACTAAACAAGAATATTTACAAACAAACTATTTTCTTACAAATCATATATACAAAAAAAAAAAGAAGAAAATTCAACATTAAATAGTCTACAAGGGTTGATATTCCATTACACAAAATAACCAACCAACTAACATAAGAATTGAATCTGTGATTAATAAGCATGTTATGAAACATTTTTTAAAAAGATGGTCTTTTAAGTGATGTGCAGTATGGATTTAAATTATCCAGATTTGCTAATATGCTCAGTGATCCCTCACATATTAGTGAAGAACTGGATAGCAGCTTTAGTGCTTGAGCCATTGCTTTGGATATATCTAAGGCTCTTATCAGTGCATTGAACAAAGTATCACTTTTCAAGCTCTCTGGTTATGGTATAATTGGAAGGGTTTTCTCCAACAGCAAATCATTTATTACTAGTAAATTCATGAAGATTGTAGTGAATAGCCAGTTTATTTTAAGGTATATGAGATTAATATAGGAGTTTCCTAATGTTCTGTCCTTGGTCAAACTTTTTTTTCTAATTTTCATCAATAACTTACCTGACCTCCTACTCAGATCATTTAACATCTTTGTTGACGATACAATGCTGTATGATGTGACCTCAAGGAATTTTGGAACATCTTGACATGTCCTCTAGTTTATCAGTTGACCTTACTGTGATGTAGGGTTTTCTCCAACAGCAAATCATTTATTACTAGTAAATTCATGAAGATTGTAGTGAATAGCCAGTTTATTTTAAGGTATATGAGATTAATATAAGAGTTTCCTAATGTTCTGTCCTTGGTCGAACTTTTTTTCTAATTTTCATCAATAACTTACCTGACCTCATACTCAGATCATTTAACATCTTTGTTGATGATACAATGCTTTATAATGTGACCTCAAGAAATTTGGAACATTTTGTCCATCAGTTAACTTTACTGTGATGTTGGTAGAAAATTGCTTGTGTCTTTCAACACCTTTAAGACTAGGCTGTTATGTTTCCATCGAATCTCTCCTCGTCTCAAACCTATTCTAATGTATAGAACACAACTATAAGAGATGAACTGCTTAACATAAACTCTTAGGTCTCTCCTGGTCTAAAACCTATTCTAATGTATAGAACACAACTGTAAGAGATGAACTGCTTAACATAAACCCTTAGGTCTCTCCTGGTCTCAAACCTATTCTAATGTATAGAACACAACTGTAAGAGATGAACTGCTTAACATAAACCCTTAGGTCTCTCCTGGTCTCAAACCTATTCTAATGTATAGAACACAACTGTAAGAGATGAACTGCTTAACATAAACTCTTAGCTCTCTACTTTATTCCTGATTTAAAGTCGGACACCTATATTGCACCAATTGCAAAGGATACAGTAAAAATGGTTGAGTAATTCTATTGCTCTCAAAAATATTTAAAGGGTAGGAATTTCAAATCAAATGAGTAGAATTTTAGCTAGAGAAGGAATTAAAGATACATTTTACTCATGTATATCATAAATATAATAGAAAAAATATTATGAACTAACAATTCAAAATAAAGAAGGAAATGAGGAAATTTAGGATTGCAGAATGAGGTAAATATGACATGGGACTCTAAGAACCGGTAGTTTAGCACTACTTCCTTAGAAGATCCAAGGTATGTTTTGGTATTGATAACAACATTCATTTTTGATAGTGGAACATTGTACCATCCAATTTTTTTGTCTATCATCTTCTGGAGTGTTTGTATATGGTATACCTTTAGTTTACAGTATTCTTCATGGTAAGATTTATCTAGGACATTTTGTATTTTAGTTTTGTTCACATCCATTTCTCTCCACTTGCATGTCACATTACACATGTACTATTCAGAGAGTTCTTGAGTTCTTATCTGATTTTATTTTGACAAACCTATTTTAATCTTTGTGTATAAGTATTTCCTTTTTATCATATACTGATGTGTTGTGTCCATTGCAAATAATACAACAAATTTATCAGAATATATATATATATATATATATATATATAGCCACTTCTTCACTACAGATTTCACTTCCTTGTCACTGGAATAATGTTTTCCTCTCAAACCCTCTTTCATGGGGCTGAAGAGATTATAGTCTGAAGGCACTAAATCTGGTGAGTATGGAGGATGCAGTAATGTTGTCCACCTGAATGAGGCAATTTTCTCCCTTGTCCTGATACTTGGGTGTGGTCAAGCATTGTCATGCAGAAAGAAGACAATGTCAATTGGCAAGTTTGGTCATACTCATCACATTTTTGCTCTGAGCCTCGTTAGGGTCTCAATCTTTTTATAAAAAGACTTCACATGAAATAAAGAAAATAGTTTCACTTTTTGCATCACCCTCATATAATTTTCTTACTTTATATATATATATATATATATATATATATATATATATATATATATATGAGAGAGAGAGAGAGAGAGAGAGAGAGAGAGAGAGAGAGAGAGAGACTCCTT
>CM042157.1:38718423-38918423 GCA_023376005.1 Doryteuthis pealeii | reverse complement strand
TGAATATTATACAAATCTTTTGATATCAGACACTTATATTTATAGAAAAAAAAGTAAAAATCGTATTGATTCAGACACTTATCTTTATAGAAAAAAAAGTAAAAATCTTTTTTTTCTGGTTCATTCTTTTCATATCTCATAAAATAAAATGTATGTGTGTGTTTTAGACCTTGTAAAAAATTTTTTCCCCTAATATATTTTAGGAAAAAACTATTTAAGACATATTTATATTCAAAGGTAAATAGTTATGGAAATTCTCGTGAAAATCGGACCATTAATTGATTTTTCATAGAATTAAAAAAAAAATCCTCTTGTAACTTGTTTTTGGCTACGTTAAATTTCAGTTGATTTAACGGTGCAAAAATGAAAACATTGTTTTTCAATCATAATTTTCATTATTTCCGTAAGATGAAAATTTAAAAAAAAATCATCAGGAGTTTGTTTAATGTTTCTTTTTTTGAATGAACAATTTTTTTTAAAGATGATATTAACTTTTATGCAAGTTCCATTGTGTTAAATATAGGTGGTGGTGGTGGTGGGGGGTACATTTCACAGAGAAAATTGGTGGTACCTAATATATATATCTTTTGTTGAATACGACGGACATCTCATATTTGACGAGTTTTATTTTCCGATCTTTTCAAGTTTACTGGCCATTTTTTTAACGTCGGGGTGAAGTCGGTTGATAAGTCTACAGAAGGTTTCATCACTAATACTTTCGACACTTTGTAGTGCCATCTTCAGGTGCAGAAGTTGTCAAGTTGGTTCCTGGTTCTTTTTAACACTCAAGGTGGTTATATATATAAACAAAAGAAATTTACTAGGGGAGATCATACTGTCTAGTGAGTCTGGTGAAATAGAGTTATTTCCCTTGCAAGTTAATGATTTAGAGAATTCAGGCTTTTCATAAGAACATTTATTCAGTATATGAATTAAAGTTGCTTAATTTTCTGTACATTGGAAAGAAGGTGAATATGATATTTAATTAAATGATAGCTAAAAGTGAATTTTATTGATTACAGGAATTTTATCAACAATATACTCTAAGTAAGTATATAAAATTAATTTTCTATCTTATGTTTTATTTAAAAATTTGTTTGCTTAGCGTTATTCATTAATTTATTAACGCATTAATAAATTAACGAATAACACTGCACAAACAAAATTTAAAATATTAGATAAAATAGTATTACATCAATTTTATATGCTTACTTTATTGATTTTCTCAACAGGATGAGAATTTAAAAATATTTTATGAAGTAAGACATCTAAAAAGGGTATTTTACTTATTTATTTATTTTTGATGAAGGAACAATTATGGTACCGAAATAGATCGATAAAAGAGAAAAGGATAAATATAAATATAAGATTTGGGATTATACCAATTCATGAGTTGTTGTGGCTCAGATGATTCAGAGCAATTTACAGATGATTCAGAGCGTTTACCAAAGTAAGTGGGGCGTAACTTTAAATTTTAACTTTTTAAAAAAAATCATTTTCGATCCGTACTGTTTCCTCGTTAAAAAGAAATTACCAAATTAAGATGAAAATAGTTAGACATAATGATAAAAATGGTATAATAACTTTGTATAAAGCATCTGTATCTTTGAGTAAAAATTCAAAACCAGGTGAAAGCGGCATTTTGGTTGAAATATAATGCGTTCGAGCTTCATTGATTACTACTGTAATGAGTCGATTTTTTTAACAGAAAGAAATGGAGAAATGAACCCAAGTTAAGTATAATTCAAACAGTAAGAATATATTCCATTGGACCATGTCACCTTTAAGCACCCCAACTGCAATCTCGATTCAGAAGGACATGTTTTTTATTTACACAGTCAAAATCCGGTTGTTTGTTAACAGACGATTTTAGACGCACTAAGACGTTCTTAATAACAATTAAGTTCATTTCAAATAATGTGCAAGCACAATTAAGAACACATTTTATGATATTTTCGTGTTAAAACATGCAGTAGTATTGATTCGAACAAATTCGTATTTTCAGTGTAGATTTACGGTGAAATGAAAATGGCTGTCCAAAACATACGGCTTCCTGAAAGTGAAACAAACAAGGGGAGATTACTCTCATTTATGTAACTTATGTTCAGATTACCCAACTTACTACATTCACATGTATGTAGCCTTATGAATTTAGTGGTTAAACGTCCTTTTTTTTACTAGTATTTGTTCAGATTACCGTAAGTTGTTTGTAAACATTTGTGCCGACAAACCTAAATTTTATTTTCTTATTGCTTTTGTTTTATTTTATATGAGGCTATTAAAATTCTGTTAAAGTGCAACTTGGTGAATAAACAATTCTATATTTGATCTATAAACTGTGCAATTATAAAATATCTAAGTTTCCGAAGACTGTAAGTTATGGGACAGTTACATTTTAATCAGTAAAACGTCATTATAAATTTAAAATGCAATATTGATAAAAACAATTTAAAATGCAATATTGATAAAAAAAAACCCGACTAAAATCCAAAGTAGTTTTGTCCTTAATTTTAAGGTTCTTAATCTTGATAATGGCCAAGTATCTGGCCAAAAGCATTATATCCAAAATGTTTGGGCTATGAATTATCTTCTAAAAGAACACAAACAAAAATAGACATTCTTTGTTAGCAGTCTTTAACAAAATATGCATCAACGAAGGAATTTTGTCATAATGCACGTTATGAATGTTCAGAAAAATGTAAAAACATTTTGAAAATATTGTATCAAATCTATTTTATTGATTTTACGTATAAGAACTCTTAGCATTAATTTTCCGGTGTGCCTGTATTTAATATATATATATATATATATATATATATATATATATATATATATATAATGTGTGTGTGGATTTGTGTGTAAAAAATGGAAATAAATTTATATATTGCGATTTATTTACCTTGTCTTAGTATAGAGTCCAGAGTTTAATGAAGAATAAAGGTAAAGGTCTCACTAATTTGAAAATCAACATGTGAGATCCTGGCTTGTATTCGAACACCGATCTTTTGGCACTGGTTGAAAATATACAAATACCTCGCCTACGGGACACACCATGACAAATATTAGTTATTTTTTATTACGTACAATGAGATATTTTTTTGTATGTTTGAGACTAAAATGCTTTTTATTAGTGACCATAACTGTGTTATATACATAAATAAAGATATCTCCCGATTCACAAAAATTCACCAAATTCAAATACGCCCACACACCACAATACACAAGCTAGCCGGGTGTTGTCAGAGCCGTGATTTGTGGCCAAATGAAAAAAATTCGTTTGTGCGCAAGAGGATTCACACACACACAAATCTTAAAAAATAAAGTTGCAAATATATTCAGAATTCGCATTTTTCGTCCAATCTATAACATTCCCGATAAAAAAAAAATGTTTGAGTTGATCCGAAATCGGTAAGCGAAAATGTATTTAAACCCTTCTTTGAAAAGACGGACTAGCAGAGACAGCGGGACATTGGAGAGATCACACACAGCCGAGTCGCTAAAGCTAAACCAAGAGTTGTTGATTTCACTGACTACCCTTTCACACCCACAGGGGCCAACTACCCGAAGATCTAAGCTACAGCTTTGCAGCCAAAATCGGCCTGACAAGGCGACATATGACGATATCGTATCAGCACCCTCACCTCTTACCCTCATAACCTGATCGACCGACAAAGTCTTGGCAACCTACTACAAGGGAAACCGTTAAGAATCATCACACCCCAACTGCCAACTTCCTATCAACAAAACACCTGATTGTCTACATTATATCACTACCAACGGCCCAACTGACTCAGCCACCAAACATCTGATAATCTGCCCACATTACTACCAGCATCTTGACCACGAGCATCAGATCCACTGCATACAGTATTACCCACACAACTAAAGGGGTAATTTACTATAAGGAAAACCCGTAAAGAATCATTATACTCCAGCTGCCAACTTCCTATCAACAAACACCTGATTGTCTACCTTACATTACTACCATCAGCATAACCGACTCGGCCACCGAACATCAGATTTTCTGCCTACATTATTCCGACACTTAAACTGACTCGCCCACCGAGCATCAGATCCTCTGCATACATTATTACCCACACAACATCCAACATCCTGACCACATAACATCAGATTTTCTGCCCACATTATAACCAGCATCTGACCACTAACATCAGGCTTTCTGTCTATATCACCACCTCTACTACAACTGACTCGACCACCGAACATCAGGCTTTCTGCCGACATTACTACTCACACCACAACTGACTCGATCTTCAAACATAAGATTTTCTTTTATATCACTTCAAAAATTACAACCTTTTTTTTCTCGTTTTTAATACAATTTTTTTTTTTATCTTAAAACCTGTGTTTGTTTTTCCTTCGTCACCATACACGCATACACGCATACGCAACCCTGTTTATAACTACTGTTTTTAGAAAACATTGGCTAGTATCAGAGGTATGCATGTCAGAGTGGTTGTCATTTTTCTTTAAGTTGAACAAAGATCTCTGAGTGAAATTCTGTTTCAAATTAGGAAAAACTTTTCCCAAAACTTTTAAAATGTTGCAACAGATTCATGGATAGAATTGTATGGACCGTACGCAATATCACGAGTGGTACCAACATTTCAAATCAGGAAAACATCAACTAAAGATTAACGGATGATAGTCACTTTGAAAATTGTTGGCGAAGCACCAGACAACTCTAATTCCTCAGCCGCCATTGCAGATTTTTGTTGTTATCCAAATTGAAATCCGCCTTGAGAGGTCGTCTATTTTATACGATAGAAGAAAATACACTACGCGACGTGCACATTATTTCTAAAAAATGACTTCCAGAACTGGAAAAAAATCACTAGTATATCAACAGTGCAGGGGGTATTTTGAAGGGGACTACTTTCATTATGTTTGTAGGTATATAAAATTTATTTTTGAAGAAAAATTTACTCATGAAATGTAACAGTTGTTATGGGAAAGAAGTAGTAAATGATATATCTTTATTTTGTTTCTTTCTTCTCATTTTCTGTTTAATCAAAATGCGTATTAAGGCTTTCTTCTAAATTAAAAAAAGAAAGTAAGAAAACTACTCCAGAGAATCTTCCCAGAATTTTCTCTGATCGTTTCTTTATATTTTCGTTATGTGAAAATCGTGGCAGGATTTTTTTATGGAAACAACTTTTTATAGAATAACTATAAATAAATAAAATAATTTAAATATATACAAATTTTAAACGTAGAATAATTTTGAATATATGTTAATTTTTGAATATAGAATTTTCAAAACCTTTAACTTATCCCCCCCCCCCCCAACATGATCATAAAATGTCAAGATCGTCATTTTTATCAACTTGAAGACAATCAATTGTACATCATCATTCTTTTTTTTCTTTGGAAAAATCTACTGCTCATTACTATACATCTGCTTCTGACGAAATGGATACTTCTTGTGCCGAGAAGAAACGATTGCAATTTATTACATCTAAAAGTGAATAGAGGCAGTAGTCGTCATGATTTGACGTGTTTTAAATAAATTTGTTCCAGTCCTCAAATAATAAATGCAAACAAACAATAATTGTTCAAATACGTCTTTCGTTGGCTTGCAGGCAATGAATTCAGTAATTTAAAACTATTTTTATCTTCTTGCGCAAGAGGGAAGGGCTGAATGTGACAATTTCTAAAGACTTGAATCACAAAATATATTAATGGTACTGAAAAGCGAGAAAGAGAGGAAAAAGAAACAAACAAACAATAAGAAAGAAAAAGAAATAAAGAAACGCAAAAGAAAGTAAAAGAAAGCGGGAAGGAGAAAGAAACCAGGAAAGAAAAAAAGAAGAAAAAGAAAGAAGAAAGAAAGAAAACAAAACAAAGAAAACAGAAAATAAAGAAGAAGAAAAAGAAAGAAGAAAAATGAAGAAATTTGAAAAGCTCTAAAAGTCGAACAGTCTAACTCTCTACACGTTTACTTTCAACAGACCGCTCCGCCCCACCAACCCAGGAAAATCGGACCCAGTCTCGGCTGCAGTCACCTCACTAGTTTTATCAAGCCCTGGAGGAGCTGTATGATTTCCACACCGAGGACCTTTTTAAAAATAAATAGTAACTTGGTAATGCCCTTTCCGTTTTGTTGTTCCCCGACTTTGAATTGAATAAAACATTTAAATAAAATGTTGGCGTCGTCTTGTTATTATTATGACTGTACCACTTGGTCAAAGCCAGTGAGACTGAGGAGTGTGATGTTCCATTTGTTTGGCGTACCTTTGCATTGTTGTAAAGGTGAGATTGAGGAGCTGGGGGTTGGGGATGGTTTATAGCAGCTGTTTCTCTGCATGGTGGTTGTAGGAGTGGAAGTGATGCAGCAGCTGGTAGTTTCCTTTCCCTCCACTCAAAAGTGCCAATATCCCAGACAACGCCAGTATTACTTGTGCGACTTAACTGTTACAGATTTTACAAGTATTTCGTTCTATATTTTCCATGGGAGCAGATTTCTCTTTTATCGAGATAAATGATGTTGTACAAGAAGTACGCTAATTATGTATCTGTTCTCTTAACTGTCATAGCACATCATTCTTTTTTATTCTTTTTTTTATTTTTATTTTTTTTTATAGATATGCACATGATTGTATTCTAATAGTCTATAAAATTTATATAAATATAGCAGGTAAAAAATAAGAAATATAACTGAATAAATATGAAATAC
Organism: Doryteuthis pealeii; assembly: GCA_023376005.1. NCBI lineage: Eukaryota > Metazoa > Mollusca > Cephalopoda > Myopsida > Loliginidae > Doryteuthis > Doryteuthis pealeii. The sequence goes on along the minus strand of CM042157.1, from coordinate 38,911,726 downwards.
TTTATTTCTGATATATTTACGCTTGTATGTTGAACTGGTTTCTGTATCAGGGCGAGTAAGAACTAACAGTAGCCACTCATCATGTTTGGGTTAATCCTCGTTTCCATTTCAGATATATATTCGTGGAATTTCTCACCATGCTTATTACTCACAACACATATATCCATTGGAATAATTTGAGATAATACTGTAGTGTTATGTCCCTTACGGATTACCGGCTAGGAAAGGGTTACGGTCGCTCAGTATTATTTAGCACCCTTTCTATGTGACCAGTAATAAAGCCACTCATGATTATATACCTGCCTCCTCGTATTACAACTTAAACCCAGTCAAAAACATTATAATTAATCTAAATAATGACAATAAAAAAGAATTTGAACGAAAAATTCTATCGATAAGTCGAAACAAAGCAACAAACGACTTACGAACCCACAAATCCCCATGCACACACAAAAAAGAGACACGTTAGTACAACACACACACACACACACACACATATATATATATATATATATATATATATATATATATTGTATTATTTCGGAACGACCCTAATAGATAGGAAGCAATTTTCTCCCAATACCCCCACCCACGAAAGAATGAGTCTTGTTGTAAATGTGGTTAACAACTGGCGAATATTTAAACGAAATTTTCTCAATTGTTTCATCGCCATTAGGTTGTCTAAGGAATCAGACACTTAATACCAGACGTCGTTGTTCTTAGCACATATCGAAAAGAGACGCATGATGTATACGACAGGTTGAAGTTCGATCGTGAGGAAAACCAGATGGAGATGTGATGAAGTTTGAGGATTTTTTTGTTGGTGAAACGCATGAAGTCTACGAGTCTTAAAAATTTCATTGTCGCTAGCAAGTAGCATCGGGAAGCATTGCAACCGATATAACTGCTCTGCGACAACTTTCAAAGAACCGCAATTTTGGGCACTTACAAGATAGGCTCATTCGTGACCAAGTTGTTGTTGGGGTTAAAGATGAGACCGTCAGAGAGAAACTACTGTCAGATAGGTAACTTACTCGAGACAAGTACTTACAAGTAGCCAAAGCCTACGAGATATCGAAACAATAAACACAAACCATTTCATCAGGTGCCGATGACGCAGAGTCTCCCATCAACCGTGTTACAAAGAGAAACTGCAAAAACAATTTTACCAAACAACCGCGACCAAATCTGAAAATGATGCCTAACAAATTCATACGTTGTGGGAAATTTCCATCCTTCAATACTAATAGACATGACTGTCCAGCAAAAGTAGCTCTGCAGAATTTGTTCGCAGAAGATGCAATATGCGATCATTTGTAGGAATGACAAAGAAAGAAAATTGAAGATGATAGAGGAATAAAGAAATCAACAGTTTCTAGATTCTCTCACTCTGGAAAACATATATGCGGTCAGCGAAGTGGATACCACACACTGGTAGGCCAAAATCAAAGTCACTACTAAGGTCTGCACCAAAACTATACATTTTAGGCTAAATACGGGTGCCGATGTGATCGTATTTCCGGAAAAATTCCCTAATCAACAAACAAAATACTGTATGAACCTGGTCATCATGAACTAAAGGTTATTGAATGTATGGAGGCCATGAAAAAAGTCAGTTCTCAACAAGACATATAGTAGAGAGGCTGAAAGAACCACTACTGGGAGGACCAGCAATCAAAGCCCCCAATCAGCTGAAAGCATTTAATACAGTGCAAAGAGCACCAGTACAAAAAGAATTCCCAGAACTGTTCACAGACCTTGCGAAACTGGAACATGTGTAGCAGATACGCTTGGGTGTGGGAACTCAGCCTTTCTCTATTATCACTCCTAGAAGATTGCCACTGCCTATGAAACAGAAAGTATAGAAGGAACTTAAACGTCCGGAAAAAGAGGATATAATCCATCCAGTGAGATCGCCATTGGATTGGTGTGCCCCAATAGTCGTTGTCCAAAAAGACTGTTTTGACAATAAAGTTAAACGAATTAATAAACATGGCATCTTTACTTTAAGTTTTACCCCACGTGTCTGTCTTGTGATTTGTTTTAATTTAAGTGATTAACACGGACATATAAAAATAATATTTCAATTTTCAACCGAACCATTTATTCAATATATATATGGGTAGAATAGAGGGATGAGAACAATTTTATCCCGTGAATTGAATAAAGGGTTAGGTTCCAAATTCCCAGAAAGTTACCGACTAGGACAGACACCTTGAAGAAATCTGGAGGATATAACAACCGAAATGTTTTGACAAATAACAAAGAGATGAGGATATTAGTACGAGTAAATCAATGTACCATGATCTTACAATGTGTAAATTTTTATGTCGGGTGTGTCTTTTTTTCTATGGGTATTTGTACTGATATTTTCTAGGATTATCATAGTAAAGCAGCTGACTGATATATTTCAGTTCATGGGATGCGTTTAGCGGTACCCAAAGAAATAAGCTGAACACAAAATTACAAGTTTCTAATACATTTCAGATGCCCCTACGTGCGTGTTTCATACCTTCTGCACATGCGCTATCTTTAATTACAAACCTTGTTTCAGAAGGTAATGACGTCTTTTCATCATACCCCTTTCCTTCTTAATAAGAGAAAATAAGTAAATGCCCCCTCATTTTGTGAGTACCCACTTTTTTATGAGGATTTATTTAAACTTCAAAAAATAATTGTAGAATTTCTTGGGCATCTTTGAATGGCTCTGTGAGTTGTGTCAGGCTGGTTGTAGTTCTGTTGGTTTAGCAGGTGTCCCCTGTGGCTAGTCTTGCTACACTACGGTGTCTTTCTGGACAGGTGTAGTTGGTACAGCCAGACCGATTCAGGCTGCCTGAAGGGTAGGTACCACCAAAATCACGTCACGTGATCAGTTTAGGCAATATTGAAGAAACAAACGTAAATATATGTCATTCCTGCAAACATAAAATTGTTTTCTTGTGCAATATGCAATAACCGATTATTGGTTTTCAACGATTTTTTTAAAAGAATCTTCTTTTTTTTTTTTTAATGTGGTGGAGTTTCACAATAACCCCTGAATATTTTTTAGCTGTTGAACTGAAGCAAAGAAAAGACAATAAGTATTTTAGTAATTGTATTATTATTATTATTATTATTATTATAGATAAATGGAATGAAATGAATGAAAATTTGAAAAACTATAATATTAAAATTTACTTTTAAAATTTCACAGTGAAATGAATTTGCTTTTAAATTATGCCAGTCGAATTTGCGCCCGTTCAAATTTAAAATAGAAAAAGAAATGAAATGAATCAACATTTGAAAACAAATTCTGAGAGAAAAACTGATAAAATAATAAAAAAAGTGGCGAACCTGAACTTTCAGACCCCCCTCTAAAATTTTTGTTTTTAATTTTTTCTTCTTCTTTCAATGGATTATTATCGATTGCACACCAATCTATCAGACTGTAAACAAAAAAACAAATTCAAAAAAGTTATTTATTTTTCGAGTTTTCAGGGGTGCTCATTTCCCCGTATAAGTTTATCGTAAACCAATCCCCTTTATCGGAACCGCTAAAAAAAAAATTATTTATTTATTTTTCTTTCAATGGATTATTATCGATTACACACCAATCTATCAGATTTTAAAAAAAAAATTCTTGAAAGTTCTTTATTTTTTGAGTTTTCAGGGGTGCTCATTTCCCCGTATAAGTTTATAGTAAATCGATCCCCATATCGGAACCGCTCGAAAGGAAACTGGCGCAAAGGTGTCAAAGTTAGGCTGGCCCAGAAAAAACAGAACCCAAATTATTTATTTATTTTCCCATTAAACTAACCTTAAACCCCAACACCAACCCCAACCCCTAACCCTAACCCCAAACCCCCTAGTTAAAAATTAACAGTTTTATTACAAAATTTGTAGGTTCTGTTTTTTCTGTGTCACCTTAATTTTACACCTTAGTGCAAATTCAGCCCAACTGTTAAGATAGAGCGGTTCCGATATGGGGAGTCGATTTACTATAAACTTATACGGGGAAATAAGCACCCCTGAAAACTCGAAAAATAAAAAACAAAAATTTTAGAGCCCCCCCCCCCCCCCGTTTTTGTTTTTAAACGGGTTCTGAAAGTTCAGGTCCGCCAAAAAAGTATTTACTTTTTTTGAAAAAGGCCGAAGTGGTTCAAACAGAAGATTTTAAGCGAAAAAAAAAAAAAAAAAAAAAAAAAAAAACTAAGTAGACTGAAACCGAAAAGGCAACGGGTCTCGTCTCGTCTCGTTTGTACTTGTACTTTGTGAAGATTCAAAGAACATAACTGTTAGTGTTGCTCTTCCGTATATTCTAGGAATCAAACATTGTTATTCAACAATAAAAATTACAAATTCTCTTAAAAATACTAATATATCGTGGATGGGTGAAATTTTTCGTTAACCTGAATTCTAAAATTCAGTGTTATAATATATTTAATTATTAGTGGAAAATTAGATTTGTATACGAAAAAAAAAAAAAAAAAAAAAAAATAAAACTTAAAAAAAAAAAAGAATTTCATCACACAAAAGAATTAAAATCTCTTAAAAATTAATTTCTTAAAATTTTTTTTTGACAATTCAATATAATATAGTATATATCAATTTAAAAAAGAAATAAAAGTTTTTAGCACTTTTTATTTCAGAATTCATGATTTTAATTACAAAAACGCCCGAGGTAGACCTCGTAAAAAGATATTTCCCCTAATATATTTTAGGAAAAACCTATTTCAAACTTTCATCAAAAGGTAAGTAATTATGGAAATTTTCGTGAAAATTGGACCATTAATTGATTTTTCATAGAATTTTAAAACATCTCGAATCTTAACATGTTTTTGGCTACGTTAAATTTCAATTGATTTAACGGTGCGAAAATGTAAACATTGTTTTTCGTTCATAATTTTCATTATTTCTATAAGCTGAAAATTTTTTTTTAAATCATCAAGAGTTTTTTTTTTTTTAAATGTTTCTTCTTTTGAATGGCCCCAAAATGTTCTAGGTATTAACCTTTATGCAAGTTTCATTGTGTTAAATATAGAGGGGAGGTAAATTTGAAACGGCAAATTGGAGGTCCCTATTGAAGGTTTTTCACTGGCGTTGGACAATCCACTAGCATTGGTTCATCTATTTCTTCAGGCAAAATGGCCTCACTTTGCACGTTTAAAGAACAATGAGTTGCATGTGATTTGGTCACCACGCTCTGCTACCACTAAATTTTTGGACGACCGTGTATGGCTTGTTATAACCCCATAGTTTACAGACAAGGTACCGAGAGTTGTAGATACTACTGCTGCTAAAAATACATAAAGGGGAACAACTCCTACCGCCCCTAACGGTATTCACAAATACAGTATCTCTCCTCATTACATGTCTGTACAGATACAAAGACACGGGGACTTGATGTGTTGACTGTGAGGATATCTGGTCCCAGGCTTTTCCGGCCTTCTTGGGTGAACTAGTTTATTTCAGGACTGGGAACTGCAACGTGCACCTCTTTATGGTGGTTTGGTTCGTCTATAGACATTTGCTGGTACCTGGCTGTAGAGGGACTCTCCTTACTGGGTGTGTGTAGATGCTACTAGGGTTGGCCTCTATTGCTGGCCAATGTTTACGTACATGGCTGACATGTCTTCAGATTATCTGCCTGTTCGACATATGCATGGAAACAGGTCCTGACATTTTTTCTACTACCCTAGGGATCCATTTTTCTTGTGTATTAAAAATACATACAAAACCAGATGTTCACCCACAACCTCTCTCTCTCTCTCTCTTGTATGTTGATCATGCCTTCCCTTCTGTTTATTTTTCGTACATGTACAATTGTAGTTCTGTATGTACTCTACTTAGTCTTGTGGTCAGTTTTCTTTTCATCAGCAGTTCAGCTGGTGACAGACCTGTAGTTGTGTGTAGTGTGGTATGTTATTGTAGGAATATTTTACATACCCATGTTTCAATATCTGTCTTATCTTTTGCAACAAGTTCTTATAGGACTGTACTGTTTGTTCTGCTTAACCATTTGTTGCATTTTCTTTAAAAAAATTAGCAGTATCTGGAGTAGTTAAATGGTTAATAATCTAATATTGCAAGAAATCGTTCATGTAGTAAGTTTTGAAGTTCCAAGCTAAACTAAACTTAGTCAATACTTAAAAGCACATTAATGTTTAGCTCAGTGGAAAACATGATGTTAATGTGTAGGATTTTCAATCCACAAGCAGGATGCAACACAACATCAATTTTTAAGACTGACCCCAAGACTAAGTAGAGTACATACAGCTGGTTTTGAATTTAGACCAGTTGCCTTACTAAGACTAGTCTAGTATGTCTTTCTATTTACTAATAGATGGTGGTGGGTGAGGAGATATGGATACATGCCTTGTCCAGGATTTGAACTAGGCTAGCTAAGTTTGTTTATGATGATAACTTACGTAACACGTGCTTCCACATGTGGCTTTATACCAGAAATTCTCTTTGTGAATAATAGGCTGGTTTTATTACAACTACTGTTAATACTATTATTTTATAACTAGTGTAAAAATGTCAGTTTATCTTAGTAGTAAGATTGTTGAAATACAATTTAGACTTGTTTTAATTAAAATTTATTGCTTTATTTAAAATGTTGGTTAGAGAAAGATGAGATTCCTTATTTCAAATCGCCTGACCACCAATTTCATGAAAAGGTGGGAATATTTTAAATAACCCACCTCTGATTCTGTGGCTTATTGACTTCTCAGTTGATGCTTGCTTCATACACATTTCCACGGTTAAATCAACATAATCATGATATATGTTTAAGTCATGTGACTAGATGATATCATTTGCTTCCATTCAACCATATAAAACAGTCATTCTTTTGAAAAGAAACATGACACCATTACCTTCCGTGGTTAAACCATACTGTTAAATATTTTGCATTAAATGTCTTATCATTGCTTTTTATAACACAGTTCTGGGTTGATATATTCTTCTGTTGCTAGAGTAAATAGTGTGGATAAATTAATAAGTAGCAAAACAAAGAAAGAGCTGAAGATTATGTAGTCAATTTAGTGACGTCCATGAAAGATGGGTATCCGAAGTGTAGGATGCGACTTTATGTATCATCGGAAGTTATTTCATTTCTGATTTTGCACTAATTGCTTTTCCAGTGAGAAAGTTGTTTATCAATCCAGAGTACTGTGATAAAATGCAACAATGACAAGACATAGTAAAGCTAGTAATCTACTTGCATATAAATTTTATCAGTCATGCACCCATTTTCCTTTCTTGTTTACTAGATTAATTTGAAAGGATTTCATTTGACTGGTACTACCATCTTGAAACCATAGACAAGTACCTAGCTATGCATAAATAATCTCATCATTTATAATGTGAACTATTTCAAAAACAACAATTGGATGTTCAATGATTTTGAAAACCTCATATACCAATAGAGAAAGTGGGAGTTAATTAGTTAGTACTAGTACAAAATAAAAAATTCAATGTCAGCGAGTTTGTACCCTAAGTAAGTAAAATCATCAAATTCATTAAAGGATTAAAAAATAAAACAATTTGAAATGTAAACTTTAAATATGAATTAAAATAAAACAAACTATATATAGATATATAATACCAGTCATGTATTTATTAAAACTTGTTTTAAAAAACAATGAGGACTGTCTAATGTTGCATGTTCAAATTTTGAGTGTATTTATTCTGTTATGATGATTTTGGGTAATGTGACGTAAGCAGTGACGTAATTGTTGTTACAGACAAAAACCGGAAGTGAATCACCATTATTAATAGAGATATGTGGTATCTTTGAGACTATATCAATCAAAACTGTCATCTTGTGACTTATTACATATATGACTCATTGCTTTATCTTTGAATCAAGGAATACTTAGCAAGTCTTGGACAACAATTCAGTATGAAATAAATTCAGTGGAAGCATAAAATCTTTTGGGTATATATATTATATATATATATATATATATATATATATATATATATATATATATATATACATGTAAACCACCGATTTTTAGGCAGCTAACTGTAGGCTTTATAAAAGATTGAAACATTTTTATTCTGAAAGTGTTCAATTCATCCTTGACTTGTCAAGTCACACTGAAACCACTATTCCCATTAGATTACTGAAGATGACCAGCAATAAACCTGTTTAGTATTTAAATAAGTGACCACTTATAAAAATCAGGTAGTGTAAGCAACTTAAGACCTGTGAGCCAGATTAAGCAAAGTCTAATGAATGATAACTATTCACAACCCAGCCTATATCTGAACTGCTGTATCAGAATAATGTGTATACAATGTATTTACAAAAGTGTACATTGCTTATCCAACCACAAGAAATAGTGTGCACTATAAAGGCTAAGTATCATTCACTATTCATGAACCATGTTAGACCTGGTAAAGTCTGAGATATCTATTAAAGAATTTAACAGAAATATTTGTTTAATTTTACTTTCAAAAGTTCTGATGATTAAACATTTTAGATGTGCATAATTAGTTGGTCATAGGTATATTATTACTGAAAATGGAAAATCTGATCCAGTTCTGAAATGAAAGATGCTGGAAAATCTGTAGTATAACTTTGTGTGTGTGTGTATATATATATATACATATTTATCTGCACCTTTTTAAAACATTTTGTTATTGAATCAGTTTGGGGAAGTGTTATTGAACTGCAAGATGAATATGTGGAATAGCATGTTTCATGGCTCAAAATCATTCTCTTCTTAGTCAGGCTGAGAACCTTTCAGCATCCCTTCATCTATAAAAACACACACACACACACACACACACATATAATAGTCTGTGTTAATCTCTCAGCTCATTTGATAAAGGCTCAATAATAGTTCATTTCAGAGCTATGCTTACATTACTATTGTCTTCAGCAATTCTCTAATAAATTGAGGCATGGTTACATTTTGCTGTTCATCCAAGAGAATAAATTAGAGGTTCATTAAACATACAAAGGCTTACATTTGAAGTGATAGTTTGAATTTGGGATAAGCAATATTTTCTTTTTTACCTAAGCAGTTGAAACTGAAAACATCTATATAAGGTTGCTTATTCTAATAACAACCAGTAAAATATAGGAAGATTGGAGAAAAAAAACAATACCCCCCCCCAAAAAAAAAAACAACAAAAAACTGCATTGATGACGACAAAAGGCAACATATTGATATTAACCTATTCTGAGAGACTTTGTACCTACTCTAGTTATATAAAGGGTTAAGCAAAGAAAAAAGCTGAAAGAAAAAAATACAAATTTTAAAAGTCATGCAAATCAAAGAAATGAATGAAGACAAACACAGTTATGATCCATGCAGCTTAGGCTTGCGTTCAATTTATTGCTAGACTAGGGTTGCTCCAGACAGTGGTCATGTGACGACAACTGACCAATGAAACTCGGGGATCCCAGTAATACTGGAAGCAGCTTTTGTTCAGCAACACATACTCAGTGACGTAGTACGTACATAGACGATATCCAGTTGATATGCAAGTGAGAGCACCAGTGTCAACAGATGCCCAAAATGACCGATACACTACTGTCATAGTAGTTGTGGCAATAATAGTAATGATAACAGAACAGTTGTAAGAAGTAGCAGTAGTGGAAATAGTAGTATATACTGTATCTGGTAGTCAGACCATTTCATGAAAATAATATAATAATGCAAAAATATTGGACATCTGAGATAGCCAAATACATTTTTAAAAAACAATTTTCATTCATGAAATGACTGGGAGGAAAAAATATAAAAAGAAAATGTTAAAAAGAGACAAAAAAAGAAAAAAAAAGAAAAAAAAGAAAAAAGAAAAAAGTTTAAGAAAATTAGATGGAGAGATGGAAATTTGAAAAAAAACAAAAAAACAAAAAAAAAAACAAAACAAAAACTTTGTTTAGTATTGTGATTACCTATAAAATATTGATATAATTTTTGAATGTTTGTATGTTACAATAACACAGCAAAAATGGCACACCATAGCAGAATTCTTGTTAGTGCAATAGAGTTAAAATGCTCTGAGAGAATAAACCAATTTCTGACTTGATGATGATAATAATAGTGCTGGGTTTACATCACACTCACCCCAGACATTATAATATATCAAGGGGATAACTATTACATGCTAACTATATAAACCTTCCAATTATTTGCAATTAATTGTAATATACCAAGCTTAATGACCGCCAAAGGCAGCTTTTAAGTAGTTTATATTATAATGGTCTGATTTCAGTTAATAACAGTCAACCCCAGGAATAAACAATTCATAAGTTTTACTTAATAATGGTCCCAAATTGTAAGATATGTTAAATAGAAGCTGTAAAGTGCTTCCTTTAAGTGAAAAGGTGAAAGTTTTTGACTTAATAAAAACTGTATGCTGAGGTTGTTAAGACCTACTTCAAAAACAAATCTATCCATCATATAACTTTTATTACAGTATATTGCTATAATTGCTGTTAATCTCTTATTGTACCTAATTTATAAATTAAACTTTATCATAGGTATGTAGTTATAGAGACATAGGGTTTAGTTCTATCTGTGCTTTCAGGCATTTACTGGAAGTATTGGAATATATCCTCCTGTAAATAAAAGAGGGGCTACTATATATATAAGTCATTGTATGCCAATGTTTGCATGAGTGTTAAAATGTGTGAGAATATATTTGTGTACTTACAAAAATATGTACTTTTAAGTGTGAAAGTGTGTGTACTATCTATTGGTGTACATGTATATATTTGAATAGAATATAGATTTTTTAAGGGTGAGATTAGATAATTTGTCACATACATAGTGAAAAATCAATTAAGAGATAACAGTTGTATGTGAAGGTTTGAATCCCACACCCTAATTATTTCTCTGTGTAAAGTATTTACTAAAAAAAAAAGAAAAAAAGAAAAGAAAAGAAAAAAAAAAAAAAGAAAAAAAAAAAAGTTATTTGAAAACAAACATATTTCTTGTTTGCATTAACTGTCTTTCAGGAGAGAATATCAATTCAAATAATAAAAATTCCGTGAAATTTAAATGTAACAAATGTCACTATGGTAATGAGGTTGTTTAAAAATAGAGGTAAAATTTTATCAATTTAAAGAAATAAATAAAAGTAAAATGGGAATTTTTTTTAATAAAAATAAATAGAAAGAAAGAAAAGTAAAAACATTAGACGGACAGACAGACAGGTATGCAGACAGATATACCAATAGGGAGAGAAAGATACAGTATTTTTTTTTTAAAGGGGAGAGAAAGATAATATATGAGAGGAAAGAAATGAAGAGAAAGGAATTGATGGAATATTTTTCTTTTTTTAATGTCTCTTATATATGTTTGGAAGACAAGGCACAAACTGTTAACACAATCTCTCCAGATCTAAAAAAGAGAGAGTGAGAAAGTGTTGGAGGGTCCCTTGCAACCATTTTGAGAGAGAGAGAGAGAGAGAGAGAGAGAGAGAGAGAGAGAGAGAGAGAGAGAGAGAGAGAGAGAGAAAAAACATACAGTTGTTGCTACCAAAATTCTCACAACATAGATGCCATGAGTACTTAGTTCACATGTGAGGTTAGTGGTAGCAGTCTGAGAGGGGATGCCTGCTCTGCAGGGTTCTTTTCATTGGTCAGTGTAGCACCTGGGATTTTAAAGGACTGGTTGGGGCAGGACAGTAGAACAGGGGTGGCACCTATTATCTATCTATGTATATAAGTATGATATGTATTTCAAGGTGGCCAAGTAAACACAGAAGAGACTGAGGTGGGATGAAGGGAACAGGGGTTAATACATCAAGAAAAACAGATACAGTTAGGATTAAAAGGTTTTTTGTTTTGTTTTTGGTTCTTTTTGTTTTTGGTTCTTTTGTATTATTTTTCATTTTTTTTGGTATTTTTTTTTTTTGGCAAAATTGACAATGAGAAATCTCAGGAGGTGTTTTTTTGGGGGGATGGGTATGTAATTCTAAATTATCTTCTGCAACAAATGGAGCCTAAACTGAATGAGAGATTCTCATAGTCTGAGTTTGTTTTAGATTGAAAAAAAAATTAAAAAAATTACATATTGAAAAATTTGATTCCTTCCTTAAATCTGTATAGTAGTAGTAGTAATAATAATAATAATGATGATGATAATAATAATAATAATAATAATAATAATAATAATAATCCTCCAAAATAAGATTAAAAAGAATTAACATTATGATAATCCTCCTTGAATAGATTAGAATTTGGCTTTGTGAAAGTTTTTTTTATTTTTTATTTTTTTTTTACTTTATTAAAAAAGTTTCTTTCACAAATAGATTAGAAATTGTCGAAAATAAGACATTTTTGGGGATAACCTCCTTGAATAGATTAGAATTTCTCACACAAAAAGGGGGAAAAAAAAAAAAAGAAAAAAGTCAGGGGTATATACCCCTAGATTAGATTCCAAACAGTATACAAATATGAAGTGAAAGTAACCAGAAGAGCAAATACAATAATAGTAATGATGTTGATGATGATGTTGATGATGATAATAATGATAGTAGTAATGGTAATAATCATAATAATAACAACAGAAAAAGGCTGGGAGACAACAAACGACAATGGGGAGACGACAGTCATGGCAACATAAAGAAATGCAAATATAAAAAAATGAATAAAATAAAATAAAATGAGTGAATAAATAATTCAGAACTGAAAGAAGAAGAAGAAGAAGAAGAAGAAAAAAAAAGAAGATTGTTTTAGAAAATCTGAATGGAAAGAGTGAAGAGAAGGCGCCTTTGAAGCCAAGATTGGCATTGTGTATGACTGAGTGTGTATGTATTTGTGAGTGAGTAAATGAGTGTGAGTATTTGAGCGAGTGAGAAAGTCATGGGAGCAATGAATCCTCCTTTTCACATGACCCATTCCTGTAAGACAGTAAATACCATTGATTGAACTAATGTAAGCTTCATGACTTGACCAACAAGACTAAGCCGGAAATAATTAATGCATTCAACTAAATATGAACAAACCCCAGATTTACAATTAGTAATCATGGATTAGTAAAGAAAAAAGATGTTATGTACTTGACAGTATACAATGAAAGATACAGATGAAGAGATCATTTCTGTAAATTGGTTTGGTTTGCTGCCTCTGTTAAAAGAAAAAGAAAAAAAGACTGCTATGCAAACCGATTGTCAAAAATGTGTAGGGACAAAAGCATGAGATTTTTTTTGCCTTTTTTTCTAATTCTAATTCTTTATAAAAAAAAAAAAAAAAAGGCAAAATATCCTAATACTGATAAGGTTATATTGAGATCATAAAGAAAGGTGAGAGGGCATAACAAAAACTATAAACAAGTTTCCTTTTTACCAAAAATGAAGGAACCAGGATAGTTGACAAATATTATTGGAGAGAAGAAAATTTGAAGAGTTTTTTTTTTTTTTTTTAAAATGTCAGGTTTTTTCTTTCTTTACAAATATGGCACAAGGCCATTTTTTAGAGCACCCATGTATATTTCTTAATGGAAAACAAGTTGACAGAGAGAAGAGTATAAATCTAGAAGGCAAGGCATTACTACAACAAAAAGCTTTATACTCACGAGATAGTTTTTTTAAAAAAAACTCTCTTTAGATAGGGTATGGGTGGAACAAACCAAAATAAAGAATTTCCATTTACACATCATAGGGTGTATATATATATATATATATATATATATATATATATATAGTGTGTGTGTGTATATTAGAAAAAAAAAAGAAGAAAATCATGTATGTTCTTTAATATGTGATGAACATCATATATCCACCGGTGGAAAATCCAGTAAAAATGTTCACATAGATTAATCTACAGTAACCCTCCCTACCAACTTCCAACCTTATATCTGAAGCTTTCTTGTTAATTATGCATTTTCTTTTCTTTTTCCTTAGGCAGATTCCAAGTGTTGATATAGGATCCTAGTTCTGAATTGTAAGCCAGGGTTTCCTGGCATTGTATAGGGTTGACACAAACAGGGCTCATATTGAACATAGTAGGTAAACCAGGAATACGTTTGTGGGCATCAAAGATTTTGTATTTATCTTACTGAAAATGATTCTTATGACACTAGACTAAACAAGAAAGGACAATAAAGACTTGTTTATATATATATATATATATATATATATATAAGTAAAGAAATAACACAAGACTTAGAGATTTTGCATTATAGCCTATTTCGGGGAGCTTAGACAAAGTGTCTAATTCTCTCAGCTCATCAGATGCAAATGATGAATTCTTTATTACTTTTTTTCTTCTTTATTTTAAAAGTAATAAAGAATTCATCATTCGCATCTGATGAGCTGGGAGAATTAGACACTTTGTCTAAGCTCCCCGAAATAGGCTATAATGCAAAATCTCTAAGTCTTGTGTTATTTCTTTACTTATAAATTTGCTCTGTGACTCAAACAATAAGAGCACACATTGAGCTCTCAAACTGCGACAGGTTGTTTAAAAAAACTCCTATGTCGTAAGGAAGATTTCTTCTCTGGACTTTTGGATTATATATAATAATGTCAATAAGTTGAACATGTGCTTTCTCTGATGAATAATGCAGGATCTGTATTTACACTCACTTCATATATTATGATTTCTCATTAGTGTTTATGAGTGATTCAAAAACTAGAATGTTTAATATATGACAAGATATTACAATTTTTTTTGCTGCTAGTTCTCTCTCATTTATTTAAATTTTGGAGCAGGTTTAATTCAAAAATTGTTCTAATAGCAAGTTATTAAAAAAGCAAACAAAAAACATGTATTCATTATTTTTTTCCCTTTTAATTTGATATTGTCAATGTTATGGGAGTTATTTTTAAAGCATTTCTTGTTCTTGCAATGTCTAATTAACTAAAAAACTATTCTCAACCCAATTGTTAAAGACTTTTGGTAAATATTATATATTAGAAGGAAGAGGGTGTCGTTAACTGAAAAAAGAAAGATAGCAAATCAGTTTATTTCAGTATTTGCAGCCAGTTTGAGCTATATATATATATATATATATATATATATATATATATATATAGTTTTTGTTTTGGCAAGAAAGTTGTCTTAATTTGCAATTATTAACCTATTTGTTCATTTACTATTTCTCATAACAATTCTTATATTTATATAAAAACTTCATACACTAAATGTAACAACTATGTTGGGACAGAGGTTGTATTTACTTATATTTCTCCCCCACCCCAATCAGATGAGCAATTCTTTATTTTCATAGATAAAAGACAAAACTGGCAAGAGGTTTTGTTCAGTGCAAGCATTTTTGTTATCTATAAGGGACGGTCAACAGACATATACATTCACAAGTTTATACATGTACATAGATAGATACACACACACACACACAAACAAACAAACAGTGGATAGGACGGACAGACACACAGCTAAGTGACTGCAACCAGCACCAAAAACCCACAGTCTACACATTGATAACTTATCATTGTACATATGGAATAGGGTAATGATTCAAATCACATAACTACTGATGTCAAAGCTTAATGCTAAACTGTACAAAACTTGGAAAACATTAAAAATCAGCTAAATATTTTGTTTAAAAAATCATAAAAAATCTTTATGTTGTTTTATTTTAAAACACTGTCTAATAATATTTGTTACACTACTTCATAGAGTAAATGTAATAACTATTATAGGACAGGAATAGTGATAAATAACTATAATTAACTGTATAAAAATCAAATAAACCTATAAAAGATTTGTGCTGCAGAAGGTTGGAGTAAAAAGAAACGGTTGAAATTGAAAAAATAAAATGTGTGTGTGTGTATGCATTTTTTCCTTTTTGGCATTTTTGTTTTATTTCATGTAGGCTTAGAATTTAAAGTTTGAAAAGTAAGGTTGGAGTGGTGGGGAGGATCTAATAAACATAGAAGATATATTGAATGAAGAAAGTGAAAGTGTTGCAAGGTGGGATGGAAATGAAAAAATATGCACATATCTACTTTTATATAAAATATATGTCTATATATTTATTTATTGGTTTAGCAGCTTGAGTAATGAGAAATTCTGTTATGGTAACAAGAAGCATTACTCGATTAAACAAGAAGAAAATGAAGACAGAATAATTTGAAAGAAAGAGAAAATGAAGAAGAGAATATGAATACATTAGTATAGAAAGTTATAGTGGGAGAGAGATAAAGTGCTGATTCAGACATAAATAATCCTATCATAAACAACAATTATGCTGATATATATGTTTATCAAATGTTTGTTACAGTTAGCAGTTACAAGACAAAAGATTTTAAGTTTTTGTTTTGTTAAGGTGTTTATACTGATAATGTGCACAACCATTATTTCAAAGATTCGATGAGGGCAGGAAAAATACAAACATTTACATATACAACATATGCACACAGAATTTACATTTTGGTAACACTATAACTGTAATAACTGTACTTTGATGAAGTATCTTTCTCCATTAATCTTGTCTTTTGAGCAGAGATTAGGCAGGTAACAAAAATGATATTGAAATACAAAACTTTGTCTAAAATTACAAGTCAAATAGATAAAAAATAAAAATAGATAAATGCTTGAGAGAATGGTGCTCACTGACATAAAACTCATTTTAATCAAAAAACCTTCAGCACAATTTAAGCTCTTACAAATTTCAAGTATATTTGCTTTCATGAATTGAAAAAAAAATCTTTAGCAAAGAGGTCTTTGAAATATGTTTTTAATTTTCTTGTATGCAATGGATACAGAATATGATTTTCAGCCTGAATGCTTGGTTGTGGGAATGCATTTGACATCTGTGCATCCAGTAAGGAATTGAACTAAATACCCAACACAAGATTCTATATCATAAGATACACAGAGTTTAACTAACATAAATTGATGACTAAATCTTTAAGGTTTTTCTAAAGTCATTTAAATGTTGGTAACACCATAACTGTACTTTGACTAAGTATTTTTTTGATTTGATAAATACTACACTGCTTTCTAGAAAATAATCTGTATTCTGATAACCTTGCTCAAAATCTTTACAAGGGGGATAAGGAGTTATGATGAAAAGATGACTTTATAATAACACCTCCCCAAATACTCCATAAAAAACATCAAAGTCAGTCTAGTTGAAGAGCTTATGATAGTGATCATATTACAAAGGATAACAAGTGTTGTGGTTGGTGGACCATAGCACCTTTAAGCTGATCTTTTGAGTGATATAGGTGGGTTAATGCCTATTGTGACACTCACCAGCAGTTTCTGTAGAAATGGTTTCTTTTTGTTTGTTTTTGTAAGGCAGCATTAGAATTTTAGCAAATATATTTTTCTTTTTTTAAAGAGAAAAGCAAGATGAATTTAAGGTCTAACCTTTAAACTTAAAGCAGCATTATGAATGTCTTTGATTTCAGAGCCATGTTTTTTCAACAGAAATGGAATACAACTTCTTTATCTTTCTCTTCTTCTATGAATCCAATTGTTGAACTTAGATATCTAAAATTCCAGATCTTCAAGAGCATAAATCCTGTTTATTTTTGACTGGTTATAATAATAATAATAATAATAATAATAATAGTATATATTTGTATATTCACCAGTCCCTAGGGCAGGATGTGACACAAGGTTCAGTTTATTAAGGCTACTTTCCCATAGATAGGTGGATAGTGCCAAAAATGGCTGTTCCCTTGGCATTCCTCCTTATGAATGCCTTAAGTATCAAAGAATTGACCCTGACTCTCCTCCATTTTAGTGCAATGGAGGAGGTGCTGGCTGGAGGGAAGGTCCCCAGAAATTGAGCATGTAAATTTATTCCTGGGTATGGATGACTGAAGATCTTACTTATATCAGTAAGTACAGCAGCAGCAACAGTACTACTACTACTACTACTACTACTACTAATAATAATAATAATAATAATAATAATAGTAATTATAATATTTTTAGGGGAACTTAATCTTCAATAAATTTTTCCTTTGTATCAGAAATAATAAATATTGTTAAACTTGCCTAAATTATAGCAAAGGTTTTACCAATCTTAAATAAATTTGCTTGATCAAGTTGAATCAAAACTCTTAAGACTAATTAAAAACTCTAATACTTTATCTAGATGCAGCTCATTTCAAATGATAAACAACACTTTATTTGTGGTGGAATCTTACAGTTCAAATCATCTTAAACAAATGTTTGAATTTGTGTTTCAAAGCAACATCAGCTTTAATGGCCAAGCATTATGAATATAAGATACTTTTAAAATAAGGTTTTATTTCTTTTCAAGTCCAGACTAACTAGAAGCAGCTAAAGCTGGTGCTATCTCTATTAGGGGAAATCCTGATAGTAGTTTAGATTTATTTTTCCAGATTAATGTTACTTCAGTGACAAATAGGTTTATATAATGGAAACAGTTTCTGCATACTTTTAATGTTAAGAAACATTTTGCAATATAAGATTACATTTTTAAATAGGGAGATTTATAAACAGGAAAATAAAATTCAAGTAGAAAAAAAAAAAAAAAAAAAAAAAAGAAATGGAGGAAAAAATTTGGTACATGAAAAGTAAAGCTTTGTTTAGTAATGCCAAGAAAAATGGTTAAAATGTTGAACATTGGTCAAGTCATGATAGCAAACATGCCATTAAAGCAGTATAACCACAGTAAAAACAAATAATAAAAAATAAAATCCAGCAGAAGCCGAAATGATTATAGTTCTTAAAAAAATAAATACAATAATAATGAAAACAACAGTCATGAAAGAAAAAAGAAAAAAAGAAGTGATAATTTTAATAACAGAATTAGTAGTAGTATCAGTTATTAATAAGTGTGGAGCTACAGAAAGCAGTAAGTTATATAAAAAAAACCACTCAGTGGTTTCCTGGCTTCTGGTATTTAGTGGATATGTCTCTGTGCGTGGCGCCCTGGAGTGAGGGAAGAAGGGCGATCATTTAGTTGATTGGCGCTAGTGCAATAGCAGTGAGAGCACAGCCAGTCAGCAACTGAATCATACTAAGGGTAGCAAGGCATGAAAGGTATGGAAGATATGATAACTGTGACAATGAGGATGGTGACGACAACATCTCCAATGTTTGTATATCAGCACCTTAGGAGTAGAATGGATTAGCTATGAAGTGGGGGGTGTATGTGAACCCTCCAGCACAAACAATGATTAGAATGTTACAATAACAAGGAGCTGGGGTGATTTTAGGTAGCAGTGGACCCCTGCACAATGGACACCTTTGATAATGATGCGCGCATATATATATATATATATATATATATATATATATATATATATATATATATATATATAGTGATAATGCCTGGCTAAGGAGGCAGTGATGACTACTGTTCAAATTCAAGAAAAGGAAAAAAAAAAAAATAAATAAATAAATAAAAAATTCATTATATACAAATGACAAAAAAAAAGAAAAAGAAAAATGGCTTTTGTATGTCAAACTTATATATTAGAAATCTGACCTCTTCTAATTTGAAGAGGTAGAAATAAAGAGTATTTTGATATAATTTAGAAATGTGATTGAATATATAGTAGTGTGAAGAGGGGGGGGGTTAAGAAATCCCCTCCCCTCCCCAATTATTTTTGCCTTGTTTTGAATAAATTTACAATATTTGGATGGTTAGCATCTTTAAGAAAAAAAAACTTTTTTTTTTTGATTTGATATTTTTTATACTTAACTTTTGTTAAGGAATCTGATTTTTTGAAAGTAAAATAGAAGGATCTTTAAACAAAATGTATAATTGTGAAAAATAAAATAAACACAATATATAGATAATTAATTCATGTTTTTGGTATCCCATTCAATCTCACCCCAACATATTAGGTAGAATAAATTATATTGGTTTATGCATATGTAAATATGTATTTTGACATTTAGAATATTTTGACAAATGCAGATATGAAATCAAAGTGATGCAATATACCTAACAGCAATCATTGAAATTTAAAATTGAGAACTAATGATTAGAAATAGCTGTAGAATCCAGGGAGAGAGACATTTGTTTTTAATATTTTCTATTGAACCTATTGTAGGCTTTTAAATACATATTTATTTTCATACATAAAATTTTATGCTTATTTTTAAATAACTGTTCACATACCAAATACGTAAACAATTTATAATAATAATAATAGCAGCAGTTATATTTTAGCCAACATCAAATAAAGTGTAACCATTTCATTATGTAGTATCAACTTCAGCAATCAAATTGCTATTATTAGAAGGATACTTTAGCTATTAGACACATAAAACAGATATTGCTGGAAATGGGCTATTCATATCTGTATTAAAACGTTGTCCTCAAATAAAATAATAAATGATGTTGCTTTAGATTTGTAATAATTTTATAAGTACCTGAAAGAGTGATTCCATTGTTTTTGAAAGGCTGATACCACAAGGACAATAACTGTGTTTGGCTCTAAAATACACAATACAGAGTTATTTCCTCTTCTGAAGATGCCATCTGAATCTTTAAAAGTCTATTCTTAGTCTTATATAAATGAACAAATAAAAATAATGTGGGAATTATTTATATGATAGAAAACGATTCACAGAAATCTGTTCTCTTTTGGGTATTATGCTTATTATGGGCCTGTGTGAAAATGGAAGTGGAACGCTTTATGAAGCATTTGCAGAAGAATGTCCAGAAACCATGATCCTTTGTGGCTAGAGACAAAATAAGAACGTAGCTCAGCAGGGCAATACGCCCAGGCTAGTTCTGCTCATTACATCCAAAGGTGTAGGGTCAGGTTTAGTTCTGATGTCTAAGGTACCCAAAAAGGAAAAACTGAGAACTTTTTGTCTACTCGCATATATCCAAAAAACTCAATCTTGTTTCACATTCTGCCCTAGTGAGGATGTAGATACATATTTACTATCAAGGCATCATATAACAATAAATGTTTTTTTGATAACCAAATACTACACTTGTTACTCACTATGGCAATACAACTATTTAGTTGGAATTTATAAGACAACAAAGTTACTAACATCTGGATATCGAGGATATTAGAAATACTGGTAGACAGAGAAGTGAAAAATATGCCTAAAATCTAGATGATAAAATTTTAACTTTCACTTAAAATCAGCTGATATAAGGACAAACATCTTTATCAAATGTGCTATGATATTCATTTCATAAGGGAGTTAACCATAAGACTGACATAACCTCATAATAAACATTATTATGTTTTTTTAAGCATTAAAAAAAAGTTTACACAATTGTTATTTTAAATTAGTACTAAATCAGTTCCATAATAGTTGTTTAGTTTGCATGTGAATTTTATGCACTAAATATAATAACTCTTATGGAGCAAAAGATAGTAATATTTTCTTGTGCTTGTGTGTGTGCATCCATTTTTATTATGTATTCAAAATTTTTCACATTTTTCCGCACCTGAATAATTATTTTGCATTCCTGGAACTTTTACTGAATTACAACCTTTGTCCCATAACAGTTGTTACATTTGCAAGAACACTTCAAATGATGAATATAACAAGTACTATAAGACAGAGGTTTTGCACTGAAGCTCCAAATGATATTATTTTCCATTGTCTGATCCAACAATATTGGTTATTAGAATGAAAATATGAAGCTGAATATTAGAATCACTTTATTAGAAACATATGGGCTGAAATGGTATTGTTTGTGTGTGTGTGTGTGTGTATATATATATATATATATATATATATATATATATATATATATATATATATAAATATGTACAAGTTACGCAGTCACTGATAGATCATTGATATTCTCTGCATAGTTGATTAGAACTTGTCTAGTTAGAATAATGTCACTGGGTTTGGACTCAGCCATGTGGAAAAAAATTAAATGAAAATACCACAGGCAGAAAATTAGAGGTTCCATTCTTGTGGAAATACAATCAGTATCTGTGCAAATGTTTGCAGGTAGGTGTGTATATGCTTGTATAATAAAATGAAAGAAATAAACTATTGTAACCTGTAGTTTTCTTGTAATAGAAGAATAGTTTGGATAAAGAGTTGCCATGGGAACTCTCTGTATCAAGGGAGGTGATGGAATTATTAGTAGTAATTAAGTTAATTTTAAGTAGAATTAATCTCCCAAAGCTAATTCTAGGGCTGTTGATGAATCAGTATACAGGAATAATATAAATCTAAAAAATTACTGTAATCTATAAGTTAATCTCATGCATAGGTCAACCTCTGATTTTTATATCATATTTGGAAGCCAGGGTTGCTCTTATTTCTTACCATTACAAAAAACAAAACAGTTATTCATATATTGGTCTCCCCCCTCCCAAATTGTACACAAATATATAGTACATATACTATATGTGGAAATTAGTTCTCTCTTGTGGCACTGAATTATATCTCTTGGCTAGTCTATCATACAAATTTGCTTTTCTTGTGAAAATTAAGAGTTAGTCTAGTTGGATTAATTTAGTTTAATAAGTTATGATCAAAATTTTAAAAGTCAAATTATGACTGGTAAAAAAAAAAAAGAAAAAAAAAAGTTTGTGTTTATGGAAAATGATAAATGTTGGGGAGAGTAGGGAAGTAATGGACAAAGAAAAGAAAAGTAAAGCTGTATTTAAGAGTACATTCTTATGAACGGAATTTAAGACAATGTGAGAGAGAGAGAGAGAGAGAGAGAGAGAGAGAGAGAGAGAGAGAGAGAGAGAGAGAGAGAGAGAGATTACAAGGATATTGAAAGTCTGAGAACACAGACCATTGTTTTTGCTTCCAGAAGAAACAAAATAGATGTTTTTAGAAATAGGATATTTTAAAAGGTAAGAACAACATCAAAAGGAAGAATAATGACAACACAAAGCTGAAAGTTAAAAAAAAAATTACTATCTCTGTTTCATAATAGTTGATTTTACATATAAATTGTATATTCTAAGTATAACAACTATTATGGGACAGAGGTAATATCATTTAAAAAAAAAAACTACCAATGTAGTGCCAAGAGATTTAAAATGAAAGTCGAGTAAGTAAACTAAGGATTAAAAAAATG
The DNA here is from genome assembly GCA_023376005.1 of Doryteuthis pealeii. Classification (NCBI taxonomy): domain Eukaryota; kingdom Metazoa; phylum Mollusca; class Cephalopoda; order Myopsida; family Loliginidae; genus Doryteuthis; species Doryteuthis pealeii. The sequence continues at coordinate 38,888,795 of CM042157.1, read as the reverse complement.
TTTAAATTTAGGTTCTAAGATTGTTTATAAATCATTTTTAGCCAAAAATGGAAAAAATGAAATTGACTAATAAGCTTTTTGTTAAAAAAAATAGGGACTGTATTTACAAGTAGGAGATACCAACCTTAGAAAAAATTTACACTGTAAATCTAAAAGGATGAAAAGTTATATCAAATCACTTGAACACTGTTACAAATATTACCATTATTACTTCTCTTTTGGTTTCAAGGGAAGTTTGAATAATTTACTTGTGCATTTGTGTGTATGTGTGTTTTTTAATTATTATTATTTGGTATAGTTGTTGCGCACCAGAGAAAGGTGAATCGTCAGTACGGTCCACTGCGTATTAGATGGACCCCATCTAGAAACAAACTCCTTTCCAATTCAACAAGGAATGGAGGAGTAAGCCACTTCAGACATCAAAGTAAGCTAAAAATAACATTATTAGAACAGCAGTTTGTAGTTGAATGCACCTTTGATATCAAATGAAGGCAAGGAGAGACAACCAAGAACACAAACGTCGTCTTCACATCGGAAGTAAAGTAGGAACAATTCACTGTACAATTAAAAAATAAGTTAAACTAAAAGCAAACAAAGAAAAAAAAAGAAAAAAAAAAAAAAAAAAAAAGAAAAAGAAAAAAAAGCCATGATGGGAGAGAGAGATATAGAGAGAAGTTATACATCAAATCCTGTGGAAAGGGAGCATGTAAAATAAAAAAAAAATTTCCCCAGGTGACAGAAAAAAAAATTATAGCAATAAACAACAGAAATAAAGAGAGAAAGGAGGATAAAAAAACACTACAAAAACAAGTACAAAGCAATATCTAAAATTAATTTTCATGTCTGTTTTTCTGTTCACACTTTGGATCATTTTTTTTTTGGTCAAATAAAAATCAATCTTTTTTTTTTAAAAAAATACAGCACTAACATCAGTTTAGTTTTTAGAGAATTTTTTTTTTAAATTGAGGGAAAAAATGAAATGACTACCAATATTTTAAGGCATTGCTCGACAAAAAAAAAGTTCTTTCAACGCTCCATCAATATAGCAAGTACAGAATAAAAAATACAGCATACATAGGATCAATTGCTCAAGTTGAAAGAATACCATTTAGAAGACTTCACAGGAAGGATTACATACAATAAAAGTATAAGTAAAAAGAACTTGCAGTCAACTCTGAGACAGTAACTACAGTAGCTTACTAAGCCAACATGTTATATCTGCTATTCAAGCTGAAATAGAAGGAGTTCACATTCATTTTTGCTCTTTTTTTTTTGCACTACATTTTTTTTTGTTTTGTTTTTGTGGAGAAAATAAAAAATATACTGATGCCAGCTCAAGCTAGCTTCAAAAATTTAAATCCACAAATGATTGTCTCCCCTTGACATAGTAACAATAAAACACCGTGAAGGTTACCCTACTGTTGACAATACAATTAAAATGAGAATGCAAAAAAATAAAGAAAAAAAAATAAAGATAAAAAAATTATATATACATATATATGTATATATATATATATATGAAACAATATTAGACTTCTTGCAGTATTTAGACATTGCCACAAAAATATTGGTCAAGATTTATATACTGCCAATTTTCCCAATATTTTCTCATATTAAAGTTTTTTTCATTAAGCATTTTCTTTGATTCAAGATGACAATGAGTTCTTAAAACCCATTAAAAAATCATTAATCTTTCTTAAAAACAAAAACAAAATTAGTAATTTATTCTTTCTTTCAATTATTATTATTATTATTAATTTGTTTTTCTGTGTTCATTTTTTATTTCCTTTGTGATTCTTTGCAAATTTTTTTCCCTTTGTGCTACAATCGTCCATGACTCCCTCTTTATGACTTTAATTTATTTTTAATGGTTATTTATAATGGTTCTGCTGGCCTCAACAAGTGTTTAATTAAAATTTCTTTTTCTTTTTTTTCTTTTTTAAATGAGTTTTTGTTAGGCCGAAACGGTAGTATTCACCGGTCATATAGGTGCATTGTACAACAGTAAGGCAACAGAAAGGACAATCTACTGATGCACCAGGTAGAGACTCTATCAACTGGCATAAAAAGAGAAAGAAATAGAATTTCAGGGTTATGTTTTGTTTTTTGTTGTTGTTTTTTTGTTTTGTATGTTGATCTTTCCTTACAGATGTCATGAAGCATAGTAAATAATGCATTCTATTTTATTTTAATTATTTCTATCAAAGTCAGCCGTTTCACAACATTACTCATCAATATGCAAAAAAAGAAAGCCTACTATCAACATCAGAATATATTACAAACAACTAGTAGACAGTTCATATTGATGTGGATGTTGTAAAATAGGCAAATCATCAATAAAGCATCATGGCTGTCAAGTAAAGAGCAAATAAAGTGAATATTAAGTACCATGATTATATTTTCTAAGATGAGAAAGTAGTGAACACAGATTTTGCAATCAACACCATCCTTCCAAAAACAGGATAAAAAAAAATGATTTATGAAGTTTAGCTGGGAAAAGGGAAAAGGGGAGAGAAGAAAAAATAATTTTGTTTTTTCCTGGTACAAACTTATAATTAGAAATTTACTAATGGAGACCTTAAAAGTTAAGAATAAAACAATTTTTATATAAATATGACATAAGTGGGGTAGGTGGCATAATGGTTATAAGCATGAAAAACAGAATTGACAGGTTGAGTTCAAATTCTATCAAAGGCTGTTTGTGTTTTAACTTTGCACTAATGCCCTTGGGGAAAAGACAAAACCCACTTCTCCATCCAGGCAAAATAGCTGGGCAGATTCAGCTCTCTAATTATAGTGGAAATCAACCAATCTAGGAGAAACACAACTCTGAATTCAAACCATAGAGAAGGCAATGAGAAATCACTCCAATATTACTCCCAACAACAGTCATGGTAATTCACAGTTTACTGTAAAGAGGTATGATCCCCCAAATCCTGAAAGGAGACAGTACTTTCTATAAAAAGTCATAGCAGACATCAGCCTTATAGAAAGCAGTCCTTTTATCACATTGAGGAAAATGAATAAGAATAAGAATGAAAAACATTGTTATTATTCTTTTTATACAGATATCAATTTAAGTTAAAATCTCTCATGATGGTAGTATAAAAAGACAGTAGGGGTTCTAAACACCAAATCTTTATCATATGTTGAGGTATTTTTCTTTAATTTCTTTCTTTGCTTATAGAATTTAAATCCAAGGAAAAAAATATTTTGTTATAATATAAAACAAAAAACAAATGTAATAACAAAAATAAGGGCCACAAAGAATTTATGAAAAATCTTTTAATACTCTATATATTTAAAACAAAAAACAAGAAGGGCCCCTGAAATGTGTGTGTGTGTGTGTGTGTGTGTGTGTGTGTGTGTGTGTGTGTGTGTGTATGTGTGTTTGTTTCAAATGAAAGTTAAAAAAAAAAAGAAGGTAAGTTAGAATCTAGTTAAGAATGAAAGACAGTCAAACATCACTCTTTGTGTTGACCTTTATTGATTTTGTTTCTTTCTTTTGTAATTATTGAGGTAGTTTGAAGAACACAGCCTAAGCTGAACACTAACAAAATTTGTCATGGTGCAACATTTTGCACAGTCACATGACATCAGATAAGGCAATATAGAACCCTTAGCAGTCACTGAAAAAATTGCTGCCCAAACTAACCAAATTGAGAGGATTTAAAAAGAAAAATCAAGGTAGAGAACAGTAAATTGGAAAGATGTTGCAATTTTGACTTGTGTTTTAAGAAGATGTTTTTAATACAATGTTTTGCTTCAAGACAATTTGGAAGAGATTAGTTAGAAAGAGGTCAGAAAAAAGAGGGTTGAAGGAATCCTTACTGAAACTTTTGTTTAAAAGTGCTAAAATACTAATACTATATAAATAAACTAATGTCCTTGGTAAAAGGTATGAATCCACTTCTCTCAGCTATGGAATTTTGAATTTAGAGTTGCCCTGCAAAATAGCAGGGCGACTCTGAATTCAAAATTATACAGAAGGTAATGGGAAAATACTCCTCCATCCTTCCAAGAATAGTCATGATCACCCAAATCCCGAAAGGACAAGAAACTTCCCATTCCATATCATACATAGAAAATGTAAGTATCAAGGGAATTATTATTCTATATATTATTTTGCTTGCAAACAGAAGTCAGTTGAAGAAGAAATGTCACATTTTGATGCACTGTATCCATCATATTTACACTTGTATTCTTCATCCAATATTCCTACAATTTTACAAACATAATGTAAACAATACATAATTATAACCCCTAACTCTCAGATATCCTGTATCTGAGCTCACACATAGAAAACAAAAATACACATTTAAATCTTGCTCCAGTTGCTGACATCATTTTTTAAAGTTACCCAATCTTTTCATTAAAAGAAAGGTTGTGAATGACCACTATACTAAACATGTTATTATTAGTATCTGATATGATATCTGTGCCTAATATCAGACTTGCTGTGCATAGTAAAATAATGCTAAGTCTAAAATATTCGGCTAACAGTGTATAGGAAAAATAGTGATCAATCCGAAATATCAAGCTTATGGTGTGTAGTAAACTAGCACTCACCCTGAAATATCTTACAGGTTCAAAAGATTAGTTTACTTAATTTCTTATTTATCATTAAGATGATAGTTATGCTTGTATTTACCCCACCATTTCCCCTCTCAAATTAAAGGGAACTAAAATTTGGTCATTACATTTCATTTTGTATGTATTTCTTCAGTTGACATTGAGATAAATTGAGACCAAAATTATTATTAAAAAAAAAATATATATATATATAGATGTGAAGGGTTTTTCTTGATAAATGATGGTAGGTAATGGTTTAATATCCATTGGGGACAGCCAGGATTGAAGTGGACGGTGGTAGAGATGTTAATTAACAAACTCTCAAAGCCAGTTAAATGTAACAGGCCTCTACAGTGGAAGCAACAGTAGAAAGTACCACAACAACTTTTTCTCTCTCTTTTTTTTGTGTAATTGGTCGCATAAAACATAGAACTGCTCTTACTTCTACAGCCCTCTACAATTTCTTTTCTAACTTAATATTTTTTTAATCAAATTATGGAACAGATATCAGGTCTAGGCACAAGTAGAGGACAACAGATAAACCATTGAATGTAAAAATTTGGTCCTTTGATATCAACAATATATTTCTAAAAAATGATTTAAATAAATAAAATAAAAGAGAATACTGGAATGTATTTCTGAAATGTTAAACATTTTTTTTAAAGCTCTATCCCTTTTGGTATAACACTTAAACATTTGCAGATATGACAAGTACATATACAGACTGACTACAGTGGACATGGGGTGTACAAAAGACTTGCCCAAGGTCTGGGTGCCTGTCAGTGGATGACCCCTCCCCCCGAAAACAAAACAAAAAACAAACAACTGGCTGTCTTAAGTATAATTGCTTTTACCAGTTCAACTATGACATCTGGTCCTTTGATATTTCAATGCCTGTCAAGGAATGACTTTTAGAATAAAAGAGAGTCATAAATAACCATTATGGAATGAAGTGGAACAGTTTTGTTTAAATAAAATCCATGTTGTCTCAGCTTATATATGTTTTTGATCAACAGGTATTTGTTTTGAGAGTAGACATATCTGCTTTGGTCTCATAGGAAAGAAAAGCAAGTTGGAAATGGAAGTCTGTAAAAGTATCAAACCTTATTATAAAAACTCCCAAAGTAACAACATTAACTAACCTTCTTCCTAAGAAACTGCACATTAAACACCCACCAGTTAGTTGGTATACACACACATACACACATAAACCAAAGTGAGCCAAGAAAGTGCCCTTATGTTTTATTCATATCCACATCTGTCCTATATAACATGAGATCCTCACCAAAATTTTAAAAAATCATATTTATTTATAAGAAATATCTGTATTGTATTTTATGATATTTAAGCTAAATAAATGCAACTGAATTTAAGTTTAAAAAAAAAAAGAAAAAAAAAAAAAAAGAGATGACATGAAATTTTAAATCAAAGAGATATAAGATGATATGCCTAAATTAGAAATAAAAAGGAGTGTCAAAGTTCAAATATTAATACTGCAAAGCACTTATTAAAAAAATATTTGAAACAAACTTATCAATGCCACATAAACTAAATTATTCTATTCATATTACTGTAACACAGCAAAATTGGAACACTGTAGCAAGACTTTTGTTAGTGCAATAGCATAAAAATATCTAGTAGTATATGTGGGGTAAGTACTGTATTTGTACTTATCCTGATAAGTATAGCATCTCAAGGGAAGTAATTATTAATCATTATTTATAGAGTACTTCTTATTTATAATGAATTAAAACTATAAATAGAACATCATGTTCAATGAGTATCTAAGTGAGTATATATTATAACAATCTGATTTTTGTATGTATGTTAACTTAATACAGAAAAATTAACACATCATAGTTTTTTTAGCACAATACTGTTAAAATGCTCAAAGAGATTAAAGAAATTTCTAATCCAATTTGCAACTTAATTGTTAATAACTGGTCATTATAACTTTTCAAGAGAGATAACTTAAATGCTAATTATAGAATACTTCCACTTATTTATTTGCAGTTAATCATAATATAAATGTTATAAATAGGATGTGACTTGATTGAACATGTGAGAGCAAAAAATAATTGAATCTATACTTAGTTCTCTCACATTTTGGTTTTATGCTATAACCATTAAGCTATTTAAGATGACCAGTTACAATTTTTTGCAATAACATAATATTTGAACACTGGCATAAAAAATATTTAGAAAAATTAGAAAGAGGAACAGAGTAAAGAGAGTAGTGTTGTTAAGCAAGCAAGCATAAATAAGTGTAGGAAAAAAAAAAGGGTAATATCATGAATTACTGAATCCATGAAGCTTTTTGCTGCCTTGGCATAAATCTTGGCTGCAACTCTCACATGTTTCTGAGAAAGTTCTCACAATTAGTTTGCCCATTACTTGACAGCGGAAGAGGCCATAGTAGCAAGAGAAGGGAGATAAACAAGATTGGAATAAATTTTACTCATTTTTTTTCTCCAGAAAGAGGACATGCTGCCAAGCTTGACATCTCATCACAACCTTATTAATAAAACAACATTCATTATAGAGAGAATAAAGTTTAATACATTGGATTAGTATAATTAGTAAAAATGCTAATTTGGAAAAGGAGATGGAGGTTGTAGGTTTATGTTTTCTAGGTTTTTTTAGATTTTACTAATATTAGACTGGTCACAAAGAGAAGGGCACTGCCCTAGTACAAAATTTTCTATCTCCAAGAAAATGAGTACCACTGTCCTGAAGATAGAAAACTCAGGATTTTCCGTTTTACACTTGAATTATATCAAGTGAAATGGCTGAGAGTGGCGGTGAGAGAAGTTATAGCAGTTTTTGTTTTTGTGCTTTTAAGAGTTTTTAAATGACCTTTTGTGCTATAAGGGCCTAAGCACATTATGAATCAATATTTGAAGAATAATGTTAACAGCAGTTGAAGCGACAATCAAAAATAGCAGGTATAGATAGAACCACAGTAGCATACATGAAGTACAGGAAATAATAATAATAATAATAATAATAATAATAATAATAATAATACAGGAGTCCCACAATATAGCGCAGTTTGTGATATAAGGTAGGTGGGTATTGATTTTGAAACTTCCTTTAAATTGTCCCAGTTTAATCTTCAAACTTCTCCAATAGTGTTATTAATTATTTCTGCATTTAATTCTTTTTATGTGGCAGTAGTAAATATGAACAAATGTACAACATTTTTGTTTATATGTAATTTTATTATCTTTTCAGTTCTTTCATAAGGTGTAAGATCATTATAAATATGTGCTGAAAACTTGTTTCATCTTAGCATTTTCAAGAACTACATGCAGGAGATATTGATGTAGATATTTTAAATATGGTATATTTTGTAAATTTTGTAGTTGTTTTGGTGTTATTATTTAATTAAAAAAACATATTGAAGAATACCTTTATTTTTAAAACCTTACTTAGTTTCTTGCTATCATTTACCTATAATCACCCCAACCCTGCAGTTATCTTCAGTTTAGTTATGATACAAATGGCTTTCTTGTACCTCAACACCATCGTTATAAAAGGGGACTACTGTAATAATAATAATAATAATAATAATAATAATAATAATAATAATTAGTTTTCACACTAAAAAAATTAAAGGAACAGAAAAAATCTACATGGACAAACAAACAAACAAAAAATCCACTCAAGTATTACTTATATCATTATGGATATAAGAAATTATTATCATATTGTAAGGATAAGAATAATAGAAAAATCAACTCTTAGGTTCCTGTACCAAAAAATACCATACTTCATTCTCAGGAGAATTATGAAGACATGTTGTAGAACTAATGGTATTTCAACCTTGAACATTTTCTGTTAAAAAACTACACAATTTTGCACAACCACCTATGTTTTATCATTTTTAATTTTTTAGCTTTCAAAATCTTTATGAGACTAGGCAGCAGTGTTTAGGAGATTTCTAATCAGAAGTTAAGAGTTAATAATAATAATAGAAATAATAATAGTGAAAAAAAAAAAAGAAAGGAAAAAAAGAAAAAAAAAAGGCACATTTGGCAATTCTCAGACGATGACAACAACATCATGTAACAACACTGAATAAAGTTGTAATTTATTATCAATTTGAGCTTATATTAAAAACAGGTTAAGAAAGAAATGGAAAATGATATTTCTTTGATTTATAAAAATCCCCTAATTGTTGTTTTATTGAATGAAAATTTAAAAAAAAGAAGCTTTTGCCAAAAATTACATTTATGAATTTTGTTCTATGATTATCTCATCTAAAATAAAAATAAAATCTTACAAAACACAAGCACAGCTTCCTTGTATTTCTTATTAATGGGACATTAACAGGTTCCCAAAATAACAATTCAATCCTTTACATGCACTGATTTTAAACAGTTCAAATTGAAAAGTAAGGTTAAAATAATAATTCAAGGGTGAACAATGTAAAATCCCAAAGGGAGTAGAAGGCAGAGTATATTTATTTTCTTAATAAAAAAATATTCTAGCTTAATAATATCTTTAGAACAATAAAATCATTGTGTGTGTGTGTGAAGTATATTCTACCACAAATCCAGTAAACAGAAATGTCTGCAAAGGGAATGTCTATTTTGTTTCAAGTTGTCATTCTCTAACAATGCAACTTATCTATTTGTTAGTTTTCTATGAGACTTTCTCAGTTTTGAGGATTTGTGTCTGTTCTTAAAATCTAAAATTGTGTGCAAGCTGTTAAAGATCTCCAGATCGCATGAGACAATCCAGGTGGAACAATGGAGATTGTTGGGAAATGTTTGTTACATGCCTTCTGATTAGCATTGCAACACATCTTTACAGTTTTATGCTGGACATCCTAAAGAAAGAGAAAGCAGAGAGAACCAAAACAAAATGATGCCATATATATATATATAAGAGGTGAAGTGCAAAGGAATGGCCCATGACACAGCCTTCAGAACAGCTGAGTTAAGCATCAGTTGTCACTGAGAAGATTAATAATAATGATAATCTAAAATAAGTAGTTAAAATAATTATTTCTGAAGTAAAACTAGAATCAGTGAGTTGAGTTCTGATTCTGGTTGCAGCTGTTTGCATTTACTTTGTATTAATGGCTTTGAAATTGGCATGAATTTATCTCTTCTCCTTCTAACTATGATCAAAATAGTAGAGCAGTGTGGGTTCTAGGTTTGGTGGGCACCAGACTAGAAGGATGAATTCTGAATTCAAAATCTGGTGAGTAGTATAAGATTAACATCTTCACCCTGTAAACAACCTATTTGCTATTGAAACCACAGCATCATCACTGGTATGGTAAGGTTATAATGCTATGTTTAAATTGTAGTAGTGGTAATCAGTAGATGAGCAAAAAGATAAGAAAATATCTTTAACTGACTTAACTAAGTTCATCATTTTAAGATAAACAAAGAGGTGGGTGGTACTGAAATATATTGTTGGGAAGGAAGGCTGGTTCAGCAATGTATTCTCCACAGTAAATAAATTTTAAAGAAAATCCATTTTTGGGGGAACACATTTTTCTTTTCATTTGGTATTAGCAGATATCTTATTCTGGTGAATAGAATTAATCATAATTTGCAAAGTAAGTGCACTCATCAGTAAATATCATTCTGTAGTTAATGACAATAATGATGAAAAGGTGATAATATTAATTATGCGGAATGGGATATATCAAAAATATTGATCATCAACTGATTTCATAGAAATGATCATCAAAAGGAATATTCTAAATGTCTGGGTCTGAGAAACGTGCCAAGTCATGTCTAGAATACTTATTGGTAAAAAAAAAAAAAAAAAGATAGTATGAATAAAATGTTTGGACATTTAAATTGTATTTTTCTTTAAAATTGAAATTGATAAAAAGTATTTGTATTTTCTAAAAAACGCAGAGTAGATTGAAGCTGTGGTTAAATGCTAGGAAAAATAGAATGTCTGGTTTTTTTTTTTTTGTTTTTCATGAGAAAATACTAACCAGTTTTTCTGCAAATTTTTGTTCTTTATGAAAAAAAAAAAAAACTAAAACAAAAACAAATTGAGACAAAAGAAAAAACATGTTAAGATTTTACAAAATTAAGACATTATAGTTGACAGCATAGCAGAGAATTGCAAAAACACAAAGTTATGTTTTATTCTAAATCAATAGGAATCTTTAAAAAAGAAGAAAAAAAATAGGGGGTGCATCAACACCATCAACCTATGTTTCAAGGAAATAAGCCATCCTTTTAGGTTGACATTTACTTTATAATAATTTAAAAAAAAACAAAAAAACTGAAGCAGTTTTTTGTTTGTTTGTTTGTTTTTTGTCCAATTTTAAAACTTTTGCTGTACAGACTACTTACTCTTTTTCTCACTACTAATCAATTGTTAATGAATTAAAAAAAATATTTTTTATTATTACATACAGTGTGAGTTCATCACTATGGCAACAACAACAAACAGGACCACAACTACCAAAGCAGTAAATGTCATTACATCAGGTAAGAATAGTGAAACTACAACATGAATTATTAGTTTGTTCTTTGTTTTTTTCATACCGGCAGGGGGTGGGTGGGATATAGAGAAAGAAAGAAAGAAAAAAGAATTTTTTTCTTGCATAAAGCAAAGTTGAAAAAAAAAAAAATAAAAGAAAGGTAGGGAATAAAGATAAAGACTTATTTAGCAACTTTATCTTGCCTCCTATATAGGGTTTTTGAAAAGAGTGTTTTTTTTTCTTGTTTTTTTTGTTTTTTTAATTTTTTTTTTTGATAAACTTCATAACATAGAAAATAATATCCCACTTTTTAAAAAAGTGGTTGGCATTTAGAGGCATGTACAATGATAACCTAAACATAATTTTTCCAATTATTTCAATCATTTTGTTTTGTTAAATGATTATTTCTGCAATGAACAGAATACACAACCGCAAGAAAGGAAAGACTTTTTTTTCTTTCTTTTTGAAAAATATCTGGCTTTTTAAAATCCATTTCCATTGTTTTGTTTTTTTTTCCTAATGTTTTTCTTCAAATTTTTTTTTCAATTCCTTCAAAATGTTCTTTTCTTTTGTTCTTTTATTTTAGTAGGAAAAAATAAATTAAAAAAAATCTTTTGATAGAAAGACTGGCTCAAGAGAAAAATACAGGTTGAAACAAAGCTCAACAATGAATGGAAAAAAAAAAAAGACTCCCGCCCCCCAAAAAACAGTGGCATTATGTAACAGAATCACTTTGGTTATGAGTACATCCACTGATAGAGCAGTAATAGGTTAAGGGAAGGGGCAAAGGGAGCCCAAGGTCAAGATTTTAAAAGTCTACAGCTTGATTGATTGGCTACAATAATAAACTTTATTTAATATTAGTCTTAATTTCTGATGAATTGTTTGTTGTGGTCAAATTGAAAATTAGAAAACAAGAAGTCTGTTTGCCATGCCTTTTAACATACCTTGGTCAAAAATTACATTTGAACCAGAAATTGGTCAGTTATCATAGTGGACAGCAAATCATCAAAAGTGTGGCACAGGTGTGTGTGTGTGTGTGTGCATGTCAGCTAGTAAAATAGTGTGATAGAATATGTAAATTAGAATGGAGAGAGAATGAGACCAGTATAAGAACAGTCCTCAGTTACAGAATCGAAATTTCATTACCTTTTAGTCAACCAACTAAAGCAAGCATTCAGATTCAAGAAAATTAATAAATGAAATAAAATATGAATAAAGATAAAAATGGAATATTTCTCAAATTTTGTTTAGTTTTGCTTCATGGTCTATACTCATTCATTTTTGTTAGACAAGTTTAGGATTGTTTTTCTCTTATTTAAAAATTGATTTAATTTTTTTCTTTCTACCAATATGTAACTATCAATCAATCATTTTTAAACTGTTATTTTTAAAAAATATTTATATGCAAGTGTACATGTCCACCTTTTATTCTAATGTCTCACCCCACTCCATAAACAATGTTTATTAAAAAAAAAAAAAAAGGAAAAAGATGACTTTTTCTCCCCAAAAGTTTTGTTTTTTTGTTTTCTTCTCTAATGATCATTTAAATAAAAAATAACGACATGAGGAACTGTAGTGGTTGGTAAGGAATCAAATAGAGTTGCTGCCTGGTAGTGGAAGTGATAATGGTGGAAGACAGTAATTGGAAAGAAAAAAGAATTGGTATTTCTGGGACAGATTTCAAAGAAGAGAAGGCGGTGTGAGGCTAGCAACAACTAGTGGAATAACTTTCTTTTGTTTTATTTTCAGTGTATATATATGTGCGTGTATGTGTGAGTGAGTGTCATTGTCGTTGTTTTGCATATTTGTTGTTCTTATAGGATTATTATTATTATTATTTTGTTGGCTTATTTTTGGGACAATAACATCATCTTATTTGCAACCTTCACCCTGTTTTATAATTGGAATGTAACAGCAGGAATAATCATGGTAACTGTGAATCTCCGGGGAATATTCTGATTAAAAATATTTCAAAAAATGGTTGCATCAATTCAAAAAGGAATGACAGGGGAAAAAAAAGAATAAATAAATAAATGAAATAAAAAAATAAATAAAAATAAAAAATAAAATTAAGGATTCAGTTTGAATTAAAAATTGTTTTTATAGACAAGATTTCGTTTTATCCTTTTTTTTCTTTGTTTTCTTGTTTTATTTATTTTTTATATAGAAGAAAAATCTCCCCAGATTTTAATAGCACCTGATAGCACCAATACTCATTGAGCTTAAGGGAATAAAATTTTAAATAAAAACAATGACAATGATGATGATTGTAATGATAATAATAATAATAATAATAATAGTGATATAATAAGAAATGGGGGAGAGAGAGAAGGGTGTGATCAAAGGAGCACATCAGGATTAGCAGAGACATAAATCCCAAATTTAAACTGGGATCAAGTCTGGTCCCTTTCAGATCAAATTTTTAAATTACCAGCTGGGAATAAACAATATATAAGATATAAGTATTACTAGTTATAATAATAATATAATAATAATAATAATAATAATGACAGCATTAATGATGATAAATGTAATAATAAGGCTAATTATAATGATACTAATCATGACAATGATAGTGTGACAAGAATACAGTATTTCTGTTGGCATTTCCAAATATAATGAAAAGAGTGGACAACCAGTCAATCAGAGACAGCATACCATCAATGGCCGACAACTTTTTTAAAATTATTTTTTTTTAGCTAATACACAACATTTATTCCACTTTTTATTGTGTGGGGGTAATGAAAAAAGAAATAATTGCAGAGGTGAATGGGTGAGTGGGAGGGAAAGGGTGCCAACAATTTTAGTTAATTTGAGGCAGTGTTTATCCTTTCCAAATTCCTCTGGAATAAAATAAAAATAAAAATAACAGCAATTCTGAACAAAATCTCTAAAGAACATTTTTTTTTTTTGCTTTTTATACCATGGGATTCTCAAAGACAATTAGAATAAAATAAAAGACATATATAGTGTTGTGTATGAGCAAACTTACAAAAAAATTATACATAAAAAAAAATATTAAAAAAAAAGAAAAGAAAAAAAAGAAAAAAAAGAAAAAAGAAAAAAGAAAAAAAAAGAACAAAAAGAAAAAAGAACAAAAAAAATAGAAAAAGAAAAAGAAAAAAGTATTACAGTATATATTAAGGCAGCTATACAGGCCATGACTGTTACAGAATTATGAAAATTTCAGTGCTTCATGTAAATGAATTCTGGCCAGAACCTAGAAACAAAAAATTATATGAAACCTACTAAAAAAGTTACAGAATCCATTTAATTGAACATAATAAAATGTTACATGTATTTATATATTCATTTTTTGTCTAAAATTTTAATACCAAATAGATTTGCTCTAAATACATAAATCTTAGATCATAATATATGCTTAAAACAAGTTAAGAAATAAATCAAAATGCCATATGCATTTGTATATTTATTTGTTGTCTATTGTACAATATAAGTTATAGGATTAAACTCTTTAACAATTGTTCAATTCAATAAGTATATCACTGAGAGATACAGTAAGTAGCTAAATAGTTTGGTATGTTGAAGGTAAAAACGTAGAACGATATTATCATTGCTAATATCTATATTTTGGCATAGTCACTAACAGGAATGATAACCATATGGTAAAATTAAATGAATTTAACCAAAACTCAGTTTTAAATAATTTCTGAGAGGAGAGTTAATCTTCTTTAGTTAGATTATTTTTACTCAATTTAAATTTAACATGGTAGTTAATGAAACATAGAGTAAAGAAAAAAAAAGCAGACAAATATAATGAAGAAGGCATCTGCTATTTTAACAATTTAAATCAGTGAAAAATTATTGTTTTTCATTTTTCGCTGTTGTGATTGTGTCAGGGTAGAATGAGTCCTTTTAATCAATATAATAAAAATGGTGGAGTCATTTGCTTAAACATTAACAGTTTGACTTTTCTTCAGATTTCCACATCTTACAATGTTCAGGAAAAAATAATATTTCTGAACCATAATTAGTTGTTACATTTGTGTGTGTGTATATATATCATACACTAAACGTACCAACTATTATGGGGTTTGTGTTAGTAGTTACTATTAAAATGCCTCAGTAAGTAGTTATATCAAAAAGAAAATTATGAAAAAATAACCAAGTTAATCTTAATTTGTTAAAGGCATATGTACACACACATTCACAGATACACATTAAAAGATACCATCTATAGATTAAATGTTTAAAAAAAGAAAAAAGAAAACGTATTCCTTTTTTAAATTTCTATTCTATTTTACAGAAAGGGGGGAAAAATGCCGTTGCAGGAGCACCAAATCTGCAGATTTTGGCAGTAGATCTGATGAGAGAGATAGAGAAAGGAGCATGTGAAAAAAAAAAAAAAAAAAAAAAAAAAAACATGAACAGAGATGTCAGAGGAAAATATATGTGATGAGACCTAGTCAATAGTTTTAATGTCAGCATATAGCAGGTCTTTATTAAATGTAATAATAACATTCAAATATAGAAGAGATATATGAATACATTTAAAACTACTGCTTGGTTTAAGGTATGACATTGCTGCCTTAACCAAAATAGTACATCTCTCGAAATGATCCCCTTACTTTCCCTAAAAAGAATTCAATGTTTCTGTTTACATATTGAAAGAAAGAAAGAAAAGGGTAAGGGAAGATAAAAAAGGACACTTGCAAAAATTGAGAAAAAAAATCTTGTTTATAATAAACTAATGTCAACTAATAAGCAATGCAAGGCTTGATGTGTGCAGTAATCTGATCATCAAGATAAATTGGTATATTAAAGACATCATGGACTAATTTAGATCAGAAAAAAATAGGGTTAATTTTCACTAATATTTTCTTTCATCTTAATTCTTAGTTGCTTTTTAAAAATCACAACTTACTTGTGCTGTCAATAAGGAACAATATAGATTGGAAATAAAAAAATAAGTGCTAGTGACATTCAAACCCACACCCTGTTTTGTCTTAGAATTGTCATCACTATAAATAATAGTGAAATACAATTAATGAAATAAAACAAATTCTATGCATTACTGGATTTAATTTTCAGAAAAAAACCCATAATGGATGGGGCATGATATGAGAACTCAGTAATTTTAGACAATTAGGCAATGGATAAATATTTAAGCTGCTGAAGAAGTTTACTGATATGTAACAATATTCACATCTTGAATGCAAGGTTCTGCAAACTATACTACTAAATTTTCAAATAAAAACTGCAATCCTAATTAATGAATGTTATCATTTTTACATAATCTTTCTAATGTCAGTATTAAAAAGATTGTTTTTGAAAAAAAAAAGAAAGTATTATGAAATAGATGTCAATGCCAGCTATCCATTCAATTAAAACCAAACCTTTTAAGCCTATAAGTATATATACACTGGTCCCTACTTTCCACAGTTGTAGTCACACCCAGAAATAAACAATTCACATTTTTGTATTCAATAATGGTCCCAAAGCACAAAAGTAATGATGCTGACATTATGGGTATGTCAAAAAGAAGCCATAAAGGGCTACTTTTAAGTGAAAATGTGAAAATTCTTGACTTAATAAAGAAAGAAGAAAAATCATATTCTGAAGTTGCTAAAATCTACAGTAAGAACAAATCTTCTATTCATTACATAACTTTTATTATATGGTCATAACTGTTTTATTTTATCATTATTCTAATTAATCTCTTATTATATCTAATTCATAAAATAAACTTTATTGGAAGTATTTGTGTAGAGGAAAAAACATATATAGGATTCAGTACTATCCACAGTTTCATGTATCTACTGGAGGTCTTGGAACATATTCCTCCTGCACGTTAGAATTCAGGATCGTATATGCATATAAGAAAAAAACATTATATAAATAAGCAATAACTAAAGACAAATTTATTTTTTTGTCTATCAATGCATGTAAGCTATTAAAAAAGTCAGAATCTACACAAATGTAACTCCTTTCAAGCAACTATGGTAAAAAGAATGCAGTAAGTTAATAAATTTATATTTATCTTTACTTATGCTTCAGCTTCCCTTCCCTAAAATGTTGATGTGTATTTAAAAAAAAAGTAATTCTACAGGCAGTAAGAAATTATTGTACCAAAATATAAAGCCATCATCTATTTTAAAAGATAAAGAGAGGAAAAAAAAACCCAAAAAACTCAAACAAAAAACAAAAACAAAAAAAAACTAAGATAAAAGAGATCGAATATATCAATATATGGGATGCTGTTCCCTCACCACAAAGATGTACTAAAATAATGCAAAAGTGTAACCACATGATCAATCATGGCACTCCTAGTTGTACCTCTAACTACGACAACCAGAAACAGAATAAGGGACAATAGATATAATATACACAGCTATTGGACAGGATATGTCAAATAAGCCGGTTGTTTTGCTCTGATAAGACAATTGCAAGGCTTCTAAAATGTTAGCTCAACCAAATTCTCGGTTAGAAAAAAAAACAACCAAAAAACATCTAGTTGATAAGCAATAAACCAAAAGGAATTTTTAAAAATTAAGAAAAAAAGTCAAGTTTATACCAAGCTAGGTGCCTTAGAGTATATATTCCAATTAACATAAGAAATGACACAGACATAAAAACCCATACAACATAGACCCACATGTAAGAAATATAGATAAGACAACAGAGAAGGAAGAAAGAAAGTTTGGGAGAAGTTTTGCCTGGATAGTGATGTAATTTGGCCGCCTGGTGAAGGAAAAAAAGGAATTTTTTAAAAATTTTCGGTGAACAACATTGAACCAATATACGCTATAGAATAACAAAGAAAGTTCTGGAACGTGGATAATAACACACAACAAACTAGCAAATAGGAACACGTATAAACGTGTGTATATCTTCCTTGTTTTTTATCTTTCTTAAGAGGAAAAAAAAAAAAAAATGAAAAAATAAAGTCCTCACATCATTGTTTTTATCATAAAAAAATCAAACAAACTGAAATCCCACTGAAAAACCAGACTGTCACACAACTAAGTGAAAACTTCAGATTGACAGAAAGTTGTGAATGAGTTTCCGACACAACAAAATTCGGAAACAACAACAAAAAAACAACAACATCAACAACAGTATAAGGTAACAATCGAACAACAATACCAAACACCTGCTTTTTTTTTTGTTTTACATTTTGTTGTTTTTTATTTTTTGAGTCTGTTCATGTTAATATTTTTGTCTTTTTTTATTTTGTTATTTCTTTGTATATATCTTATTTTTCTTCTTTTTTGTTTTTATTTTACAGGCAAGTAATGGCAATTTTACTGGTTATATATATTTTTGTTTATTTTGCTTTTTTAAAAATCTCTTTACAAAAGTAATCTTTCAACTATATGCGCTTTTTGGAGAGTGTTGCTCTTCCGCCAAGTGTATTTCTATAGAGCACAGCCAATCCTTCAAGCAGCATTCCAGATTATTCCAAAGATCACAAGAGCAAAATCGAGTGAGTAAAACAAGTATAGAGGGTGGGTCTAAGTTATTTTGATGTGTCATTATTCCGAGATGGTTAAATGCGAGTCTTTGTCATACTGACACCTTGCTATGTCATCTTCTACTTAAGCATAGCAAAGGCAGTGAAACTGTCCCGCAAAGTAGAAAGCCTGCATTGGCAAATGTCTGGCTATAGGTAGCACTGCTGTAGCTAACAACATTTAGTAATAGCAGTTATTAAAACCATGTGGGAATTGTAGCTTTTACAAGTACAAGATTAACATTTAATGTACATTATATATATATATATATATATATTATATATATATATATATTCTGGCTAGAATTCAGAGATTCCTTACTCTGAATGAGTCTGAAGTAATGACCTTCATTGATCTAGCATTTGAAATAGAACTGTTGACCTCATGTCTATCAGTTCAGTTTTACTGCTGAGATGTACTCAGAGTTGCCAGTATAGGTAATGGTTAAATGATACTGGTGAATTGATATACAATAAATGGCAGTTTATGAAAGTATTATTTAATGAACCAAATAAAAAAAATGGAAAAGAATTTTCTCCAAGGTGCCATCACTTCGAACTGTTATCATGTTTTGGGGAAATTGGAAACAAAAATATTAAAACTTTAAAAAGAACTAAATATATAAGAATTATAATCTTTAAGACAAAAAATATAAACATTTTTTTTTATAATTAATTAAAAAAGAAACCATAAAGGAATGTATTTAGTTAAATTTTTAGATTGTTAGAAAAAAAAAAAGAAGAAAAAAAAGGACAAATGATGTACGTGAAAGGCGGGCACCAGTGGGTATATCTTTTTATATATATATACACATATATATAAAAAAAACAACCATCACATAAGAACTATATATATTATTGTCACCGGTGTCCATGGGATGCCCACCCACATGCTTCATTTGTTGTAAAGGTTGTTCAATTGTAGCAACTGTTAATCCATCAACGCCTTTTATAAACAGAAAAACAGGCTACAGAGGATGAAGGTTGTCAACTTTATTGTGTCTCCATCCAGAACACTAATAGTGAGCTATTTCTATTATTTAGATTTTTAAAAAAGAAAAGAAAAAAGAATTATTTTTAGAGATGCACAAATGGAATTAGTTTTTTCCTTTAAGTTTATCTTGCATGATTTTAATCCTGGATTTCAACAGACGGCTTCAACTTCAAATGCGTCGTCTGTGGGGGGAGGGGAATTTTAAACCCACACTACAGGTCTTTGATTTTAGCTTTTAGTTTTAAAATATTTTCTTTTAAAAATTTTTGTTTTGGGGCTGGTCAAATGGGTACAGAAAGTTTAATATCAGTCTGTGAAAATACATAAATGCCTGTGGGAATAATGAAGTAATTCTTGCATTTGTTATACATTTTGCCAGAGTTTATTTTTACTATATTTTTCCCTATAAAAATCACAAGCCAAACCATTCAAATCACGAACTCATCACCTTGTATTTAAAATATTTTTCTTGAGGTATGTGTTATCAGGGCTTTGGCAGAAGATAGTTACCTGAATCAAATTAAAAAAAAAAGAAAAAAAAAAAGAAAAAAAAAGTTTCTCTAGCAAACAGGATAAACAAAGCAGAATATACCAAAGTTTAGAATCAATTATTCCTCTGTCAATCTCCAAACCCCATTTCCCATCTGACATTCTTTCAGATTTTCTGCAAGAAACTCAAAGAAGAACTATTTTCTGTGACTTTCACAGATTATAAGGAATGTTTAACAGTCGACTAAATGCTAGAAAAATACAGAGAAGTGTAAACCAGATGGGGTAAAAGATTTTTTGAAGACAATAAAAGATGATGAAAAAATAAAAGCCTGTTTCGAGTGGGGTGTGTAGATGGTCAGATCCAGGCTACTGCAGAGTAAAAAGAAAGTGGTCAAAGCAAAAGTGTTGTATCAACGTACTGGAATGTGAAAAGTGTTTTACTTCAACAAACCACCTTTAGTTGAAGTTATAATGCGCAAGATTCACTTATCTAGTGAACAAAAACAACAAAACACAGTTATAGTCAGTTAAATGTAAGCACCTCTTGTTTGACCAATACACCAAATACTCAATACTGGAGCCTGAACTATGAACATAAAACACACCTAGATGCAAAAAGAAACAATCTTGAGACTAAAACCTGAAGTGAAATTATCCAGAACTAATTCAAAATCAGAAAGGATTAAAAGAGAAACAAAATAACAGTAATTTTTCACAACCATTTGGGAGACAAGGAGGAAAAAAAATAATAAAAATATAAAACAAAACCATATTGTATGTTATTTACCAGTCAATTTGGAATTTGAGTTTAAAAAAACTCAGGTATATGATAATTTCTTTGTGGTGAGGGGGGAAGCATACATTTGGCACAGTGTGATTGGAAAAAAGAGCCGTGGAAAAAAAAAGAAGTTATGATATGACAGCAATCTTAAAAAATGAGGGTTATTTTTTTTTACCCAGGTCTAGAAATAATCAAACATATATACATACATTCATCTAAAATTTAGTAGCAAATAGTTTTGTTCAAGATGATGATTAGTGTATGTTTAATAAAAAGGTTAAGAGAGATAACTTAAGAATTAAACATTGACTTACTTCCCTTGAACACACTATTTACAAAAGTAAATTACAGGGTAACTTTCACAAGTTAGCCTAGCAGGCCATAACTACTGTAGCTGTTCATTTCTCACTTGATGTCCTACACCTTTTTTACAATTATATTATATAGGATGATAACTATAATTGTAAAAATTATATTTAATGACTTATGTTAAAACCTTCGAATAATAGTAAGGAATTAACAAAATATCAGTTTTATATATGTCATTATTTTTGACAGCATAGGTACACTAGTTCTCCATATTGTTTTATTTCAGAAACTCAAGTAAACTTATAATAGTATATATGAGGCATTAAGCAAAAATTGAGTACAATAATTGATTTTATAACTGCACACTTTTCCCTTTCATTAACTAGTTGAACTTGTTAAAGACCTGATGTACTATGTATAAGTTGTCTCTAGCATCTGTATGTATGTGAGACTGGGAAACAAAGACATGTCCTTTCCACATTTAGGAGTTTGAGTTCAATAGGAAGTTTATATATGTTGAGTCAAAAGTGACAGTATTTTGCACACACTAAGTAACAAAATATGCTTGCTAATTTGCTAGTACTACTTGATTAAACAAATTTCAAGAATACTGGTAATAATATTTTACATGAAAGATTATATGTAAGCATATAGGCATGAATTTGTGATTATGTCTATGTTTGAGTAGCTAAATAGAACCTTTTGAAAATATACTGGTTGAAATTCAGATTAGCATCAAATCAATTGCTTTAACTTATATATTTTATTATGTTTTTTTTTTAATACAGTAAAGCAGAATTAACAGTGAAAATGAGACTAAATGTGAAATTACCAGAAATGACACAAGTTGAGGATATTTTGTCATTATCAGTAAAGATGATCGAAAGTTACTGTAATGTTGATAGCAATGATGGTGATGCTGCTGGTTGCATGAAATTTGGAATGGGTAACCAGAATAGATCTAAGAGGACTCATGGCAGGAGGACATAAACAGTCCAATGCAACAAATGGGTTTAACTTTGGAGAAAATACACAGAAAAATAGAGAAAAAAACTCAAAAGAAAATTATACATGAGGCTTATTCAATTGCTGTAAGAACTTGCATGTATCCATTTGTGTACTATATGTTTTATATATATATATATATATATATATATATATATATATATAAAGCTCATTAAGTGTGGATACTTGTGTTAGCACCTTTCGGGATAGTTTACATGTAATGATGATATATATATATATGATGGTACATACATTCATTCATACATTCATTCACACACCACACACAAATATATGTGTGTACATATTGTTTATATATATAATGACGGTCTATTTTGGAGCTTATATTAACATTGTATTAGCTAGCTGAAAGGCCTACCTTCACTGATGAAAAAGGAAAAGCAGAACTTTTTTTTCCTTCATCCCCCAAGTGAAATAAAAGGCATTTTATACTGTTTCGCCTGTCAAAGAATGACAAAATAAAGACAAATTCAATCACAGTTTTGTTCACACAGTGATCAATCATGGATGATACTAATTAATGACGGTAAGTATAATAATAATAAATGATGATGATGATGGTGTTGATGATAGTAGCAGTAGTATTAGTAGTACATAATGGTAATAAATAAAAATCTGCAGAGAGAAAACATGGACTAAACTAGTTTCTATACAACAATTCATGAAAAGAGCATAAAGAATGAACAAATGATAAGTTCTTGAGGCAAATGACTTTTCAGAGATTCTTAGGTTTGTCTGGAAATAATCTTTCATGGAGCTTGGCACCACAACGCCATTTTTTTTTTCTTCAGATTTTGGCAGTAATATTCTCCAACTCCTCCTTCTGCAACAGCAGTGTCCTTTTTTTTTTGTCTCCCCCAAAATTTTGTCTTTACAGTGAGATGTACACTCAGGTACAGTTAGAGGTTGGAGTGAGATCTGTATCCTTCCGTGATAAGCAGCTGATTTAATGGATGAAAAATAAGTGGTGGGTGAAGAATAGACCAGGGTTGAAATCAAAAATAAAAATAAAATAAAAATAATTTTTTTCATTTGGTGAGGTGGAGTAAACAAAAAAAAAAAAAAAAAAAAAAAAAAATTCAAACAAGGGACAGAGAGAGAGAGAGAGGGAGAGAAAGCGAGAGATTTTTTGAAAAAAAAAGAAAAAAAAAAAAAAAAAAGCAAAAATAGAATAAAATTAAATTAAAAAAAAACAAAAAACTCAAACCAATAAAACTGAGAAGAAAAAAAAAAGAAGTAAATGTATGAAAATAAAAAAGATAAATGTCAGAAATATTTCAGGTGATGTGGTAGTTTTTTTTTGTTTTTTTTTCATCCAAGCTATAAAAGTAGAAATTTTTTTTTGGATGGAGAATCATTGCATTTTGACAAAGGTAAAAAGATGGCAAAAAATGTATCACCTGAACATGGCTGCCTTCAGATGCTGATTCAGCATTTTCTTGGAGGATATTTTTTTTTATCAGAGCTGTGGCAGGAAGAGGTGAATGGAGACTGTAACTTATGTGTGTCAGCAGGCATAATGATGGGTTGATAATAATAATAATAATAATAATAATAATAATAATGACAATGGCAGTATTCGTTGCCAAGCTGTACTTTCAGTCCAACAGGGAGGAGAAACTATCCAACTAACTCACTAAATAACATTAAAAATGTTACAAACTAAAATTTATATGGATAGCATGAAAAGCCATGTTTCATATTGGCAATCTTTGGCTGGTATTGAGATCTTGATTTTTTTCTTTATTTCATTTGTTAATTTTTTGTTATTATAATTGTATTTTTTTTTTGTTTGTTTGTGAATAATCTCACCTGACCAGTCGTTACCTAGTAAAGACTGATTCGGTCTTGCATGAAAGGCCACAGACATACTGATGTTGCATTCCTTTCCTTTTTTTTTCTCTTTTGTATTTTTTGTGTCTTTAAGAAAACCAAGGCATGAAAATAAAATATCTAAACCATTCAAGGTACCCAATAATTAGAAATTGTGGAATATATTTTTTTTTTAATAACCATCCCAGGAAAAAAAAAAAAAAATGAAGGAAACATACAGTTTCTTTCTTATTCTGGTGAATAATTGTTGCAAGAGTTTAAAAATTTCCTTCCTTTTTTTCTCCCTTTCATCTCCTCGTAAATGGTTTGAATTTTTTGTGTCTCTTTTCTCCACCCATGGTGGCAGGTAATGTGCTAGTGTATTAGCGTTGCACTGTAAATCTTCGATGCCTTTGGAAACTTCAGTGAGCAGTTTTACACATATTTTTGTGAAAGTTCTTTATTTTAAATTTCTTAATTTTTAGATTTCATTTTCCAATTTTTTTCTTTGTTGTTATTTTGATTTGATGAAAAATCCTTTTGCTCATTTTTTAAATTTTTTTATTTTATTTTTTATTTTTTTAAAATCTTTTCATCTGAAATAATGGTTTGAAAAAATATCTTTCAAACTTAACATTTTTTTCTTGGTTCTCTGTGAGATTCTGAACACAAGGTAAAAGACAATTAGATAATCAATGAATCACTATAGTGAAATTAATTCTTGTCTTCGTTTCATTATAGAGAATTAAAAATTTTGTAGAGGGAGCGGGTGTTGAAAAAAAAACCCCAAGAAAAAACTGAGGACTTTAGTAAGGACAGATGAAAGTTACCTGGTCTTAAGAAATGGACAATTTTTTCATATATTTTCAGGTTGACCAAGAATAATCAACTTATATCAATAACTGGAGAGAGAGAGAGAGAGAAAAAAAAAAAAAAAAAAAAAAAAAAAAAAAGAAAGCCCTCCCCTCCCCGAAATATTTTAACCATTTTCTTTTTTTTTTCTGTATGTATCTTAAATGAGTAGGTGTGTGTGTGTGTGTGTGTGTGTATTTGTGCATACACATATAAGGATTAAAACCACCTGTTTCTGTAACCAGGTTTAGTTATGAGAGTAAAATTTGGAAAAGAGTGTATCATCTTAGGTAGATTTGATCCTCCAACAGGCAGAAACACCCAGCCAACTGCTGCCACAGCAGCAAGGTGTCTGCCACCTTATGGAAAAAAAAAAAAAAAAAAAAGCAGACATTATTAAATATTCTTCACATGACATTAATGAGAGCCAAATCTTTAATTTGTTCACTTAACACAAACTATATATCTGAGTACTAGAAAAGAAAGCAAAAAGAGAAAAAAAACTATTAAAAAGGAGTCAGTGTTGAAATGTTTGCATATTGTGAAATGGCCATCTTTAAATTTTTTAGGTTTTTAGACACTATAGAAAACAAATCTCAGTTAACATAAATAAAAAGAAGGTCATTTCACACACATGACATTTGAACATTGACCGTAAAATGGTTTAATTAACTGGTTAAAAAAAAAAGCTAATTTACATCTAAACATTTTGAAGGTTGAGATTACATAAAGTATAACTTTGTTATGACTTCTCTATAATCTTTCCAAAAAAAAAAAAAAAAAAAAAGGAGGGGAGGGTAAAAAAAACAAACAAACAAAAGAAACTATTTGATATGACTTGTTAGATGACAATTGAAGTCGATACGATCCTTGCAATTCAGGTGACAGATCCCACAACGAAATGGTTCCCCATTGTGCGAATGAAAGCCATTGTGCAAGACGTAGGTGGAGCAGTCATCAAAGACAATGTGGCAATGGACACATTTAAACACTTTCCCCTTTTGAAGGAGGTAGGTCAACATAGACTGGTCATCGGCATCCCGATCTTTCTGACTCATGACCACTATACCTGGTGATGGACTGGATGGCTGAGCAGGTGTATCATAATCGCTGCCATTAGTACTGCTGCAGCGACGCATGGGGTGTTTCTGCTTGCGAGTGTTTGAAGAAGTTGAGCTTGAAGATGAAGAAGGGATCATTCGAGAGTTGAGGTTCAATCGAGTGATGGCAGAAGGTTGCTGTGGTAGCTGTTGGCTGTTATCATCATGGCTAATGATTGGGTCCTGCAAGAGAGCACCCTCGGGCGACTTGGAACTACATATACTTGAATTTTCCGAAGACTGGTGTGCAGTTTTTGTCGGGTTGATGTCATTCTCCAGTAAATTTTCATAATGAGAAGTCTCGTACCGAAATATCTGGTTGCTGTTGCTCTCGCGGTTGCTGCTGTTCACAATCGACTCTGAACTGAACCGTCGATCACGGTTCGTGGTTGTAATCATGTCTACCGGTTCCTCATTGGGTGGCGGTATGTTTTCTTGTCCCTCAGAGATCTCAGACTTTTGGATGTTGTCTGAATGGAAAGAATGAGTAGAGAGGTCCTCAGGGTGATCCATTGAAGAATTGAATGATTTTGAGTTCAAAGATTGTGCAATAGAGTTGATGGATTGTGGGACAAATGCATTTAGAGATGGAGCACTGGACATAGGGGAGAGAGATGCCTTAGCCAATGATTTACTAACGTCAGGGCTGCTAAATGCTAATGGTATATGACTAGAATAATCGGGCTTCCCCTCATCGGGATCGATGATGAGAGACCCAGGTGGGGTGTTACCCCCAGCATGATCATAATCGCCATTTGGCATCCCGATATCAGCCCCCTGACCATCAGACAGAGAATAAATCAAAGCAGGGTTGTACTGATTGGCATGGTGGGTTGCCACGTGATCTTGCAGCTCATGCCACGTTCCAAAACTCATCTGACAAAGGCGGCACCTTCGATATGTCATGCTCATATGTCGGCGTTCATGCATTTTGTAGCTGCCACACTGGGCAAAAGTGCGACCACAGATCTTGCACTGGTAGGGTTTCTCACCTGTGTGTACTCTTTCATGGGTTCGCAGGGTGCCAACCTGAAATAAGACAAGAATCTAATTAGATGAAAACAAAGAAATTCATGATTTGACATTTGAGGTTTTACAGTTAGTAACACATTGAATCAATTCAAACAATCAAGTGAAAAAAATTTTTTTCTGTAAAATAGATATAGATAGATAGTAAACAGACTGAGATATATAAATAATGAATAGATGAAGATAGGGATTTATATCTATTGGCTTTATCCAACAATCTAAATCTCAAATAAGGTCCAAAAAGATATATTATAGGCACAGTAAATTTCTATTACCATGAATATAAAAATCATTGATTTGATTTTAATATATGCTTGGAAGTGATTCTTATATACAGCAAGATTAAAGCTATCTATCCCATAACTAAGATACAGCCAAAACAATCATCATTTGACATATATCAAATGAATCTAAATTTAATTTAGTTTATATTATCATAATTCCTCATTATATCAATTCAAGATCATTAAGTCCAAACTCCTACAACTACAATCATCATAGTATTGTTATGTGAGGGCTTTTGAGAATTTCTAACAGACTAAGAATGATCCCCATTTAGTATCTAAATTAGGAAAACCTACTCACAGGCCTATAACTTTACCATGAATTTTCAAAATAACAGTGGAAGTATGAATCAAATGAAATGATATCACCATGAAATTCAAAAATAATTTTTCTAGATGACCAATAAATTTAAAGTCAAAACTTCAAAATGTAGAAATTATTTAGCTGTTTTTTAATATATAAAACAGAAGTTGAATTTGTTAAAAATAAATAAATAAAACAAAAAGTCTAAATACAGATTAAGCTGGAATGAGTTTATATCTTACCATCAGATATAAAAGAAAATGTAAAAAAATAATAAGACAGAAACTACTTATGTTTGGTTGGAGAATCTCATATAATGTAATGATTATCAATTTAGACTAGCAGATCATTGCTAATGAATTTGATTCTCAGTGGGTGCTCCATACTTCTATCCTTGTGTCAAACTAAGATATCACTTATATTTGCCTGTTTGGAAATAATGGATGATCCTACTACATCTAAATGTAAAATTGGTCATTATTTTAACCTAGTCTCACAACAGTTATGAGAAATTGGTAATATAGGGCATTACTTGAATAAAAAGAAAAAAGAAAGCAGAGAAATTGTACTAAGTGCTGATCCATGTATAAATAATCTTGTCATTTATGACAAAAATTATGCTAGTAAATATATTATGAAATAACAAAAATAATATTATTATTGAATATATTAATTTATAATACGACCTCTGTCATATAATAGTTATTAGGGCGGACATGAGAATCTGGACCCCCCCCCCGATCTAAAATTTTTTCTCTTTTACTTCAATGGATTATTATTGATTACACACCAATCTATCAGATTGTAAAAAAAATAATTCTAAAAAGTTCTTTATTTTTGAGTTTTCAGGGGTGCTCATTTCCCGGTATAAGTGTATAGTAAATCGATCCCTCATATTGGAACCGCTCTACCTTAACAGTTGGACTGAATTTGCACAAAGGTGTCAAAATTAAGGTGACACAGAAAAAACAGAACACACAATTTTGTAATAAAACTGTTAATTATAACTAGGGGGGTTTAGGGTTTAGGGTTAGGGGTTGGTGTTGGGGTTTAGTGTTAGTTTAATGGGAAAATAAATAAATAATTTGGGTTCTGTTTTTTCTGGGCCACCCTAACTTTGACACCTTTGCTGCGCAAAGTTGCTTGAGTTCAGTTCAAGTGGTTCCGATATGGGGGATCGATTTACTATACACTTATATGGAGCACCCCTGAAAACTCAAAAAATAAAGAACTTTTAAGAATTTAAAAAAAAAATCTGATAGATTGGTGTGTAATCGATAATAATCCATTGAAGGAAAAATAAATAAATAAATAAAAAAAAAATTTTTTTATCGGTTCCGATATGGGGGATCGGTTTACGATAAACTTATATGGGGAAATGAGCACCCCTGAAAACTCGAAAAATAATTAACTTTTTTGAATTTTTTTTTACAATCTGATAAATTGGTGTGCAATCGATAATAATCCATTGAAAGAAAAGGAAAAAAAATAAAAACAAAAATTTTAGATGGGGTGGGGAGGGGTCCAGATGTTCAGGTCCGCCATTATTACATTTGCATATAAATTTCATACATGAAAGGTAACAATTATTTTATGACAGGTAGTTGAATATATTTAAATTAGTTCTTAAAATCAAAACATGTATAAAAATACATATACTGAAAAAAAAATCCACAAAATAATACTATATTTTAATATTTAGAGGCTTTTCAACATCATAAAAAATAAATATCAAGAAAAGTAAAAATTTTTAATGGTGAAAATTAACTTCAATGTTTCTTTGCAGACATATATGTTATAGCCATTTTTCAGAACATCCTTTATATCAGCAAGTGTTGTTACATACTCACATATATTGTTACTATTACAACTTTTTTTAAAAAACCAACTTAATTTTTGCTTGATTTGGAAAACTGTTTTAAAATTTTAGTTGTTATTTGATATTGATTTAAATGGGACCAATAAAACTAAGAATACTGAGTGAAGTACTAATTTTCTGAAACTGGATATTATCATAAATTTTTACCTAGTATTTCTTTCATCTTTTTGCTGCTTGAGACTTTCTTTTGTATAGCATCAAAACCCTTCGTGTAGTATATCTTGAATTCTATTATTAAATGAAGTTGAATTACACATGTGTATGAGATCAAAACTTGGATCACAGTTGGTTAAAATGACAATAACATGATTCTGCAATACTGATGATAAGCATGTAAGTGTTATTTCCATCAAAGTTAAATTATATGAAACTAGTACATATATATATATATATATATATATATATATATATATATATATATATATATATATATAGTGCTTGGGTGTGAATCTGAGGACAGTGCAGAGGATTCAAAATCAGTTTGATGAGTCCAATCGTGATTATGAAATTACAGCAGCTTAGAAGAATCACTCTGATTATTCTGATAAGAAAAGAACTCCTGAATTTGTTGCTGAGATCCATGCCATGATTGACAATGATCCCATCAAGCCAATCAGGTCCATAGCCAGGAACATGGGTGTGTGTGAGTTTCTAATCAGGCAGTTAGTGCATGAAGACATTCGCTATTTCTCATACAAGATGAGAAAGTGCCAATTATCAGGCCATGAATGACAAGAGGAAAGACCGCGCTGCAAAGCTTTTCAACAAACTCAAGCTTTGGTTTTTCTCAGATGAAAAAAATTCCGCCAGGATCAGATAGAAAACTTATAGAACAACTGTTGGCTTGTTCTGTTCTCACAAAATGTACAAATAGAGATGAAAATCAAACACAGTCCACATCATAGTGTTTGGGGTGGTCACTAGCAATTGTGACATTATGCCTCCATTCATCTTCTCAAATGGCCTCTGATTCAAAATAGAGACCTGCATCAAAGTGCATGGAGGAGGCAATGCTGTTTGGTAACAGAGCTAATACATATTAAGGAAAAAGCCTTGAAGTGCTGGACTCTTAAAATATACAGAAGAATTGACATTGATAATAAGTAACAATCACTTAGGTATTTAATGTTTGTCAGCAAGATTAGTATACACATGTCCATGTGCCCATTTAATGAGAAATTGAAAATCATAATGTTCCTAAAGTGAAATATAGAA
The DNA here is from genome assembly GCA_023376005.1 of Doryteuthis pealeii. Lineage (NCBI taxonomy): Eukaryota > Metazoa > Mollusca > Cephalopoda > Myopsida > Loliginidae > Doryteuthis > Doryteuthis pealeii. Next base: position 38,858,209 of record CM042157.1, on the reverse strand, counting down.
AACAAATCAGCATCTTAGTTTCTTGTGTGAGGGCAGTATCTATATATCTTGTTCTTGATAATGACCATATATGCTCAAAAGTGCTTGTACAGAAATAAATTATAAACAATTATTACACTCCCTTAAAACACTGATACATTCCCTTATAAAAAAAACAAACAAGAGAAACTGAATAAAAATTAATAAGACATTTCTTGATCATATTCAGTAGTGTATGTATTATAAATAAAACCATAATATCCATACTTTGCTTAAGATCTAAGTTTTGCTTTCTGGTCAGCTTTCTACCTGGGATAAGAATGAAGTATCTGTGTACCTTATAAAAGTGTTACTGATTGATTCTTTTCTTGAAAAGCTGTTTAACCTGAAATGACTTACCTGTGTAAAGGCCTTTCCACACGTCAGGCATTTGTAAGGCCTCTCACCAGTGTGTATGCGTCGGTGAGTTGCTAGGCTACTTTGGCTGGAAAACATCTTACCACAGATCTTGCACGTATTTGACGGTGACTCAGCTTTGATTCTGCGGGGTTGCACCAAGGACGGCAAATTGCTGATACTTTGCTTCAGAAGGTGAGACTTGTCACTTGTAGCCTCTGACATCTGGCGGGTGTGAACTCGCTCATGTTTCTTCCAGTTGCTTGGGTCACTGAACTGTTTCCCACACACAGAGCACTGAAAGGGCTTTTCTCCTGTATGGATACGCTCATGTGCTTTCACATAGCCAGATTGCGAAAAACTGGAAAATTTAAAGGAAGAAAAAAAAAAAAAAAAAAAAGCTAAGAAATACTTACTAGATAAAATCTATAAAAAGGGTATCTAAAATATACTTTATATGCTTCTAATTAAATCTTAAACTTAATAATATAGGTGGGTAAGAGACCTAGATTAAAGCAGGTTCGACTTATTTTGACATTTGACATCCTGTTTTGAAACTATTGTATATACCAAATACATATTCACCCTCATGCAAAAGAATTCAGGGAAATTACACTGTTTAATCATTGTGAATTGATCAGATCATTTTGAATATATACAAGCTGATAGACAATTGGAGATCAGATTAGATCAATTTCAGATCTTGTCAGTTTGGAAGTAAATTATAGCAGCTTCCAGTTCTAAAGTGTGTTAACCAAGATTAACAATTATATGATGCAACCAATAACAGCATACAATTTCAATTATAGAAATAAGATATAAACCTATGGTTGAATACCACAAGTCCAGCAGAAGACAAATTATGAACTCACAAATATAGGACAGAAATTATCAGGTAAAGTTAAAAGAAAGAAGTTAGATAAAGTTGTATCTACATTTTGTTGGATGGGTTTTTGATTCATATTTTTTCTTGTAATAGGACTATTTTCTTTGTTTATGTTCTTTTTATTTATATTTTGGTTGGTCATTTTGAATTTATTCAGCTGGTGGCAGCTGGTGGCCAATGTTCATTAGAATTCAAATAGAAATATAATTTTTTTTTATTGATTGAAAGTTGTTTAACTGAATGCTAGCTTGTTTTTGTATCAATGACAAACACGAATCCTTGGAATCTTTTTCATGAACAGCTTTTTTCCCCCTTAAAGCTTTCCAAATGTTGTCTATATTGATACTCTGCTGATTGAGTCAAGCATTTATAGCTTCTTTCAGACATCTTATTCATCCTATATTTCTCCCTGTCTATTATTTGGACCTCATTCCATGTCATAAATAATGAATATAGATGAGGGAAATATTCCAATTAGAAGAAATAAATAGGAAGCTAAATAAACAGTTCAAATTTCACTTATGAATGAAGATCTTTTTGGGAGTCTGATTAACAAGTGATTTTATAATGACAAATCAATTCATCTCAATTTACACGAATATTAAAATTATAGATCATAAACATATATTTTAAATTGAATTTTTAAGCATGAAGGTGATTTCAATTAAATTTTCAATACAATCTTTAAATTGCCAGATCAGGAAGAAAAACTGGATTTACTTTAAGGGTGAATTATGGTGTAATGTTTAGTGAGTTAGTCTGATAGACCAATGCCATTGAGTTTGCCTTTCACTGACTGGTCCATAATTCTGGCCTTGTGACAAATTTGGCAACGGTTGGTAAATTATTACTTTAAAAATGAAAAGGAAACCCTGACAGTAAGATGTTATAGTTATAGATCACCTTTGCTATTTGAAAAGTAGAGTGTTCCTAAGAAACGTTTCATAAGCCAAAACAGAATAAAGTCTTATAGCTATTACCATTAATTTATATGAGGAAAATTTCTCATCTATTTCCAAGCCTCAAAAATAACCTTCAATTTTTTTAATGATTGCAGAAAAGTAAGACTAATTTTGAAAAGGAATATAGGTTTTAAAGCAGGTTTGCAGAACATTTTCAGTTCCTAGAAAGAACCTTTTAATAGAAAAATGTGAGAGGCTAAGCAGTCTAGCATACTGTCATAATTCAAGACAGTCACAACTGATGAACATTGAGGCAGGCAGAGAATGTTATTCTTTTTGTTTTTAGATCTGGGAACACTACAAATTTTTCTCATATAAATTAATAGTAATTGTTTCTTTACTCTATACCATTTCAGATAGCAGGGAAAAACCTGTATTTTTATGTTGGTCTCCAAATATCAAAACAGTTAATTTTCATCAAACTGTGATTCTAAACTCATAGAGACTGATCTATATTAGATTTGAGGGAAGGAAGATTAAATAAGTAGGGAATATACTCAAAGACAGACTTACCGTTTCCCACAGAACCGACATGTAATTCGAGATCCAGGGCTGCCACTGCTGTTAATCAGACAGCCGGGGCTTCCATTGCTTGGTAGAGCACCATTTTCACAAAGGTTGGAGACGTTGAGAGCACCAGGGGGTAGCACACTAAGGGCACAACCATTCTCGGTCATGTCATTGGTGCTGGTAACACTAGTACCACCTCCCCCACCTCCTCCACCTCCATTGCTGCAACTACCGTTGCCACTGCCAGCCCCACTGCCGCTGCCACTACCTCCGTTGCCGCCGCCAACACCAGCAGATGTGTGGTTGAGAGCACCAGGGGGTAGGACGGAGCTGGCAGACATTGGTGGCGGCGGTGGTGGTGGGGGTGGAGGTGGAGGAGGAGGACCTCCAGGTGGCAGACCCGAGCTGGGTTCAGCATAGGATTCAGCCATTATATCTGCGTCGGACATGGCTGTCCCGTTCATTGCAGTGTTTTTTTCAAAATCAGCCCTGAAAGGAGAACAAGAATTGGGGGAGGGAAAAAAAGGAAAGAAAATTAGGATATACCTGAGTTTTTTTTTTTCTTTTTCAGAAAATGCTCAAAAAGACAAGGTGCAAAATGCAGTAATGGTCTGCAATGTCTATCCAATCAATGTGCAATGACATTTTCAAAAGTATGAAATTCTACCTGTTATCCTTTTTTAATTTTGAACATACATTGAAGCTGATTTTTTAATTTCTGTGAGGTTACTTATAAATTTCTTTCAATTCAGTTTTTGGAGATTATTGCATATTTTACATTTTAGCAGCTTTCACCTTGTAAATTAACCCACAATCATGTCTATATTCATGAATGTAAGAATAAATAATTTGTAGTAAACTAGATGAAAACATGCCTTACAGATTTTAAGTTGTGTAAATTGATCACAAATCTATTGGTCAAACTTTTTATTGTAACAACAAATACCGATAAAACACCAAACTGTTTTGTTTTTATGAGGACTTATAAACATTTATTGGCCCCTGGTGGCCACTGTTCATACTATAAGTATAAACAGACCAACAAGTCTTAATTTTTTCCAGTGACTGAAAAAGAGTGAGAGTGAGAGAGTCTGTCAATACTTTGGTTTCTGGCTTGAAAATTTTCAGCCAGATGTCTACTTTATATAGTTAATAAAAATAAATTGTAAATAAGACCTGTCACAAATGACTTAAAGTTTTGGAAATTTCAAAAGCCAATATGCTATAACTATGTTCTGGGGTATCCTTAGTAAGAAAATTTGGAGGCCATAGCTTTAGCTATCCTTGAGTCATGTGATAAAGACATTTGATAAGTCATGAGTGATGTCTAAGATATCTATATATATATATCTTTATGTTGGATAGATTAACAAGCATGCTTATATTTTTAAAATGTTCATGGTTATTCAGTAGAGATCTTATCAAATATAAATTATGTTTTGATACTTTTGGATGCTTCATGAATTTATGTGAAAATCTGATAAATATTTGCTTTTAAAAGTTATTTTTTAATATAAGAAAGGTTGTAAGTTTTAAAAAATTAAGTAAAAACGTGATAGTATGTTATTGATTTAGTATTAAGTTATTCGAGAAATATGTAGTGACTAGAACAATTTAAAAACATATAATCAAAACATTTAAAGTACACAATATGACAAAACATTCCTGATGACAATATACATTGTTTGGTTACAACACAGGTGAGGACAACACATTGTTTTGAGGAGACAGAGGTGAGGACAACACATTGTTTTGAGGAGACAGGGATGAGGACAACACATTGTTTTGAGGAGACAGGGATGAGGACAACACATTGTTTTGAGGAGACAGGGATGAGGACAACACATCATTTTGAGGAGACAGGGATGAGGACAACACATCATTTTGAGGAGACAGGGATGAGGACAGCAAAGGTTCTCATGGGAAAATGATAACACCAACCATTATTTTGGGAGAGATAGAAGTGACAACCAGACATTTTTAGTGAATATTAGTAGTAATGAGTAATTTTGGGGATACAGGGATGGTAATATTTTTGAAAAACAGATGACATTTTAAAGAGAACAGAGGTAAAAAGACACTGGAGATAACAAGGTATATTTCTAACCCTTTCACTATTCAAGGCAAATTAGGTGTCTACTCACACGTTTTCACAAGATTTTATCCTTTATTTTAAATGTGGTTTCAGAGCCATGTATGGCCCTCAAATGTGCCATAGAAATATGCCATGTGGTTCTTAAAACAGTGAAAGGGTTAAAAGACACTGGGTATGACAAGGTACTTTTTAAAAGACACTGGATATGACAAGGTACTTTTTAAAAGACACCGAAGAAGACAAGGTACTTTTTAATAACATAGGAGATTAAAAGGTATTTTTAATAACATAGGAGATTAAAAGGTATTTTTAATAACATAGGAGATGATAGGTTATTTTTTATGATGTGATTTTAAAGACATGAGATGATTTTTTTTAGAGACACTGGAGAAGGTAAGGTTTTGTTTTTTTTTTTAAAGATACTGGAGATGACAAATTTATTAATACAGGAAATAAAATCATTCCAGATAAAGAATATGATATTTTAAAGTTGTTAGGAATTTAAAAAATATCGTAAACATTAATGACAGATATTATATTGGATATATGCAATAATACAATAGAATTAAATGCTATTAATTATTATGGGTAGCAAAGATGACTCTTGAATGACTTAAAAGATCAGAGCATTTTAAAAGTTTTTTTTCTTATCTAAATATAAACAATGACAATATATAAAAACTGAGAAAAATAAAGTAGTTAGGTTTTCTTGATGATTGTAATTCAATTTTCTTTAATTGCAGCATAACCCTAATGTATGTTTTTTGAGAACTTATAATTTAATAAATGTTTATAGATCCCCAAACCATTGTCACTGTAAACAAATGTAAGCACAAGATGATTTTCTGGTAACTCAAAAAATGTCATAGAAAAGTGATGGTTAAAAAGGTCATAAGTTTAGTTTCTGATAAAGGAACTTTATCTACTTTATACAATTAAAGAAAAAAGATGAAAATTCAGTTTAGCTAACCTAATGTATGCTAAATAAAGGTCCAGTTTAGCATTATACTTGTAATAAAATTGGAACCTTGTTAAAAACTTTAAAAGTTTTGGAATTTTCAAAAGCTAATGTGCTAAAAACATATTCCCTGGGTCCCATTAGTAGCCATAGAAAATTTGGGGCCACAACGTAACTGTACTTGAGTTATATGATGATGGGTATACAGACAAAAAAAGATATTTGGTGAATTATAGTAAAATTTGTCTTTTTCCTTTTTAAATTTTTTGAGTCAATTTGAATCTGTGAGACCCAGAATTAATTAATCCCAAAAGGGAATAGGTTCACAATACACTCTCTGATGTTATATGTAAAAGTGACTTAATTTTTAATTTATTGTTCATTTTTTGTTTTAAATACAATAGTTTTTAATACACCAGGCAAAAATTTATGAAGCACGACAGAACAATTTAATCAAATTCAATGAAAACAATATAATCTATTTGTATTTTTTTATGAAATAGAGATTTTTTAACACAAAAGACAACAAATTTGTATATTATGTGTTAAAAAATTTGTATTTGACCCCCCTCCCCAAAAAAAACAAAACAAACTATACTATTTATTTTACATTAAAAAGAAAATTAAATATTAAGTCAGTGTGATGTCAGATGGTGAATTGTAAAAATATCTTTTTGAAATAAATAAAGTTCAATGCATTCAAGTTAACCCATTAAATAATAATAGAAAAAAAATCAATGCAAAATTCTATACTAGTTAAAAATTATGAGACAATAAAATAAGACATCTGAGTGGATTTGAAGAAGACAGCAAATATCTGGAATAAGAAGGTTTCTTATTAGAGTTTTAAGTTGGCATCAGGATCAGAATAAACTTAAATTCTGTGGCAGGATGATCTGAAATTGTTTGAAAAGATCACAGCTGTGGAAGAGAAACTGCTTTTATTGAACATAAAGTAGGAGTAATGTAGAGAAAAAAAAAGTGGCTCATACTAGATTTAAATGTAATGACATCTAACTATACAATTAGAAATATAATGGTAGTTACAATTTACTGTTTATTGTTCCTTAAATGATGTAGACATTTCCCAATGGGGAATCTTATATTTCATTTGTGAACTTTTACAATATTTGTTGTTATAAACAAGTGGTATTCAAACCAGTCTGCTAGTAAGCATTTTTTATGATGTTTAACATATACATTACTGGATGATGTTCTTAGCCATGTTTGGGCATTATTTTTGATAATAGAAAAACTGCATACAGCTCTGATAATGCCTAAATGTTAACTTTTTTCTAATACAAAAAATGATATTACTATGAATTTTCAATTAATATTTTACAGATCATGAACAATTAGTGATTTGGCACATATTATGCTATGATGATTAATTAAGGTGAGTAGCTATATTTTTTATTCTAAAATATTTTGGCAAAAGGAGAATGTTTATTGCATCTGATAACTTTTAAAGGACTTGATAAATAAACATTTATTGTCATAACCTTTGGGGGATTATGCATTCACCTGCAACCATATCCTGTTATTCAAAATGCCATTTGTGTTCTCGTTAATTAACATAAACTTAAATATATGCCAAATATTTGTGAATAGTATGTATATACTATACAACATTTATTGTAAAAAAAGAAAAAACAGAAAAGCTTCAGTCTTTACAATAAAATCAAGAAACTCCAAGCTAAATATGATTTTTACTTTTGGAAAAGTAGTTTGAAATCTATTTAACAGGCACATTTAGCCTGGCGAAGAATTTTGTTCATAATCTTGTGCAGTATAACATAATGCACAAATGTAATAATTCCAATTTTAAACATTAAAAAAAAACAAATATCTATAACTCCCCCCGCCCTCTGATCTTGATAATAGCCAGAAGTATGGTCAAAAGCACTAGATCCAAGAATGATTTGACAACACTTAATGAATTTAGATATGGGTTATCTTTTACATGAACAAGAAAAATTAATAGAAAAAGTCCTTGTTTACAGGCTTTAATCACATTTGATTTATATCAGTGAAAAACTGGTGCCAAAACACATAATGTCACAAGCTATATATATATATATATATATATATATATATATATATATAAGGTAATCCAAATGACTGGTAAGTAAGGGTGATTATATTTGGGATCATCGAAATCTCACTGTACAACCATACTGTATGCTCTTGTAGGTGCAAACATATACTCATACAAGGATTTTTATAAATCCCTAAAAAGAGCTCAATGTATAATAATCAATAAATTAAATTATATACAGAACAATATTTAACTTTCAAAGAAAGAAGTACTTAAACCGTCATCCCGTTATATTTTTATTTTGACCAGAATCTCAAAAAATGAGTCTGGTCTCATCAGATGGGTTTTACAAATACATTTTGTAAAACCTGTATTTGTAAAACCTGTATTTGTAAAACCCGTCTGATGAGATTAGACTTATTTTTTGAGTTTCTGGTCAAAATAAAAATATAATGGGATGACGGTTTGTTAAGTTTTTCTTTCTTTGAAAGTTATATTTTCATTTATAACATAAAAATGCTATAATGAAGATAAAAAAAAATCAAAGTTTCTAGTAATTAGAAAAATAAAATAAAATAAAATGACCACTCAAGGTCAAAAGTGTTCAGGATGTAAATTTGGACCAAATATTCATAAACTTGTATGAAAAGAGAAAACTGATAAAAAAAAAGTATTAAAACAAATCTTGTCTGTAGTCTTTCTAGTCTGTGACAAAACACCTTAACTAGTGTAGCTGTATTAATATTTAAAACAAATATAAATTGAATTCCTATCACTTATAGCATGTATTAAAGATTATAGAAGACCATATGAAAAAGATTGTACATTTTCAATAAAAAAACAACTTTTCAATAAGGTAGAAAAAACAACAACAAAAAAACAAAAAAACAACTGGTTTATTAAAATTGAAATAAATAAAACCACTAAAACTCTATCCTGGTTTCAAGGCTATCCATTATCAAAAATGTAGAAACAGAAATTGATATTTCCAATAAAAAAAAAGAAAAAAAAAAAAGGAAAGAAAAGAAAAAAAACACTGAATGATTAATTCAACAGTTGGGTTGGAGGGAGGGCAGGACTGGGGAGTAATGATAGTGAGTTTGTCTATTTTTCAACAAAAAAATAAACCCACCTCTGCCTACTCAGTTAAGATATAAACAACAAACTCTGATCTTACCTTTGCAGAAGAATTTCAAGAATTTGGTTTGATGGCATTTCAATAAGAAAAGCCAAAAATTGCAGAGAATCTGATCTGGTTTTTGTTTTTTTTGTTTCACCTGGGAGCGGATAAAATAAAATAAAAAGACAACTGAGTCTTGATGGAAGAAAGGGCTGTCATGGTCAGGATGAGAGAGAGAGAGAGAGAGAGAGAGAGAGAGAGAGAGAGAGAGAGGGGTATTAGTATATTAGTAAGAAAGAAAAAGGTGAATAATAAAAAGAAAGTTGTAATAAGAGTGAGTAAATTAAAGAAATATATATATATTATTATATATATATATATATAATATATATAATATATAGATAGATAGATAGATAGAGAGAGAGGAGAGAGAGAGAGAGAGAGAGAAAGAAAAAAAGAAGGGTTCTTGGAATCACTAGTGTAGTTTCCTGGTATGTGAGTGATATGGACAATTCCAAGTCTTTGATGTCCATTTTAAAATGTGACTACAATCTGAAGAACAAAATTCCTAAATGTCTGAAAAATTCCCCATAAAAAAAATTCCTCAAAGAAAAAAAAAAAAGAAAAAAAAAGAACTATCAAACTTTTGCCATTACTGCAGTAGAATTTAATATTTGAAGGAATTTGACAATTCATATGATAATCATCCCAGGATGAATAAGCAGAATATAAAGAGTAACAATAAAAAGCTTTCTTGGACTATGTATAGCAATGTGGAATAATTCTAAGATTATGTATAAAGATAAAAAAAAGATATGAAAAGAAATAATTGAATATGAACTTTATAAAGGAGTTTTAAAAGGAATAAAATAGCCACCATTATACATTTTAGTGGAAATTTGTATCAAACAGTCACTAAAATATACCCTTAATAAGGGAGTTGATATTTTTTATAATCATGTAGTTTCCTTATATTGCTTCCACCTCTTCATTTAGCCTTGTTTTTAACATTCTGAACATCCAACACCTTGATTCTTAAATACCCCATATCTGAACTCACAAAATTCACCAAAAAATTAGGTACAAAACATATTCAAACTTTGCTCCAGGATTTAGACATTTTTTTTAATAATAATAATAATAATAATAATAATAATATAATAATGATGATGATGATTCTATTAAAATAGAGGCAGAAAATAGTAGCTACATCATATCAAGCTTTTATTAACAATATTTGGCAATTTTTGTGCTCCAAATAGTGATCTGTCTGAAATATCAGGCTTACAGTTTCAAAGGGTTAACTCAATTTTGCTATTTTTTAAAAAGTTTCAAAATAAACTAAAAATATAAGTTTATCATCACCCCCCCCAAAAAAAAAAACCCAACATAATTGGATATTGATTGATTATATGTAAGCAATTATCATTTCTATAAAAAACTTTAGCCATTTCTATTAATTAAAAGCTAATAAGATAATGTAAATAAATATAACCTACGCAGAAATATTTTCCTTGTTCTTAGATTATAAACCTTTAAAAGTTTTCTATAATCATATGCTGTCTTGTAAGAATAAAGAATATTGTAAAAAAATCAAAACTGAAAAATATTAATGGAAAAAGATTGTTCTGTAAAGCACTAATATCATAATCGTATAAGATAATCATGTACACTTCTACTGTGTATATGTCAGTAACACTTTCACATCATAGAAAAGTATTGATTCATTACCATTATTAAATAATGATATTTTAAAATTTTCTCCAATTTCATTGATGTGGGTCACTACAACTTTTTTTTAATACAAAAATACTGATTGAATTCTGATACTTTTTTATAACTTCAAAATGATGATTATTAATGATATAATAATTTTTGTTTGCTATTACTATTACTTCTCTAAATTAATAATAGTAACAAAACAATTTTTTGAAATGTTATGAAAAAAAAAAAAATTCATCTATTCTTTCCTTCACGACCAACATTAATGCATTTTTCATTCATTTCATCTCAGAAATTCGTAATATTTTTCTATAACCTATGAATCCAAAGTTAGAAACCGCAGTTATTCCCCTTGAGATATTAGACGCTTTCAGAGTTATTACCCTTGCATCATCTGCTTTTCCATTGACAAATGTCGATGCTTTCACTGAAATTGGATTCGATGGTATCTAAGGTATTCACTGATATTCCATATAAAATACATCTTATAAAGAGTAGAATGAAATTGCTGATCTCTACTTTTTCCATAAAAATATAGCTTCAATAAATAAGTAAAAGCAAAATTATTTAAAACTTATCAATAATGATCAAGAAATGTTATTAACATAGTTTATTTTACTATACTCGAGGAGTCAATAAGGTAACTATATATTTTATTTAACTTTGAGAAGAGTCATTATATCAGAAATTTTTTTGATAATTGAACATATTCTTTGTATTCTTGATGTTACTAGCACAATATTTTGGTCTGGCCATTCTTGTGTATATAATTTTTAAAAAATGAAAAGAAAAGAAAAGAAAAGATAAAAGAAATTTCTTTTTTCTTTAAATAAATTTAAAAAAAATTTTTTTAATAAAAAATAAAAAGCACATAAAAATGGCTGCATTATTTGATAATTCTATCAAACCTTTCAGCAAAACTAGGTACAACAAATACCCAAACAATTCCAAATTATACCTGGTAGAGTTTTCCAACACCCATTTTGCTAATCAAAGTAAACCACATAGTCTTGAAATTATCCAAACAAAAATTTCTTTTATATTTAGCATATATGTAGGTGTTGGCAGAGGAGGAAAGATGTAAAATCCTTTTGAAGTAATGGAAAAAAATAATGCCTGCCATTATCTTATTATTTGTTGTAATTCACTACAAAATACAAAAAAAAAGCTTAACTTCTTTCATGATATATCTAAACTTATCTTAAATATTTCATCTGATATGTTTTATGTTCTTTTTTCATATCTTGAACATTATCAGTGATTCAACAATCGGAATAGTTTTCAAAAGAAAATCTAAGAAAAAAGAAACAAGAAAAAGCATAAATTTAGTATTTATTCTTTTAATTTTATTCTTCCAATATACCCCCCCCCCAACAAAAAAAATCCACATTTGAGTCACACATGAAATTAACTGCGTCAATAATGCTTAGATTTTAAATTTTGAAATAAATAGAAAAAAATAAAATAAAATGGACATACTAAAAAAATAAAATAGAATAAAAAACAAAATTTTGTAGTTTTCAGCTCATTTTTCTATCCTCTGAAGGATAATTCCACATCTATGCATCATTATTCTGTCCAGGTAATTTTTTTAGAGTACATGACTGACCAGAAAGTTGTTTTGTTCTAGTTTTGACATTTGAAGAGTTTCCTTCTTCAATAATGAATCTGACCTATCTGAAAAATAATATGGCCTTTTCTCTAATGCTGAGTTAGAAATAATCACAGATATGTTTCTGATGTAAAGAAATAAAACTTATTAATCTACTACTCAAAATGAAATGTAGACCTTGTGACTGTAAGTAACAAATAAAACCTATCTATATATTGATTATTTATCAATAGATTAATATCTTGTTTTTTTTTTCTTCTACCTGCCTCCAAGCAGGTGGCAATATCCAATAAAATTATAATCATTTTGCAAACTATAAGAAAGAAAACTTATACTACCTTTGTCTTATAATAGTTGTTATATTTGCATATAATTTTTCATATAATAAATAGGACAGAGGTAGTATTTTAAAATAGGGTATTTTCACAGAAGCACAAAATTATATATATATATTTGGCACATTGACTTGAAAAGATATTAGGTAGCATTTTTATTTGCTGAATATAAATATTTGTTTTCTATGATGTTGAAAAGCCTGAAAGTTTTATTTTTTTTTAAATAATGAAAAAAAAAAGTCTTTTTTGTAAGAATTTCAATATTAATACACAAATCATACAGACTACTATGTCACTAAAAAACAAAAAACAAGTGGAAGAAAAGATCAACCGGTTAGCTATATAAGGCCAAGCCCATAGCATGGAGCAGAAGTGATAGGGCAGTCAGTATAATAGGAATGAACATATAAAAAAATAGCAACTTTTATGTAATATTTTTGATTGCACTATTACTTCTGACCTAAAATATATATGAAAGAGTACTGAAAGTTTCTTGGCTAAACCAAGAAGAGAATGACAATTTCTATGTCTATAGAAATTTAGAAGTAATGTACAAAGTGTGTTGAACTGTGGGATGAGTGTGTGGAATAGCATGGGTCTAGGTGATTCTCTTCTTGGTTGAGCTTTTTAGCAAACCCTTTACATGCACAGAAGTAATGTGAATAAACTTTAAAAAAAATGAAAAGAAAAAAGTTTTCCCTACCTCAGTAACTGAGATAACTGCAAAGATCCACTATTGTTGTTCGAATATCCAGAATTGGTAACAAGTCCAAAACTCCAAGTGTACATCTGGGGTGTGCAGTAGGTTACCTAAGGAATGAATAGATTAGAGCATATATCATACATATGCTAATATGTCTTTTAAACATGCATTGATATCTTTTATTAACATCCACAAAAGTGAACACACACACACACACATACACCAATAAGGAGAGACAGATATTTATGATGTTTTCCTGTCCATAAAGGCAGATTTGATACATCACATTTAGTACTGGACCCACATGAAAACATGTGAATAATTCCAGAAATTGTCCATTCCCATCAGCATTTCTCTTTTTGGGAAGCCTCAGGTATTAAGGATCAACCCCTTATTCAATGATGAAATTTGATTAATTTGAAAATGTTTGATTATAATAATTTTATATTTTTAATATTTAATTGCAATAATTCCTTTAATTGTAATTTTTTGTTTATGATAATAATCATTTGTTTGCACATAGTTATATGGTATTAAGTATTCCTATCTAATACAAATAATGTCCACAGTTAAATGTTTTTAAGTATTTCTGTCTAATGAATAATTTTCAAATATATATTTGACCCATAGATGTGACCTTAAAGGGGGACGTGGGAATAATAACAATGAAGGTGTACTCCAGAGCTCCAGAACTGGAGTTTCACCACCAGATGCTGTTTAGTGTCATACTCAGGGCATAATAAATAGATTGACCAGTATTGCAGATAACTAACCTAAAAGGTGTGATTGTGAATATGTGTTCATATTGAAATGCTTATATTTAAACCAAGATGTAAATAAACATCCACAAATTAACAGTCAAAACCAGCATAGATTAATAAGTCTGTAATTTGGCTGAATTATTATCTCAAATTTTTCACTATATGATATTTAATCTATGCAATTAAGATTCACCACTAAATTAAATGCACTGACAAAATAGGAGATTGTATCCATTGTAGTGAAAAATTTATCTATTTATCCATCTATATGAGAGTGTATGTGTGATTGTTATCACAGATTTCCTGAAAACCATCTCTGAACTACAGACCCTGAGGATGACTGAAATGGGATTCTCTCTGTACTCTGTGTAAGAGTGGATGTCGAGAATAATGAATATATATATATATATATATATATATATATATATTAATTATTAATATATTAATTATTATTAATTATTAATATATATATATATATATATATATATATATATATATATATATATAATATATATATTGTATTTGAACCTACTAAAACATGCAATAATTATACAGTGTGATTTTGGAAATCCCATGTAGATTCATCCCTTACTACCAGTTTTTGGATACCTTATATATATATATATATATACACACAGACATATTTGGTTAAATAGTATAGACATCTTTTGTCTACAGATTCTGGTTTCTATGCTTTCAAGTCACTGAATGGATGATGCAATATCTGCCTGGAATTGGCTAATAAATCTGCTATAACTAATTTGTTCCCAAGTACTTTCGGTCCTGTCATGGGTTATCATTGGGGGATGTGTATATTGCAAAAACTATACAACTTTGTAAGCATTCTATCTATACTGGTTTTATGTAGTAGCATTTGTTTTTTAAATCTTCCTATAAATAGCAGCAGTAGCTAAAGACATTTAAGTACATTAGCACTGGACTTGAAATTAATTTTAAATGCTGCCCAATTACTCCCCCATATATATGAACACACACATATGCACTCATTTGTGTTTGTTAGCTTCTGAATGTATGTACATGAAGGTAGATGAATAAGTGTGTAGCCTGACGGTTGAATTTACATTCAGTTGATGTGATTAACATTCAATATTGAATTAAATGCATTGGCACAGACGGAGATTATATTGAAAAATAACCATAATTTGTTGGGTAAAATAACTGCTTTTTGTTATCATTATTCTGTGGACATATTGATGTAGTTATGTATGTTTTTCAAAGTAACTTTCATTTTTTAATAAAATAATAATAATAATGATTGTTAGAAACACAAACTGGATCAAGGCTGGGATGTTGCTGTTGCCAGAATACAGAAGAGCTCACAAGTAAATCATCAATTAATATGATAATAAAAAGATTAACAAAATGCCAGGGGGGCACTTTATCAGCTATTACTTTTACTGTCATCTTTATGTAGGGTGGACTGTGGTCTCTAGCCTTGGCAGGCAACCAGTCTAGGATATGAATAACTTTGAATTCAAAAACAGAAGCTGGATTCCTAAGGCAGTCCAATGTTGTCTTCAATCTCAGTCTAGCTTCTCCAATGACAACACTGGGATCAAAGTGTTTCACTCCTTGCTCTATCCTTTGTAACTTTGGATGGTGGTATTAGTGTGTGTGTGGGAGTAAGACTTGCTGTATGGGCAACTACCAGTTTTATCCAGAAACTGATACAGTATCCATGGTCTCCAAAGCCTAACAGATGTCACCATTAATTTCATGATATTCAGATGTGTTTACTCACAATAGTAATAGACACAAGAATTATTGAGTATTTCTCCTTATTTTCAACTACCTTAGCATGATGAAAATAAAGCTTTTCAATTTCATCTCTAAATTCATAAACATGACAAAATTAAATTTCTATAACTGGTTATAGCAATTCAGGACATTTAGCAAATAAAGAAGAGAATTTGAAACCCTACCCACTCAAAAAACAATAAAAGATGGCAGGTTGAGTAGACAAGTTTGATTTGGTTCATTTGTTTAATGGCATATCAACCTTTGTATGGTTTATTTAATGCCAAAATTTCAATAATGATTTATACATAATTATATCATCTCAAGTAACTATTTCTATTTAATAATAGTCATTTGTTTGCACACAGTTATATGGTTTCAAGTAAATAAGTAATAATAATAATCCTTAGTAAACAATTATAGCTTCAAATAACTATTCTTAATACAAATAATTTGCACACAGTTATATGGTTTCAAGTATTCCTATCTAATATTATTAATTTTCAAATAGATCTATATGACCCAATGACAGGTACTACTACTTCAAGTTAGAGTGAACCTGGGAGTAATAGCAATGAAGGGGGTACTCCACATTCCCCAGAACTGGAGCCTCATCAACAAATGGAGTTTACCCAGGACACCCCATTTATTCGGGGGTGAGGGAGGTCATCCCCTCTGCAGTTGACATATTCTAGGCCCTGCCGACAGGGTAAGATGAGTGAACAAGTAGGATAGAAAGAGTTAATGATTGTGAACACATACCAAGGGATAAATAATAAGAGCTACATGCACAATTGGGCAGCAGCAGCAACAGCAGTGGCAACAGCAGTGGCAACAGCAGGCAGGCAGGCAGGTGAGCAGACAGGTGGGCAGGCAATATGGTCAGCAGTTAAAGGGATAAAAAGGAGGTACAGGTAGACTGCTGCAGTTTCAGCACCATTGCTGCAACAGAAATAAAATAGATGAATTATAGAGATATATGGAGAGAGAAAGAGAGAGAGAGAGAGAGAGAGAGAGAGAGAGAGAGAGAGAGAGAGAAGAGAGAGAGAGAGAGAGAGAGAGAGCAAGCAGAAGAATATTAAAAAGGATCAACAGGGAGAAAAGTTAAAAGAATAGAAATGTTAGGAGAAAGGAAAAAAAGTTTCATTGACTGAGGGAGAAATCAACAGAAGATGAAAAGGATTGAATTGAAGGGAGGTTGAGATAGATATCAGTTATCTGGAGAAATAGAGAGAGAGAGAGAGAGAGAGAGAGAGAGAGAGAGAGAGAGAGAGAGTAAAAAATCATATTTACAGAAAAAAAGAAAAAGAAAAAGCTGTATAATGAAACTGGAAATATAAAAATTTTCGCAAATCAGACCTGAAATAAAGTTAACATTTTACAAAGACAGGAGAATCCCCCAAACAATTTATCTTTTTCCTTGTTCTTTATGATGTGTATGGGGGAGGGGACACAGAGGGAGACATGGAACTAAAAAGGCAAGACAAAATGCATGTCACAAATCACAAATTTGCTACAAGAACAACAATTGTAGCTGGAGATAGAGAATAAAAGGAATGTGTGAATGTCATAACGAGGAATAAAACTGTGTGGGTAATGGGAAAGAAATGGTTTACCCCCCCAAAAAAAAACACCCAACAAACACTATCACCATTGTAATAATAATAATAATAATAATAATAATAATAATAATAATGTAGGCAAATGAAGGTGGCATTGGGAAAAAAAAAAAAAAAAAAAAAAAAAAAAACATCTCAAGTTTGTACAAAGCTTATTGCTGAAGATATTAAGCAGAATATTGTAGTTGTGGTGGTGCTTATCTTTGGTAAAATTCTTGGAGAGTCCTTATCTTTTACAGAAGCTATGACAAAAAAAAAAAAAAAAAAAAAAAAACTGGAAAAGGAAAGAAATTGTCTTTTATGTTTATATTTGGCAAGGGGTGTGGAGTATCTGTGTGGGTGGCAAGTGGTAGATGGGGTGGAGAAGTTATAATAAATGGCTTCAATTATTACTTATCATTGTGGCATATTACATAGATTATGGAAGGTAAGAAAATGGATTATGGTTTTCTTGATGCCTTTTACTTATGTAGTTGCTTTTATTGTTGTTGATGATGATGATGATAACACAGTAGGATTTAGACCAAGTGAAAATTTTTTACTAAACTAATTTATTTGTATTTTTTCCCTTAAAAACAGGAAAGATAATTCTAGTTTTATCTACAGTCATTTGTTGCATGTTTAAGGTAAAAAGAGGTGGGGATTGAAAACTAAATGGTGAAGAAAGAGAAGAAAAATATATTGATTGGAAGAGAGGGGTGGGTGAGAGAGAGAGAGAGAGAGAGAGAGAGAGAGAGAGAGAGAGAGAGAAATACATACAAGGGTAATTAACAAAATTCCAAGCTTCACTCAGAAAGAAGAACCATTCTTTTTAATAAAACTAGAAAAACTAATTGAGATTTCTGTCTTAATTACTATGCAGCTGAAGTTCATACAAAAGTTGAAAGATGTTTGCCTAATCTAAAAATGGACAAAACAAAGGCTCAATCAGTCATAAAGTATCTTGGTGAGACTTAAAACTTTTTAAATGACCCTCGTATATTGAGAGAAAAAAAAAGAGATGTGGAAAATAAAGTAAAAGAACAAATCAAGGGGGAGGAGAGAGAGGAAGAGAAAGGGGGAAAACATAGGAAAAAGAGAATGAGAGAAAAGAAAGTGGAAGAAAAGAAAAAGAGATGAAAGTAAAAACTGCTAAACAAAGTAATGTTTATTGAGTCACTAAATACAAGTTGAGTATTTATCAATAGACCTTCAGGTTTCTTGCTACAAACAATGTCCAACAATATTTACAGCACCAAGGACATCAAACAACATTTTTGTCTCAACTAAAACAGGAAGGGACATGGCTAGGAATGTAATAACATATCAACTTGAGTATATCCTTGATTTTATAAGCATATAAAAGGACTGATCACAGAAGGATTCAGATATTGAATGATATGATTTCTTTACTTTTACCTAATAGTAGATTTTACAAGTACAGTAATGTATATAGCCACGGTGCAAGAAATTAATATAAAGACTTAATATATCCAAGGTGATAGATAAACAAATAAACACTGACTGACTGACTACCTTATTATTACTTGAAAAACAATCATAGATATATTTGAATTTCTGTAATGTTCTTGTTACTATAACAAAACTATAGTGTAATCAAGTTGAGTGATATATATATATATATATATATATATATATATATATATATATATAGTTTCATATAAATTTAATGCTACACACTATTTTTGAAAGTTTCAGATAAATAAAAGAGTTCAGTAAAAGAGAAAAAAAGGTCTACTTGTTTGAAAAAAGTAATCATGTTCTTGTATTGACCTTTGCTTCATAAATGTTAGGGAAATAAAACAATAAAAGGAAAATAAAAATATTTTCTACATATTCTAATTCTTCTATTGCTCACAGGTTCTTGGTCCTGTGCAGCAGACTGTCAAAAGATCAGAAGGAATATTGATAACCACTATTATGTAAAAGACATAGTAGTATTACTTAGCTTCAAATATTTTCTCCCTAATTTTATTCCATACAGCAACTTACTTAAAAGCTGGCCTCCTCTTTATCTCATTTCATTTTCTATTCATAGAATTTATTTGCAAATGGTAATTCAAGGGTTCTTCCATGCTTATTCATATTATTTTCCTATTAAGAAAAGGGAAACAACTCTGTAATTAGCAGTTAATAGACCTGAAGTTATCTTCCTTGGTCCTATATTTGTTTGATTGGTTAATTTATACTTAATTAAAATTCAGTTGAAAATTAGAGGCTTGATCAAGTAAGAGCTGTTTAGTCTGCACATGGAGTACTAATACTTTATTAGAAAGGGGGTCATGCTTTGACTCCTCAGTGGATGCTACAATGCTAGTACATTTGTCAAGAGAGTTTGATCTTTATTAAGGAGCTCTAAAAATTCTCCATTGCTGGACAATACTAGTTTTTGCAAATAATTACATTAAAATAAGATGTATAAATGGTACTCATATGTTAATATCAAAACAGCTGATGAGTCTAAACACCAACTAAGCACCCTCCAATCTCAACTCTACCCCCCACCAAGCACAGGGTTCCTATGTGACCCTTTAGTATCACCCATCAGTCAAACTGTCTGATTGTTTGAACAAGTGTTGTCATTACTCCTTTCAGCTTTATTTGATTTCTCCTAATTAATTATAGCCTAATTGGTTTGGCAATTAGCTAGTGCATTATGAAAGCTACCAACCATCTGTCTCGCAAGAAAAGAGCTTTTAATAGAGCTCCAATCACAGAACACAATAGAACTGCAATCACAGAACAAGTGTCAGTTCTATTGGGTATCAAAAGATTTAAGGGCTGACTGAATGATAGGAAACAGCCAGCTATTATCAGTAGACTTGACCAACCAGGCACTACTAACATGACACTTGCAGAAAATATATTGACGAGTCAAGAGAGATTGGTTTCATTAGAAATCTATTTAGTGAATCACCTAGAAATGATACACACCAAAACAATTCTTAATAAAAAAAAGGTCATTTTCTTTTAATACAAAGATATCAGTAATTTATTATTTCTATTAGAATATATATATATATATATATATATATATATATATATATATATATATAGAGAGAGGAGAGAGAGAGAGAGAGAGAGAGACAGTGTGTGTGTGTGTGTGTGTGTGTGTATGTGTGTGTGTGTGTAATGGTTACTGTTGAGGAAAACTGAATTTGCAAACAGAGTTCAAATTCCTGCTGAGGTGGTTTGCATTTCAGTTTACACAAATGTCCTTAGGAAAGGCATGAATCTATCTTTTCTTCCCAACCCCAGTCATGGATAAATAGTAGGATATGGAAACCAGCTGAGGAAAAAGAAAACTAAATTCTAAACCACTACTAACATATCATGGGTCAGTTTGGCAGGGTAAGGTTTATTACTTCCTACATTTATTTATATAGAGAAGGCCTGAGAAAAAAAACCCTGATGGAATGATATATATATATATATATATATATATATATATATATTTCCTTAATTAGTGTTACTCATTTTCTTCATTAAATGAATATTTCTTATGATAGGAAAAATGAGCAGCAAATTTTGCATTTGTTAAAAATCTTGTTAGAATTTTGGCACTTAATCTGTATGTTATGCATTATGTCCTGAAGAATAAAGGTTTGTCTATGGCCAGAAATTGAGAAAAACATGAATAGAAGATTCTGATAGACATATTATAAATTAATATAAAATTAATATAATAAGCATTGCTTATAGTGATACTATAGAAATGCATTTATAATGATTTTTTTTTATAGAAAGACATAGCCAATAAGTCAGAACAGGATTGTCAATGGTTAGGAATTAATCCAATCTTTCTGACAGAATATAGGTTGAATTACTGGTACAAAGTACAAGAAACCTAGGATTAAGCCACTTTTAACCTTGTGTCAGAAAGTAAGATATTCTAAAATTCATTACACCCCATACACAGCAAAACAATAGTTTTATTGGGTTACCCACTAAGTAGAAAATACTTTTTTCAATTTTTAACTTCTATAAACTTCATATTGATAACAATACTGTGTATATGAAGAGAGTTATTTTCTTTATGAGTGTCTTGAATCTAAAACTGTCCCAAAGTAATTTTAAATACACGTAGAAAAAACCTTGCCAAATTTATAGCTGGAATTCTATAAGCCATTGAGAAACAATAAATGCTTTGAGTATTTGTGACAAAATAAACCACCAAAGGGTGAAAAGAGTACAAGAATTTCTAAAGTTTATGGCAAACGGATGAGAGACGTCTGGATGGCATGAAAAGCAGCCATGATGGTTGGATTAACAACACAATGGTTACAATAATGCAGAAGGGCTATTTAATCAGAGGGAATTAAATTGATAAATGATGTGTGGACACAGATGGGAGAGTGATGAGAGAGAGAGAGAGAGAGAGAAATCTGAAGAAATAAAAAAAATGGGGTGGGAGAGTAAAATATATGAAAGATATGAAAGAAAAAGAGACAGAGGGAAAACAGAGAAAGATAGATAAAGAAAGAAAAGAAGAGAGGAAAATAAAAAAGAGGAAAGAGAAGGAGACAGAGATAGAGAAAGACATAAAAATGAACTTTTGTTGAGGGAAGAAAGTAAAAATGGAAGAGAGAGAGAGAGAGAGAGAGAGAGAGAGAGAGAGAGAGAGAGAGAGGAGAGAGAGAGAGAGAGAGAGAGAGAGAGAGAGAGAGAGAGAGAGAGAGAGAGAGAGAGAGAGAGAGAGGAGAGATGAATGGAGAAAAGGCAGTTGGAGGTAAAAAGGTGTGAATTTGAGGGTGAAAGAAAAGAAAAAATAACATGAGAAAAAAGTAAAAAGAAAGAGAAAAAAAAAGAGATGGAAGAAAGACAAATGGAAAATGGAGAAAGAAAGAAAGAATGAAAGATAAAAAGAAGAAAAAAATGGTCACTGTCTATTGTATAATCAAACCTTCTTGTTTCCCTCTCTTCCCGTTTTATAACCAACCTGCATTCAAAATTGATGACTATATATTTTATCATATTTGAGAGATAACATCAAAACTAAAACAAAATCAATACAATAATTGAGTTGTTGTAAGACAGAAAAAAAAAGAAAAGAAAAAGGGAGAAAGTGTCCCACTAAAAACTTTGTATGAATCCCAAAGACAGGGTGAAGGCAGGAGAGGGAAGGGGGTTAAAGTGGAGAAAAGAAATTAAGTACTCTTTCTCTCTCTTTCTCCCCAGTATTTCTGACAATGCCCAATATTTGGTAGATGCAGAAGTGCCTGTGCTGCAAAGTAGGGGACAGGGAAGGGCATGGTGGTCTGTGTGAGGGTGACAATAAGAAGAGAAAGGAAGTAGAAACAATAGTGGGGGCAGCAAGAAAAGGGGCGTATTAAAGCTAGGGAGAGACCGTACAAGTTGACAGCAAAATGAGTAAGTTGAATAGGGTCTGAATAAATATAATATTTCTAACTGGCTTGGTATAAAATGCGTGTGGTATGTCTACATAGCCACTACCTCAGTAGCAGACAGACAGACAGACAGACCTAAGAGTAAGGGTCTCCCTACCACACCATTTTTGCTTGCATTCTTTGTCAGCCTGTCTTCGTCTTGGTCAAACAACTTTATGCAAAACAGGGGGATTTAAGATTCTTTTAATAGAGTGGAGGGAAACAATAAAAAGGTGGGTGGTGGTGAGAGGGGGCAGAAAGGACAGGTGAGAGAGAGAGAGAGAGAGAGAGAGAGAGAGAGAGAGAGAGAGAGTTTAGTATAAAAGGTGGGGTAAATAGTGAAAAAAATATTTGTAAAATTAGGAATAAAAGAAAATAGAGATGATGGATGAGGAGAGAATGAGAAAAAGAAATAAAGAAAATCAAATGAGTGGTTGAAAGACGAAAAAGAAAAAAGAAAGAAAACAAATTAGAAAATGAAAGAAGAAAAATATGGCTGACAAATGAAAAATTAAAAAGAGTAAAGATTAAAAAGAGTAAAGAAACTTTAAAAAATAAAGAAATGTGCGCAATATGAAGAAGAAAATATATAAGATGAAAAGATATAGGAATAAAAAAGAAAAACTGAAGTGAAAGAAGAGAGAGAGAGAGAGAGAGAGAGAGAGAGAGAGAGAGAGAGAGAGAGAGAGAGAGAAAAGAATGAGGAATGAATAAGGTGGGAAAGAAAAAGAAAGGTGAAGTAAAAATATAAAAAGAGAGAAAAAAAGAGAAGAAACAGAAAGAGAGAGAGAGAGAGAGAGAGAGAGAGAGAGAGAGAGAGAGAGAGAGAGAGAGAGAGAGAGAGAGAGAGAGAGAGAAGATGAAGGGGATAGAAAAAAAAGAAAGAAAAAAAAGAAAGTGGAAGAAAAAAGAATAATCAAAAGAGTCTAAAGAAGCAATGCAGAATTGAAGCAAACTAACAGATGGTCTGAGCAGGTCAGTGCATAAATGATGCGTGGGTAGCCAGGGAGACTGGTCTTTAGTCTATGGGACACAGGGTGGGTGGGGTTAGAAGAGAAAAAAAAGAGAGAGAGGGAAGATAAAAGGGTAGACAAAACGACTAATGTAAAAATAGTGGTGATGCTGCTGCATCCAGTTATGGAGGATAAGTTAGTGTGGGATAGGGATGGATTGCAAGTGGGGGGTTAGAAGCCTGCATGCAGCAGCAGCAGCAGCAGCAGCAGATCAAGTGATTTTGAGAATTGTCATCCCAACATGGAGACAATGGACCCATGATGATGACATTGTGGTCGGGAAGCTCAAATAAATCTAGATAATTTGTTTGATTTTCGTTTACATTCATTTGTGACAGAACTCACTCGCACACACAAATGTATGCTTGTGTGTATATGTATTTATAGTGTGGTAGACAAATACAGACAGACTTCTGTTGTGTGCATGTGTGTGTATGTATGTATGTATGCATATGTAATGTTTCAAGGAGTTAGGCTAGCAGACCATTACTAGTAAATTTGATTTTCACTTGGTACTCTATTTTTCTAATTTTGTGCAAAAACTTTATAGTTATAATTTTGTGAAGCACTTTGTGGTTTAATGGTCAGTAAATTATGATATCAGTCAATTACTAGTGAGTATGATTCTCACTGGGTCCTCCATATTTCTGGCCTCATACTAAGCTAAGCTTTATAAATGACAACTATTGTGTACATGTGTTTGAATCTACATAGTGTGTATATTTCAGCACATACAGGCATAGTACACACAATTTTTTATCTTGTAAAACTATGTACATGAGATTGCTATACACAGATACACAAACACATTTTCTACACACATACACACACACACACACACAAAATACGGGTGAATCAATAGGTCTGTAGATGAGTTTTGTTCTTAACTTTTCACTGTGTCATGTTCAATCTATGTGATCAATATTCAGCATCGACTTAAGTGCATGGGCAAGGAAAAATGAACCTTTGCTGTTTAAAATATTTTTCTTCCTGAGGCTATAGACATAGATTTACTTGTGTATATGTGTGTGTCTGTATATATGTATGGACCCAGAATGCAACACAAGGTCAATCAAGAGTGGAGTAGAGCTGGTTTGAATTCAGAGTTTTACTTCTCCTAGGCTGGTTGTCATATCAAGGATAAAGATCCCATCTTGTCCTATTATTTTACCCATAACAGTGAGTATATATATATATATATATATAATATATATATATATATATATATATATATATATGTAAAAAGGAAAATGTAAATAAATTCACTGGTATGTAAATATATGAAATATGAAAAACAAGGTATACAGAGGATGATTTTATAATAGTTAGAGGTATTAGCCAATGCTAAATCATCATCAGGGCATTGTTAATATGTGATGTAACTCCTGAATAATATTCAATATCAATATGGAAAGAAAAAATCTAAATAGAGGAGGGGGAAAGAAGAAAAGAAAAGTAGATAAAGAGAAAGCCCAAATGATGGAGGATACATTAATGTATTCTTTGCATAATCAACTATTGCACTCATGAATCCTGACGAGTAAAAAAAGTTTCTGAATTGGAAAATAACCCTACTTATTATTTCCTCATAAGGTCTATAAAAATAGTTTTAAACTCAACATGGCTAGGACAAGTATAAACCTATATGTACTTTAACCAAATACACATTCTGTTATATAGATTGATATATAATACATAGGAATAAATATTTATTTACACATTCATTATAAGAAATATTTGCATATCTTTTTTTAGTATGTCTATTCTACTTAGGCCAGAGATAATATACATGTACACATATGTCAAAAACATACATACACACAAATAACAAAGTGTGTGTGTGTGTGTGTGTATATAAGTTAGGGTAGCAAAGACATGAAGTCAACAGTACTCCTCTTTGCTACCCTAACTTAGATACACATAAACACACTAATAGTAAATGTCATCTACAGTTTACTTATCAACTATGACAAATATCTACATATTTATCTGCACAAAACAGAGTTATTTGCATTATCTCAATCTTAGTAAATTGTATATTTATACAGATAGATTGTAGTCATATTGAAAGCTGTTATATTTATACAAGTATATCAATGTATTACACTGCCTAATGAAATATTATTTTTATCCTACAGTCGCATCCTCAGACAAACAGATTAAAAATGGTTTGCTTCAGATGATATGATATAGTTGTATCATTGCAATTAAAAACAAAAACAATTCTCCCATAAACTGAAAGACCATAATAAAATTACAAATCCTATATAAAGCATTTTTAGTGAGGAAATTAAAATTGAAATTTGAATATATTTGTGTGCTTATTGGGATTAAATCTATAATAATAGATATTTGGACTCTATGTGTCTGTAAGCAAAAATAGGTCACTGCTTATGTCACAGTCATTACAGGAATTAAGCGAGTTTATCAATGAGTATTTAATCTATACTCACTATCATTACTACATAAAAATATTAAAATTCTATGAAAAATCAATTAATTGTCAAATTTCAATACTTATTCACCTTTAGATGAATTTATGTTTAAAATAGTTTTTTTCTTAAAATATATTAGGGGAAATATTTTTTACTACCCCCACCCCCCCAATTTCATTTTATGAAATCTGAATAAAATATATTTTACTCATACGATTTTTTAATTTTTCTCTATGGGTAAGACTGAATAATTAAATCAGAAATTTTTAGAAACGTTTTGGAGGTCATTACTGTTGTAAAACAAAACAAATTTCTCAGTGGGGTAGAGTGAATATTATGCTTTTTAAGTAAGTAATTAATTTAAAAAAAATTAAATGTTTTATTTTATCCCCCCCCGCCCTCCGGCAATATCATTCAAAAATCTATTTTTACACTGCCCAGAGCACATTTTTATGCTAGTAAGATTAATGAGCTAAGAAATTTTTTAATTCAGCCACATGTAATGAAATTTAAACACTTCAATTAACTATTTTTGTCATTTTCATAATAGTTAAAATCTATCCTACATACACACACACAAACACATGAGATATATATATATATATATATATATATATATATATATATATATATATTATACATGCACTTATAAAGCAATAAAATACATTAAATTTATATTATCAAGATATATGAGAATTTGTCAATTATATTTGCCAGAAATATATAACTCATATAAACCAACATATATACCCCTATAAGATATATATACAAACCAATACAAACATAACCCTATATATATATATGTGTGTGTGTGTGTGTGTGTGTGTGTGTGTGTGTGTATTTTTAGAATTAGAAATAAATAAAAAATAATGATAAAAAACTTGGTTCTATCAACAAGCCATTTTTTGCATGATGCATTTTTACATGACAGCAAATGTACAATTGTTTGAATAAGCATGCATCTTCATGCAAAGCAATTGATTGCCCAGTGTATACAATGTATGCACTGGGCAATATGTAAGTAAATACATATATGTCCATGTAGCAATAAATGAAAAATAATTTTTTTTAAATAAAGAGAGAAAGTATAAAAAAGGGAACAAAACAAAAGTGTTATTTACACCAAATGCATGTTGCAAATTTCTGCATGGGGGACAGCAATAACACTTTGGGAATAAATAAAAATTAGTGAAACAGAAATAAATAAATATATAAATGAATAAATAAACATGCTCTATTCTCCAGCTAGGAATGTCCCTTGAATTGTGCATTTCCAATATATGTATGTATGTGTGAGTAGGGGTGTTACATATATAAACATATACACACAAATACTTGCAGGAAAAAAATTAAGACAATAAGAAAATCAAGTAAAATAAAAAAGAAAAGAAGCTAAACAGATGTAATATTGGTAGTAAAGATTAATACATAATTCCAATAAATAACTGAATTAAAAATTAAGAGATAATATGTGAAAATATGTAAAATAAAAATAACTTAAATCTAGTTAAGTAATACATTAAAAAAACAAAAATAAATCTAGG
Source organism: Doryteuthis pealeii (assembly GCA_023376005.1). Classification (NCBI taxonomy): domain Eukaryota; kingdom Metazoa; phylum Mollusca; class Cephalopoda; order Myopsida; family Loliginidae; genus Doryteuthis; species Doryteuthis pealeii. Next base: position 38,830,376 of record CM042157.1, on the reverse strand, counting down.
TAAAAGATACAGGGAAACAATAAAGAAGGTAAATAACATTAAACAAACAGTCTAAAAATACCAATTTTATGAAAATAAGGAAAATAAAAGTATTTAAAAAAAAGAAGCTAAATTTGAGGGATTATGGGAAGGATTTCTATTCTCTACTTAAAAGATTGTAGAACGTATTCAAACCATCTGATGACCTCTTTAGAGAGATGGGTGAAGGAGAATAGAAGAAGAAGAAGGAAAATAAAATTAAAAAGAGGGAAAGAAAAATACTTTTTTTAATGAAGGTAAAAAGTAGAGAAAGAATAAGTTGATTTAATCGAACATAGTTTGTATGTGAAAACTGGCTTATGTTACAGGAGGTCAATATTGTAAGATTTTAACTTTCCATTACTTGAGAATATTTGCAATAAAGAGTGGGGTTGCAAATTTGATGTGTTGTTCAGTGGCCGTATAGAAAATTCATGGATCACAGGAGCAAAAGACTTTATTCCTTCCCGGTTGCCTTGCACAAGAGGGGGAAAAAAAAGGGCAGTAGAGAGAAAAACAAAACATAAACAAACTAAAAAAACTCAGAGATATTACAAAAGAAACAAAAAATTGGAAATAAAAAACAGGAAAAATTGGCAATTGACAAAGTAAAAATTGTAGACCAAATTTTTTGTTAAAGGTTTGAGTTTAATAAGAGGGATGAAAACTAAAAGAACTAAATAGTAAAAAGGAAAAATTTCTTTAACACGTTTCTTATTTCATTTTCAATTTAAAAAAAAAAAAGAAGTTTTTTATTTACTTTATCTGGAGGGGGAGGAAAAGAAGAAAAGGATAAGGAAATAGGGAGAGAAAAGGAGAGTAAGGGTATTTGAATAAAATGGGAAATAACAGGATGATAAAAAGAGGAAAGAGAGCAGAGAAAGAAATCAGAAAGTAAAATAATAAAAATGGATGAATCAGAGTAGAAAAGAATGAGAGGAAAGAAGGGAAAGAGAATGAACAAAAGAAAAACAAGAGAAAAAGAGAGAAGAAATAAGAGAGAGAAAGGGCAATGAGAGATAGAGTGAAGGGGAGAAGAAGAGAGAACAGAGAGGAAAATGAAAGAAATGTTGAATTGAGAATAAGAGAGGAAAAAGGAACGAATGAAAGAGGAATGAGAGAGTAATGAGAGAGAGAAAGAGAGACAGACAGACAGAGGAGGGACGAAAGGGGAAGAAGAGGAAGAAAGGGGAAGAAGAGGAAGAAAGGGGAAGAAGAGGAAGAGAGAATAATTGAGGAAGTGGACAGTAAAAAGTGAATGGTATATGTATATATATATATATATATATATATATATATATATATATATATATATATACACATACACACACACACACACACGAGGGGGGTGGAAGTTTAAAAATAGAAATGAAGAGAAAAGTAAAAAAGGATGAGAGAGAGAAGAGAGAGAGAGAGAGAGAGAGAGAGAGAGAGAGAGAGAGAGAGAGAGAGAGAGAAGAATTCACTTGAGTTGTGATTGAGGCTGAAGGGTAGGTGATATTAAAAGAGAAGCATTGGTTGGGAGTTGTGTCATTGTTCGCATCATTCTGTCTCTGCAGACATTTATTTGTCATAAATCTGCCAGGGCTGATTCTTTAGTCACACCGCAGCCACATCATCATCATTAAGCAAGGGTCAACACCTGCCAGATTACACACCAGTCACACACACACACACACACACACTAACTTATTCAGTTACACTCTCAATGGCTTCATTTATTTACTCTTTCGATTATCTAATTCTTTGGCTTATTTACCAATTTCATTTTTCATTCATTTATTTATTCATTTGAGACTCATTTACTTGCCCAGACATTCACTTGAGACTCATTCATTTTCTTACTAAGTTGCTCATTCATTCATTTATTTATTTACTTTTTTCTTATTTGCTAACATTCATTGTTTCCAGTAAACTCATTCATTCATTTTTCCCACTTGCTCATTCACTTGTTCATTCAGTTGCCCACTTGCTCGCCCACTCGTTCATTCAGTTGCCCACTTGCTCATTCATTCAGTCGCTCACTTGCTCATTCACTCATTCATTCAGTTGCCCACTTGCTCATTCAGTAGTTTATTCAACTGCTCACTTGCTCATTTACTCGTTCATCCAGTTGTGCACTTATTCACTGACAGAGAGACTCATTTACTCAGTCACTCTGGTTTACTCCCTCACTCTCTCTCATCATCTCATCAACCAGAATGTCCATTCTGGATACAAACCAGAAAGACATTAGCTCCATAATATAAACTGGTTCATGTATTTTCTGGTAGCAAAGAAAATAAAGAAAAAAAACAAAGGGACTGCAGAACTAACCTGACAAAGTTTAATACTAAAATGGCACTTAGCTGGGGTTATTGGCACAGGAATTAAGTCCTGGAAAGTTTTATTTTGTACTTAAACTGTCAGTGTGAAGTAGCCTAATGGACAGAAAAGAACTGACAAAATACAGCTCCAAATTTTGACTACTTTGAAAAGGTATGAACCATAAAACTTGCATGTGTATATATATATATATATATATATATATATATATATATATATATATATATATATATATATGAGTCCATAACACTAATTCTTGATTTTCCCAGAATACCCAGAATAAGTGGAGCTTTAAGGGTGAAGTTGGCTATAGATGACCAGTTAGTTTTTCTGGATAAATCTGATAATACAACAAGACCATTGTGATTATTAAAAAGAGAGTGCAAAAGTGGATCATCCTGAGATTTTTGGATTAATGTTAGAGTAAACAAGTCTGATATCATTTTGGAGTGCTGAAAAATTCTTGGCCCTATCAGAAAGGGAACATACGTTTCATGGCTTAGGATCATTCACTTTTTGGTGATATAGAGAGTTAAGAGAATGTTTATTCACAAAAGTATTTTGCATTACAAAGAATTAAAGACAATTTGGAAAATCAGATTGACCTATTTTGTTAGCTAAACACCATCAAAATGTTTATAGTGAAACATGTTAATTTGATTTTCAAAAATCTCTTATACTGTTAAAATTTAATTCTAGACTGTATTCAGATAATAGAAAAATTTAAAGAAATTAATACAAGGTTAAAAAAAAGAAAGAAAAGAAGAGTTTGCAATGAGTTTTTAAATTCATACACCTTAACCTTTTTTTTAGTGGTTTATCATAACATAACAATGACTATAGCTATGACCACCAAATCTTCTATAGTTATTAATAGGACTTAAAAAACAACAAAAAACCCCCAAAAAACATGTTTAAAGTCAGTTCTAATTATGAATAAATCATATTTGGTAACACTGGTCTATGAGCATTCATATTTCATAATGTGTAAATCGGTAATCTAAAAACTTTAATTCTATTATTTGGTTTCTTTTGCAATAATGTGTTACAAAAATAATCCATTTTTAATGCAATTTCTAGGTATACCTTGCTAAAATAAAAATGTTGAATTGAATATTTCTTTTAAAAAATACTCTGAAAGCTATTAAAATTTTCAAATATGGCCTAAATCACACATGTTCACATTAAAATTATGAAAATGAAAAAAAGAAAAAGAAAAAAAAGTAGCAGCAAAGAACAAACTAAAGCAACTAAGAAGGCTTTTAAATTAATTATTATATATATGTCCCCCAGCAATGCAGTGTACTCATAAAACACACACACACACACACACATATATATATATATATATATATATATATATATATATATATATATATATATATACACACACACACACACACACACACACACACACACATGCATGCCTATACACAGACATGCATATACAATTTTTTCTCACTCTTCTCTTCAATATCAAGAGTTCTACTTCACTGAATGATAAAAGGGGTGCAATTTCTGCATATTCCAATATTTAGTATTGTAAATAAATAAATAAATAAATACAACCTTAACAATTTTGTAAAGTAAAAAGATAATTTTCCTTTAAACCAAGATACAAAGACTTTATTATTTCTAGTGGAAAATTTAATCAATCAAAATGGATACCATTAGGTATTATTTATTACCAAACTCTACAGCTTTGAAACTATGTAACCAAAAATAAAATTGTATGAATATAAATAAATGTTATAAATAAGAGTGTACTTATTTATATTCAATGTTAGGGAGTTTGTTAATAGAGACATGTATATTATTTCTGTACACTATTCATGTTCCTGACATAAGTACATTATTCTATGTACTATATATATGAGACTTTGAGGATTTGTGGTACACCTGAGCACAATAAATTTCATTATTATCATATAATACTCAATGATATATGTGTTGATTGTATAATGTACTAGAAATCATAAAATCCTAGTATCTTTGATTCAGAAGAAAAGTAACTTTTTATAGAAAAATTGGTAGGAATGTACTTATTTATTGGATGATACTGCATCCCAACAAAATGTTAATTCTAGAGAAAGTATCAAGCACTATGATCTAGGTATTAAATATTTATATATGCACACTTATTAATGGAGTTTTTATTCATGATGTCAGTAAAGTACATTTATTGATAAATGCATTTAGAATTAAAGGGCCTACTTATATTTATTTAACATTTCACACAACAGTGAAAGGAAACAGATAGCTTGTAGGATACAGTGTATTAGTTTCTTGCAATGTCTACTGGTTGTACAGGGTAGGGACTAGCAATTTATACACTGTGTCAGGGTAGTTGGATATTATTCTCACTCCTTTGTCTGAGATCTGTGGTATCTTGTCTTTTGGTAAATAAAGTGAGCATAGTTCCTGAAGTTCTTTCTCACAATCAGAACCTTCCCATTACACAAGCAATACTTTCTGATGACTACAGTAATACACAGATGGAATTGGGATATCTTTTAATCCACCCACACACCAGTGGATTAGTAGATTAAAAAAAAAGGCTTGTGTCACATTCTGTCCCTGTGAGAGGAACATGGTTAAAAGCCTTATTGATAAATGTATCTAGAATCAACAAGCCCACTTATATTTACCTAACATCTCACACAACAGCACAGGATAATATTTAGCTTGTAGGACACAGAGCATTAGTTTCTTGCAATGCTTTCTGGTTGGACAGGGTAAGGACAAGCAATTTATGCGCAATGTCAGGGCAGGTGGATATTGGAGACATTTACAGAAAAATCAACCAAATAAGAGGAGGAGGCAGTTGAGAGAGAGAGAGAGAGAGAGAGAGAGAGAGAGAGAGAGAGAGGGGTATTAAACACAAGCAGGTTAAGAAAAGTACATGACAGTGTTATGATATTCCCTGACAGGGCCACAAAAAGGCAAGGTAAAATGCTGTGGGGGTCTAGTGTACCCTTATGAAAGAGGAGAGAGAGGGTCAGTAGAAAAGTTGGTCATCCAACATAGGTCCTGGCTACTACTATCTTGAAGGGGGTTAAAAATAATGTTGTTTTAATATGAATGCATTTTGAGAGAGAGAGAGAGAGAGAGAGAGAGAGAGAGAGAGAGAGAGAGAGAGAGAGAGAGAGAGAGAGAGAGAGAGAGAGAGAGAGAGAATTGAAAAAGAGTAGAGAAAGTGAGGAAAGAGAAAGGGAAAAGGAGTGAAGGGGAAAATGAAAAAAAAGGAAAGAGAAATAGAAAAAGAACAGTTTGTTTTTCTTTAAAGAAAATAATGAAATAAAGAAAGATTTATTTTCAGCCACATTGGTTAACTCTTCAGCAAAAACAAACATTACTTATGAAAGGACAGATTAGAACGATATTATCAATGCTTATAGAAAAATACTTTTACTAGTTTAAAGCATGAATTTTGCTTATATAATTTATCTAAATGTCATCTTAATTTATATCAAAGTTAGGCTAGTGTCGACAGAGTAAGTGGTGCTTGGTAACTGTCAGTTTCTTGCCTATACGATCGTCAGACCAAGTGCACTTGGTTCGATGATTGTATAGGCGGGAAATTGACAGTTATCAAGCACTGTTGACCGTCTACACTACCCTAACTTTATATATATATATATATATATATATATATGCATGCTCTATCACTGATACTGATCAGTTTATGTATAAATATTGCAAACTAGGGTTTCTTTGTTTAATGGCATATCAACATTCGTGGGTTTAAATAACATAATAGGGTGTACACACACACACACACACACACACACACACACACACACACACACACATAAGGGGATGCTGAGAAGTTCTTAGCCAAGGAAATGAGCCAGGAAACATACATGTGATCAAAAGTATTAAGATTTAAGCTTGAATTTTTTTTATTTTGAAATTTAAATAAAGTTGTGTGTACAACTGAGCAATTTATATAATAAAGTGATCATGTCTAAAAATCTAAACTGCTGTCTAGATGAATCTGTGCTAATTTGAAAAAATTGAGAAACCAGTCTCAATACCTTTTCAGTACTCCTCAGATATGGCTTGTTTTCTAAACTAAAAATTCATCTCAAGAGTAAGATTTGAGGATATGGAGGACACAAAAAAAGTATATGACAGTTCATCTTGATTTCATATCAAAAGAGAAGTGTTAGATAGGGTTCTACCAATGGATAACTTGCTGGGATAAGTGTTGAATGAGAAAGCAACTATTTTGAAGAAATTTAATATTTCATTCATTTTTCAATTCTGTTTGGGTAAATACAACTTTTGACACAATACATTTTGAACAAACATTGTACATGCTATTCTGCCTATACATCCTGAAGTTCAACATTCTTGCCACATCATTTCTCAATTTTCTTTACCACTTTGAAAACAAAAAGCCATTTCTTCTATTTGGGCTGATAACTTCACCTCATCATAACCTTGACATTTTTTTTCTTTGTTTTTTTTTTCTTTCTATTAAGGTATATATACATATACAACTGTATTTCTTCCTAAAAATGCAGACTAATTTCAACCATACTATCTGGTTTATTAATACACTGCTTAAATGGAGGCATAGGCCAATGGGTGCTCAAAACACTTAAGTAAAATTAGTAGTAAAGAAAAAGACTAAAAAGGAAAAAAAAAGTATGATTGAAGAATATAATCTTCTAGTTCAAGCAGGATATACCAAAAGCCATTCATTGAAGAAAAAAAATCAATGAGAACAAAGGGGAGGTAACTTCCTTTTTACACTGACACTTATTTTATATATCACTTGGTTTTATATGGTTTTATGGTCTTCTCCATTTGATACATTTTTTTTTCTAATTTTATCCTGCCATTTTGAAAGCCATTTGCTAATATAGTTTCTTCTTATCCCAGAACAATTAAAAAACTTGAAGAAGACAATGGGAAACTAGTCCACTATCTGACCCAGGAACAGTAATCTACAGTTTACTGTTAAAGGAAGCTGTTGAGAGCTATAATCACCAAAGTTCTAGAAGGGACATGACTCTTTTCCTTATATATATATACACACACACACACATATATATATATATACACATATATATATTAGGGTGTCTTAATATAATTGAAATTTGCTTAAACTTTGTGAATAGGCATAATATCTTGTCATTTACCTATGGTTTAAATTTCATATAAATCGAAGTGAAAAAAATTTCAGCAGGGTTTTGCGCCCCCAGGGACCACCTTTGATTAAAGTTAAATATACTTGTCAAAGTTCCCTGGGTAATGTAGTTTCAGAATATATATTGTTATGTGGTCTATCTCCAAAATCCCTAGTTATAGAAACCGAGAATTTTCAATATAGAGTAGTTTAAACACCATTATGTTGTCTTGATATTATTGAAATTTGCTGATATATTGTGAATAGGCATCATTTTTAGTCCCTTACCTGTGGTTTAAATTTCATTTAAATTGAAGGGAAAAAAAAATCAGCAGGGGATATGTGCCTCCTGGCGACTCCCTTTGATGAAAATGAAATATACTTATCCAAGTACCCTGGGAATGTAATTTCAAAATATATATGGTTATGAAGTTCTATATCCAAAAATCCATTGGAGAAGTTCATGAACAAATAAACAAACAGGAACGACTTGCACATGTGTGTACATGTACACATGGATATGCATGCATGTGCATGTATATGGGAAGGAGTGTACCAATGTGTGTGTGTGCTGTGGATGCATGTATATATGCAGGCAAACACTATAACCAGATACACATATTTACATATGTCTACGGCCACAGTTAAAAATATCCATGTAATTAAATACATACACGCAAACTAATATATATTCATTTATCTTTTATTATTATTATTATTATTATTTTTGAGTTTTCACATCAGTGTTAGCTGATGGTCTTTCACTGGAGTCTGAGTGACAGCAAGTCTCCTCAGGTCTCCAGGACTCTTCTGAGTATTCTGGCAGATTGCAGCAGTGCAGTGTTCTGAATGGTTTCAATCCTTCCTCTGATATCCAAACTTTCCAAACCCTTTTTCTTTTTTCTTTATTATTATTATTATTATATAGCAGCTCTATCACAGATACTGAGCACTTTCCTAATAATACTGCAAATATTGCCTTACCACTGACTCACCAAGTGAACTTGTACTATTACAATATATATATATATATATATATATATATATATATATATATCACTAATTATGTAAACTGTCATATAGTTCTTAGCTGAATTTCTGAATTTTGATCAGAAATTTTCTCTGTAGAATGTCTAATCCATATGATTAATATTCACTACTGAATGCCGAATAAGGAGATTATAAATATTTGTGGAAAATACATTTTTTTCATCATTAGGCTGTAAACTCTGTCTGTCTGTCTTTCTCTCATATATATATATATATATATATATATATATATATATATAAAATCACACACGCACACAAAAACATGGATATATGAAATATATTTGAAATTTTTTCAGCTCTTTTTTTTTTAAATCCAAAATAATATGCAAGTTTGATTTGTTGAATTAGAGGAATGATATTAAGTTGAGAAAAAAATAAATTCTGATTTTGAAAGTTATTTGATAATGTTTCAAAGTTTAAAAGCATGCAATCTTCTAGAGTTACCCAAATTTAACATAAAACACTGAGCCGATCACTTAAGAAGAAAAAAAGAATATTGGGTGAGATGAAATGAAATTCACAAATGTATCTAATTTTTTTTATTTATTTTATTTCTAGATAAATAAAAAAAATATGTTTGTGAGGAACCTATTTTCTTCTAATCTAACTTTTAAAAAATAAATAAAGGTGTTAATATATAAATAATTTTGTTATCTCAAGAAAGATGTATATGCAAATGTTAGTGCTTGTTATCAATGACACATTCCATCACACATGCCACCCCCAGGAGAGTGATGAGGGGGTAGGAAAAAGAGAGTATATTTTTTAAGTGAAAAATTGAATTTTTCATTGCTAAGAGAAAAAAAAGTGAAGAGAAAGAATAATAAAAATATAAAACTGGCCCCAGAAGGAATGTCATTAAACTGAAATACTGATGATGATGATATTATTTACTTACTTATATGGTACCTTTGGCGGCCATTATGTTTAATATAAAATTTTTGTGTCTATAATATAATAGCAAATGAATAAATAAGTAAGAGGAACTATACTATAATCAGCATTTAATAGTTATCTCCCTTCACAAATTATAAAGATTGAGGTGAACATGTATGTAGACACAACTCTATTATTACTAAGTTGTTCATTGGATTGAAAATTGCTTTATCCTCTCAAAGAGAATTTTAATGTTATTGCTCTGACAAAAATCCTGTTATGATGTGTCATTTTTGTTGCATTGCACTAACGTACAAAAATCAGATCATTAAAATGCAGATAATGGATCTGTGAGACTACCTTGCTAACCATTACACCATGATGGTACACCCTAGTAACAGAAATTGTTCTGACTATTTAATCTTTATTGTATTGGTTGATTAGTTAACAGCATGTAATCAATTATAGCATCAAGTAACTATTCTTAATAAATAATTTGTGCAGTTATATGGTATCAAGTATTCCTATCTAATACTAATAATGTACAGATAATTATGTAGTTTCAAGTAACTATTTCTATTTAGCAAACATTTATTTGTACAGTTATTAAGTTTTAAGTATTCCTATCAAATATAAATAATTTGTATGCAATATTTCAAGCAATTACATGGTTTCAAGTAACTAATAAGAATAATTTGTAAACAATTATAGCTTCAAGTAACTGCTATTAATACCAATAACTTGCAGTTATATGGTTTCAAGTATTCCTATCCAACACTAATAATGTTCAAACAGATCTATTTGATTCTGAGTGGACCTGGGAGTAATGGCAATGAAAGGGTGACTTCACACTCCTCAAAGCTCCAGAATTGGTGCCTCATTATTGGATGCAGTTTAGTGTCCTAGTCCCTCTACAAGGGATGTAGTTGGCATATTCTAAGCCTTGCTAAAATTTGGATTTCGTGTATTTTTGATATTATTGATACAACATTTTTGGCTGATCTATTCTTCACGTGTATAATCCAAAAACAAAAAAATCCCATGGATTATTCTCATAACGTGAGTTAGAAAATGGACAGATTGCAATGATGTGTCAATAACATAAAGAATGCCAAGAAGATATTCAATTTTCTGGATATGCCAAAGTCAACTTAACAATTATGGTCTCAATTATATTCAATACAAAAATGTATCTTCACAACCATTTTAACAGGTAAATACTTCATAAGAGCCATTGTATTAATATAGTTCAAAATCATTTCAAACATTATTTGAAACAGATCTGTTTGACTCATAGATGAGGCCTGAGTATACAATGGTAATGAAAGGATGATTCCACACTCCCCATAGCTCCAGATGAAGTTTAGTGCCATACCCAGGACACAATGAAGTAATGTTTAAATAAAGCACAATAGTAAAAGTCATAGATATTTACTCAATAATTGAATATAATCTGGTACAAGGCCAGACTGCAATAACAGGATGCTACTCATTCTACTAGTAATGGTTTGCTCTATAGCAGGCATCTTATGATGATGATGATGATGATGATGTTCTTAGTGTGTGAGTGCATGTGCATGCGTAATGAGGTCCAAAATGGTTGCAAGCACAGAAAACAAAAATGGTGATCAAAGTTTGTATTTCAGTTATGGCTGCTTATATTCATCTCAGAATAATGTTCTTAGGAAAGGCTCAAATCCATTTATCCCTGAACTCTATGCCATTGATAGATATTTTAACAAAATGACTTATCCTTAGTATGTCAAAATGTTTGACAGAGAAAGTGTATACATAACATGAAATAGTAGTAGCAATAATAATGATAATAACTTGAAAGTAGTAGTAGTAATCAGAAAATGAAACAGCAATAATAATAATAATCATAGTAATATGAAACTAGTAGTAGTAGTAGAAGCAATAGCAATAATAATTTTAATGACATAACTTGAAAGTGTAATAGTAGTAGTAATCTAAAGTCAAAATGCCTTTAAAACATAATTGCTGCATGTAAATTTTTAGATCTACTTGAATGTATAATTAGATTAACGTTAATGGCAACAATAATAATTTCCTTAAAAAAACAAAAACTCCAAAAGAAAAAAAACAAACAAAAAAAAAACAAGATTTAGGTTAATGTTAAAAGAAGAACTCACAAAGTCTGTTAAATCCAAAATGGGATTTATAGCATTTAAATAGAAAATAATGAGATCAGAAATTCCTCAAGAAATGGATTATTAAGGGGGGGGGGTATAGATAAAAAAATATTTAAGATATTTTAAGGATTTGTTATATTGTACACTTTAAAAAAAAAATAAAAGAAACTTGATAGAGTCTAAGAGATTTCATCCAGAAGCATAGAACATTTAAATAAAGGACTAAATCTTAGAGACATCTATAATTCTGTGATATCATGGTGATAAGAAATAATCTACTTATATAGAAAACATTGGGAATTTACATTTATCAGTCATGAAATCTGATCATATTACAGTGTCCTGGATAGGACACTAAACTGCATCTGATGGTGAGGCTCCAGTTCTGGAGGTATGGGGGTACCCACTTCATTGACATTACTCTCAGGTCCACTCTGACTTGGGGTAGTAGTACTTGTTTGAGTCTCATCTATGAGTCAAATAGATCTGTTTAAAAATCATTCACATTTGATAGGACCAAATATAAATATGAACATATAATGAATGGGATTCCCTAACCTTTAGGCTTTTTTAGCAGTGATGAGACTAAAATGCAAAGTAATACTGATACTGATGGTCAACGACTAAGGTTAGTTTAAGTTTGGCATAAGTTAGTCCAGAAGTATGGAACATCCAGTGAGAATTCAACTCACAATAGTCTGTTAGCCTAGCTCATGAAACATTAAACAGTACCAGGAGTCTAAACAATAATAACAATATTAGTAACTTAGTTTTGGAGCACAGTTATTTTGAGTTATTTTGTTCAATAATAAAGTCTTCGATATATACAACCCAAAATGTAATATTTGGGATTTTCTCCACCCACCCATACACAAAGGCACATCCCCTTGCTGAACAAATTTCCAAGAAGAGTGTGGATAAACAGAAATTGAATTTATTTCCTTTTCTTTTTTCAACAATTGCCATCATGGGTAAGGGGGGGGGGTAAAACAGCACAACGTAGAAAAGAAAGGCTGTGTACATAGAGAGAAAGAAAGAAAGAAAGAGAGAGTGGTAAATAAATGATGCAGTCAGAGGAGAAGGAGGAGGAGAGAAAAAGGAAGGTGAAATTTTGCATAACTTAAAAGAAACTTTTTATTTCATTTTATTTATTTTTCTAAAGAGAAGCTTACAATGTAGAGCTATAAAATGTAAGGTTCAATTTAGTGAAAATCATTTTACAAATAAATGTTATAAAAAAACCTTAAAAAACAAGCCCAAAACTAAAGTAATCAAGCAAGACTTCACAAATGGGATTATACGAAAATACCTTTTAGCATTTACAGAAAATCTCACACTAAAAGATCATTGTAAATGGAATAACTGAGATAAATAAATATATAAATAAATAGATTTTTTTGTCATATTTTAGTACAAAAATACACAAGTAAAAATAAACTCTCTCTCAGTATATATATATATATATATATATATACACACACACACACACACACATATACACACACACACATATACACATGCACTTTTTAAAGTTTTCGTTTTATTCTCCTTTGCTCCCTCTTCTGACTGGGTAATAAATATAGTTTCTCAAGTTTTTTTTATCCTATATTTTACTTCCATCATCAAATGGGTGAACACACAATTTCATGACAAGCTGATTTTTTTTCTTCAATTTCTCATTTTTAAAAAAAAAATACTCCTGATAAACTAAATAGTGATATATCACATTAAAATAATTAAAAACTTTGCTCTGGACACATGAAAACAGCAGGGGAAAAAAGCAAACAAACAAAAAAAACAATAACTTTACAATTTATAAAATAAAATACTGCTAAAACAGGGAAAGACAGACCCAAAAAGAAAGAAGTGACGTCTTTCAAATTTGAACATTTAGAGCTGGAGTCAGTTAATGTCAGGAAAGTAGAACCGGGATCACTGGGAGTGGGTGATAAAATCCACTTGAACAATAGTGGAGCACTGACATAGCTATAGATGTTAATATAGAAAAAGAAAGATAGGGAAAAAGAAGTGTGAGGGGAAGCAGAAAGAAAAAATAGAAATGATAGGTATAGAAATGATAGGTATAGAGAAAAACAATATCAAATAAAGATAGACAGATAAAGAGAAAGAGGGGAAGAGAAAACGATTGAAACGAGAGAGAAAATGATTGAAACGAGAGAAAAAACGAATAGGGAAAGAGAATGAAAAGATGTAGAAAAAGAAAAAGAAAAAGAAAAGAAAAAAAGAAAAAGAAAAGAAAAGAGAAAAAGAAAAAGAAAAAGAAAAAGAAAAAGAAAAAGAAAAGAGATATAAACAAAAGAAAAAAATAATTGCAGAATTTGAAAATTTAAGTAAAAGAACATTGAAAAAAATGAGAGGATAAAAATAGAGAAAAGAAAGTGAAAAAAAAATATTTAAAAGTGAAAGAAATCCATTAGAGAAAAGTTAAAAAAAAAAAAAATACTGAATATTCTTCACTTAAAATGTTATGAGAAATATGTGGTTAACTTTAGTTAAGGGGGGACAAGAAAGAAAAGTGGCGTTTTTTATTAATATATAGTTAGTAAAAAACAGTCAAGTGAACTCATACACACTCAACATAAAGTTTAGTAGTTATTTGTTTGGTTAGAGGAGCCTACCTGAATCAACTTAAAGGTAAAGTGTCTCCGTCCCTTGGAGTAATAAATTACCCCCAGCACTCACTATCATGTAATCTACTGACCAACTTTGGACATTTTCTTCTGTCTGCTTCTCTTAGTGCTAGCCTCTTTCCTCACCCAATTTCTTCCCATGCAACTGTAGGGGGTCAGGAGTTGGGAAGTGCTTCTCCTTCAAGTTTGTTTTTTGAGAAATGAAACAATTGATAGGGGATAAAAAAAAGAAGCAGACCTAGTAATAGTAGTTGATGGTAGAAGAAGTAGCTATTGTATTTTTAGGTTGTAATAGATAGAAGTAGTTTTATTTCACTGCCAGAAGAAACACTTTTGAAAGGTTTCAAAAAAAAAGAAAAAGAAAAAAAGAGGGACCCCCCCCCCCCAACATATTGTGTTTCAAGTCAATACTTTTTTCAGTGTGTTTTTAGTAGACAATAAATTTATTCTATTCAATCTTTGAGATGCAGTAGTATTAAAAGTTCTGCAGGTATTTTTGCTTGGGATAGACAAAATCCTTAAATTTGTAATTTAACTGTTCATACTGAAATTTGTAAGTTTCAAAAGGTGCGTTGGACTGAAGAAGAAAAGTGAGAAAAAAAGCATTGGTTGTTATGAATAATAGAATAGATTAATTTGAATTTAAGTGAGGGGTGTGTGAAAAAGAAAGGCTATCAATCCAAATAAATTTATCCCCCCCCCCGAGGGGGGGGGCAAACTTATTTCCATATTCATTCATTAAAGTACATCAGTATATATTGTAGAAGGCAAACTAAAATCTAACCAAAACATTATTTTTCAACATAGTTTCAAATTTCAGAGTGGTATTAAAACTCCACTAGACGACCTGTGAAATCATTGAATTCTAGTAGTCCATGATAATATTGATGCTTCTATTTAGGAAGAGATGAAAGATCTTAATTAGAACTTTATAGTTATTTCCATCATATCAAGAATTAAGGTTTGGTGTAAAGGTTACCAGTACTAGAGAGACCTATCCTGCAACCTGGTTAGCATGGCTGGGACAGGAATACAACTGGTTTGAATTCAGAGTTTTCCATCTCCAAAACTGGTTGCCATACCAAGGTTAAAGAGCCCAGTCTGTCCTGCTGTTTACCTATAATGGGGGGGGGGTAGTTGGATTCTAGCCTTGTGCCATAACTAAGCTAAGCTTAGTAAATAACTATTCTATAAACACATAGTGACTTAACACTGAGCTTATGGCTGCTGCCTTAAAGTGAGTTTTAGTAAAGTACTGAATGGATTTTTAAGAGACACAAAAAAAAAAAGAAGAAAAAAAGAAGTTTCTCAAGGCAAAATTTAAGCCTAAGTAACTTATTTGCATTAAATGCAAACCACTTTTCAGAGACGGAAAGATAAATATTAGTAAACAGCTTTACAGTACAGACATGGATTATTCTGACAGAAAACTAAATCTCTTGTTTTAATATTTTTGGGTTTTCAAAGGGACTGATCTATCTAAACAATAAAATGAACTCAGTTCAGATGATTAAATGAAAGAAATGAACCTTGCAAATCTCAACAAAAAAATCTATCACAAACTAATGAGTGATTTAAGAACAATGAGTATCATAAGCCATCAACACGAAGCTACAGTTTAGATGGAATAACAACATCAACAATAAACTCTTCCTAATCAAACCCACTCTGGGAGACTGGAGACCAGCCTTAAGGAAGTCCAGAAAGGAACAAGTCATTGTGTCCCAATTACACATTGGTCACACAAGACTAACACACTCTTTTATATTAAAACAAGAACAACCACAGTGTGAAACATGTCAAACACCTTTGACTGCTAAACACTTATTCATAGAATGCAGGGTTTTTGCTCACATCAGAAACCGTTATTTTAATGCTAACAATATGAAAGAACTATTTGAAAAAGTCAACAAAGAAGACATTGTCTTTTTTTAAGGAAATAAAATTATACCATAGAATATAGACATGAACCTAATCAATACCATACATGATCCCCAGTGATGCTAACACCTTGTTAAAACCAATTACTACAAAAGTATAAATATAGATATACAACATGTTACTTCCAAACTGCTAGGCATGACATAACCTCAGATGGGTTGATATGCCGTTAAAGTCAACCAACCAACCAAGCTACAGGCCTTCAATGGTAATTGCCGTTCTTACAAAAAGTAATGAGTAACTGAGGCACCTTGATAGAATATACATGGTTAGCAAGATAGCCTTGTACAGCAATTACTACTGACTACTAAGTTTGATACTCACTAAGTGCACCATATTTATAGCTTTGCTTAGTGCAATGGTTATCATCATAGGAAATGGAGTTCAAATTCTGGATGAGGCTGTCTGTGTTTCACTTTATACTAATGCTCTTGGGAAAGGCACAAATCCATCTGTTCTCATCCCCATCTATAGGTAAATATAAGGGCAGACTGGGTTCTTTATCCTTGGTTAGGCAACTAGTCAAGGAGAAAGAAAATTTTTAATTCAAACCATGTACTCCACTGAAAATTTGACCTCATGTCACATCCTGGATGGGTTGGGTAAATACATACTTGTAACATTGTGCTGTACCTAAGTTCTTTTTAGTTTTTAGGTTTATGATCAAATACCTACTGAAAGCACTAGTTCCTGCCAGATCACCAAAGTTAAGCAGTGAGGAATATGTTTGATACTTAGATGGGTAACCATCTATGAACAGTAAGTACTGTAAGCAAAGCTTAGTAAATTCTAAAAACTAATGAATAACTGAAAAAAAAAAAAAAAAAAAAAAAAAAAAAAATAAGTACCATTTATTGCAAGTGTTGCTCAAGGTAAAAATGAGATGAGCGCCTGCAAATAGTGGAGGTGATTGATTTATTGGATATTAGACAATCTTAAATAGACTGACATATTAACTACCCAGCAGATTAAATTGACCCAAACAGACAGATATGTTATAGGATGCATAAATATGTGAACATGTGCATGTGAACCTCCACATCCCAAAAACCCATCTTGGTCTTCAGGCTGAATTGGAATAGGCTCATTCTATTCATCAGTGTTCGTCAAACAAAAACAAATATCCCAACCTTTTTGACATGGGGACCAGGAGCCTTGCTCATGTCTATGTGTATGGGCTACCTCTTTAAATTGATGCTATGTCATATATTACAGAGAAGGGAGTAGAGCTGAATACACCTTGACCTGTGTGTGTGTGTGTGTGTGTATATATATTTGTACATATACACACACACATGCACACACACACATTGAAGAGAGTCAAGAAAAATTAATGCTTAGAGTTTCAGATATCAAGAGATTCTTTAACTCTTGAGTGCAAAAGGAAGCATAGTTCTGCCAATGGATCCCTAGTGCCAAAGAAATTCATTGTTTAACCATAACCCAAGAGAAAAAAAAATTGTCTTTATCATCTATAATTTTGGGAAGAAACAATAACATTACAAATTTTGTTCAGATAATTTAGCCTCATCTTTGTGTTCTTGATGTTAATATGTTTCAGCCGATCCATTCCTCTACTTTCATAATTAAAAAGAGGGGAAGAAGAAGAAAAAGTAAGAAAAATACAAAAAAAAAAAAAACCCAAAAAAACAAATCACCTACTTATTCAGAAAATGGTGACAGAAAGGGGGGGGTGTTACTGGGATTAGTCCACTACAGCATCATCGCTAAGTGGGCAGATGAAACCCTACTCCCCAACCCATAATTATATACATTAATTACCACCTTCTTTTTATCAATGTTTTCTGAAGAAATAAGGTTTTCTCCCTCTTTTCTTATGGATTATACAACTGATGAAGGTCGGAGAACCGATAGACCGAAAGAACATCAAGAACATAAAAAAAAGATTTCAATTGTCTGAACAAAATGTGAAAAGTGATTTCTTTGTCTCCCTTAAGTTATTTTACTTTTTCTTAAAACATTTTGAAGTGGGTAGAGACTTCATTTGTGCATGGACAATACCTGACAAAATTTCATGGTTAGTGAAATTATCGGACAGAGCTTGTAGTAAATAATGGTGAATCATTCAACAATTTATCTACTTTTAGTGTTAACATCAAAATGAAATTGATCTGGTTTGTGTAATAAAGATGGGAAATGTTTTTTTTGTCTCAAGATTAGTTAAATTTTGTAAGCATCTTTAAAAGGATACCCCCCCCCTCCCCCTCAGGCACACACGAAAAAGCTTGTTAAAAATTAGATTATTAAAAAAAATATTTTAAAAAATACATTTGCTGAAACCAATCAGCATTATTGTCTCAGCTTTGGAACATTTCCAAAAATTGCTATTTTTATATTTTAAGTCCTGCCAATGATATATAAATGGGATTGAATTGTTTATATATAATAAATATTCATACCAATTTTGAATTATATATAAATTATTTTTGGAAGACCCCCCATGCTACTTATTAAAGAAAAGTTTAACTTTCCCCCCATAAATGATTCTAGTGGCTATTAGGTTTTGGCTGTCTTTTTCTTTGCCATTTGGCTCAATGTCAAATCACATTATGGTTATATAATTTATATTATAATTGAAAATAGACAAGGGGAAGTACTTTATATTTACTATGAAGTAGTTAGCACCCTAGATAAATTATATTGAGAGTAAGCACAATCAAATACCCAACACTATGTTGTACCTATTAATTAATTTGGATAAAAATAAAATTGTTTTTAATATACAATAAAGACATTATTTTCATAAATTTTTTACAAGAAAAATCTGAGAAAACCCAACAATAAGAGTTTGGTTAAAATAATATTCTTAGCAGTGAACAGGCTAAATACATGTGATTTAGATGTCAGTAAGGCTAATTAAAAAATTTCATTTTTACATTAAAGATTTAGTAAAATAATCTTCCTTAGAGCAATAAATAAAATCTCTGTAGTATAAATATCAAGCTTATACACAGTAGGAACTGAGGGTAAGGAAGGTGAAGAAAAAAAAAAAATTTGTGAGGAGGAAAACTGCTTCCAGGAAATAAAGGTGTTGTGATGATGATGATGATGATGATGACAGTGATTGATGCAGCTTGATTCAAAATTAATGATAAAAGAATTGGAGTGAAAAAAATCCTTTGTATAAAAGGAAACTTTTTAAATTTATGGAAAGAAGAAAACTGAAGATGAAAGTAAAGGAAAAAGACACATTAACAGACTAATTAGATAAGAGACAAAGGAAAAGAGAAATATACTTAACTTCATATATAGTATTTTTTTCTAGTACAGGAGAATTGAAAATAAAGTGCTCGATTACTGGTGTAAGTGCTTTATTTATTTGTTATAGGGTACAATACATTTAAGATGTGATTGTTACCATTCGTTTCAAAGCAGTGTGTTAGCCACTTATCATCAAGATAATACGCCCGTGAAAGTCTTGCACAGGTGCGTTTTATTACAAATAATAAAAAATTATATTATAAAAATTATATATATATATATATATATATATATATATATATATATATATATACACACACACACACACAAACATTAAAAAAAAAATGAAAAATATTTTTTATAGTTTTAGGGGGACCCAATGGAAGAAAAAAAGAAAGAAAGAAAAACCAAACAAGTCACTATTTTGAATGTTGCAGGTGGGGAACAAAAAAAAAACAACGTATGACTCAAGATAATAAATATTGGGAAGAGCTGATTTAGAGAACCAAATCAGTGACAGAAATTAACTACCCAGGTTTCAACAAAAACATCTTAAGGATAATTCTGACAGCCTTCACGTCAACATCTGTGGTTGTGGCTGTCTTTTGAACATTGGCCTTCACAATCACAGAAAGCACTGTAACTTCAAGGGCACAAGAAATATATAGTCATCTGAGACTGCAATGCAGATGATCCAAACAGAAATATATTTGAGTTCTTATAGGCAATTTCATACTAAACTGATTTGTAAAAATAAACTTCCAATTGGATGATTAAAACTAATGCTAGATATTTTATTGCATGTGTACTTGTATATTATATTTTTTCAAAATTTTAAATTCATTTTACATAATTGTTTATTGATAATGATGATGATGGTGATGTTACAATGCTTAAGAGAAATTTTGATCTACTCAGGGATCTGAGAGGGAAGGGATAAATGCTTGGGGGTTCAGAAGGAGGTGGGGGTTCAAAGCTGACATTAAGAAAGTTAAATTAGACTAATTACTTAACCTATGCCAAATGACAGCAAAACAGATTTTACACTCTGCACATTTCTGTATATATCATGCGGCATATCCACTTATCAGGCTGCATTTCCACAAATTTCGATAAAATTGAACATTTTTATGTTATTTCCAGGATCTATGTTCAATATTTTGTATTTTTTTCCTTCTGATTTTAATAACAGAACTAAACAGGCAATACCTTCTCCATTGCACTTAAAAGAGGAGGGCAAGGTTCAATCCCTGATATCTGAGGTACCCCTAAAAGAGAATGTCAAGGAATGAGCTATTTTGGGCAGTATACATGGGAAAATCCCTGCTACAAACTTGAGCTTGTGTTGAATCCTGCCCTTGTAGGGTGGGGGAGCTGGTAACTATTTAATTAAAAAAATCTTATAAGGACCTACATAAGTTAGACACTATCTACCTAGGACAGAATTATCCTGAAGAACCATTTGGGTGAAACCTAGGTAGATAGTGTCTGGCTCATGTAAGTCATAATTATGCTCTACTTTTGAGCACTTTTTACATATATAACTTAGTAAACACTTTCAGTGTTTTTTTCTTTTGGCCACTACATATAATACTGATGATTATTTTGAGAAAGTACCGACATGTTGGACTTTTTTTTTTTCAAAAAAGATATCAGTTTGAAATTTTTTTTATTTTGAAAACTGAGTTATCTGGGTTTTTTCACACTGGTAAAGTTTATAAATAAAAAATAAAAAATAATTATAAAAATCTATAAATTGAATGTAACTTAATATTGAGCTTAATGACTACCAAAGGTGGCTTTCAAGTAAGAAATGAAAGAGACTTAAAACTCTTAAAATAAACTTTGTATTAATACAATCAGTATTAATCATTAATATGTGAATATACAATCTTACCGACATATCAATAAAAAATGAGACACCTTTTATCTGAAACATTGTGGATAATTAAGGGAATATTAAAGAGTGTCTAATTGTGCAATATCCTTTGAACAACAAATCATACACACACAATATATATATATATATATATATATATATATATACACACACATACAACACACACTCACTTTTGAGTAATTTTTGTTCTTTTTAGAATGCTTTTTGCATTAATTTTAACATTTTTGAGAACTTGGCTATCTGAGAAGAGGCGGAGACATTCTGGTATAATTCCTGGATTGTTGGGTGGATCCAGACAAAAGTCAGTCATCTTTCTAGCGTGTGCTGCCCTTTCCATCATCACCATCACCATCACACCCCATGTTATAGTTGAAGAATGAAGTAAGCAGGTAAGCTGTTGACAGTTTAGGAAAAGGCCATTGTTAGTTTGCAGCTGTTGTTGGGAAGATGGGACAGTGAAAGAGAAAGAAGAAGAGAGAGAATAAGAAGGTAATTAGAGGAGAAAATAACTTAAAAGCAGTGTAAGAGAGAGATAGATAGAGAGAGAGAGTTTGAAGAGAAGTCAATAGAAAGATGAAAATGAGAAATAATACACATCACTTCATGATTTTAAGGAACATCAATACTTATGTGGATTTTTAAAGTTGTTACAGGGAGAGCTGGTGTGCTAAGAATTTAATCAACCATTTCACCAGCTGACTAATTTAGTAAAAGTATACATTCATGGTTAGTGGTGTAGGTTTAGTTCCCCAACCCCAGTTTCATGCTCTACAGAATGTAAATAGTTAAGGGATCCATACGTTAAAAAAAAAAAAAAAGGATGAAAATCACGGTCCTAGAGCCACTGTTACTTCAGATTTCAATTAATTTAGTGTTGTGTTCCTGTTAGCCATAGTTTGTTTGCAAACCAAATACCACATAGCCAGTTTATAGTAAGGTAACACACTGCTAGTTCAGAATAAGATGAGCTGCATTTTCCATCACTTGTTCAATTCATCTCTCACAAAAATCTCCTTTTTACTCAGTAGTTCTTTATAATCCTCCTATCACATCAGGCTGTGCAAGGGGTTATTATATCCAAATTTTATGAAATATTGCTAACTTGAAATTACATCTCTCCAATTATATTTATAGCTCAGTAAAATAGTAATTGTTATTTATCAAACTGATCTTAGTTTGGCACAAAGCTAGAGGTACGGGAGCACCCAGCAAGAACTGAACTTACTAGTAGTAATATTCTGCTAGCCTAGTTGGATGACCATTACACCACTTGAATTGCCTTTTATAAAAACTGATAATATCTTAGATTTGGTACAAGGACACAAGTATGTGGCAACTTGTGAGGATTGAAATCACTACTCAGAAGTAATTGGGCTGTAAGACAAGATTGGTAAACATTGCACCAAGTACTCAGTTCAATAAAATGGTGGACATATCTAAGGAACATGTCCAGAAAATAGTCTTGAGACAGTTTTTTTTTTAAACAGACCCTGAGCTTATTTCATGTCTTAAAAAATATACAGAAACTCTTGAGGTTTCTGATGAACTAAGATGTTTTTAATACTTCACTTGCTAATATGTAGTACTGCAGATTGGAACATGTTTATTATTACCAATGAATCTACTTATGAAGTGTATTCAAAAAGTATTGAGATAGAAATGAACAATGTTAATTTTCTTTAAAAAAATATACTTCCCTTATTCAATTCAATTCAGCAAGTTTTTTATTAGTCAACCCCCCCCACCACAACCACACACAACTCCTTTATTTTAAATATGATGTGAAGTTGCAATGTCATATTTCTTTAACACTGTTATATGGTTTTAAGTATTCCTATCTAATACTATTTTCTATACAATTATATGGTTTCAAGTAACTAATAATAACAATAATAACTAATTATAACTTCAAGTAACTATTCTTAGTACAAATAATTGCACACGGTAATATGGTATCAATTATTCCTATCAAATATGAATAAATTTATTTGGTCCATGGATGGGAACCTAACAGGTAACTATCATTATAGGTCAGGGTAGACCTGGGATCAGTGGCATTGAAGGGGTGACTCCACACTTCTAAGAGCTCTAGAACTGAAGCCTCACCACAAAATTCAGTTTAGTATCATACTCAGGACACATTAGGGCAGTTGAATATATATTACAAAGGACTTTTTTATTACTTTTATCCATTGAGAGAGAGAGAGAGAGAGAGAGAGAGAGAGAGAGAGGAGAGAGAGAGAGAGAGAGAGAGAGAGAGAATATAAAATTTATGACTTTGTTATGTATGAATACTCACACAGATATGTAACATGAATGACATATCATTTATTATTGTATACTTATGCAATAAAACAAGCTGCACATACACTATATACAAACACACACACATGTGAAATGCAATTTTTTGTGCATACATTGAATACATACACAAGCTGCACTAAGAAGGTCTAACAGACCGAAACGTTGCATCGTCGACATCACTACCTACAATAAACATCCATTTTCTACAACATCCTGTGTTTGTCTACCTTTCTCCACATATAGTCGGATTAATCTCCTCATATTTCTCCCATATATAATATATATATATATATACATACACACACACACACACACACACACATACATATACATATATGAAAGCCACACAAATGAAGCCTTCACTTTCATGAATACTCCTCCTCCCACCACATAATGCAGGCAGCAGACTCTTTTGCTGATGGTGATAACTGATAACTTAGCAAAAGATATGAGACAATGCCGGCAGATTTTGTCTCCAAGAATTCTTAACCTCACATTTATGTGTGTGTGTGTGTGTGTGTGTGTGTGTGTATATGTGCGAGTGAGAGAGAGAAAGAAAGAGTGAGATAGAGTTAGAGAGAGAGAGACAGAATGTGTTGGATGAAGAAGTTTTTTTTTGTTTTTAGAAGAAGGCTGGGAAGTAAGATTATAAAATGTGTAGAATGTTAAAAAATACAACTTGAAAATAAATAAATAATAAAATAAAAAGGTGAGGGAGGAATGGATGGATAATAAATCCTGAAACATTTCATTGACTGCCCAGGCATCACTATTTTTTTTTTCTTTCTTTACCCCCTTAAGTGAATCTTCATCCTTCACCTAAAATAATCATCTTTTATTTTTTCATTTTTATTACAAATCTTTTTTATCCAAACACTTTTCTTGCTTACTCTTTCATATACTTCTTTTTCCTTTTCTTATTTTTATATCTGTCAATCTCATTAGCAGTCTATGTCTGGGTCTAGGTTTTTTTTTTTCTTTTTTCTTTTTTAAATTTCATTTATCAAAAAAGCATTTCTTGAATTTTTTTAAAACCATTTTTACCATGCCTTAATATAAAATAAATATTTTTTCATATCCCCCCTCCCCACCGAAAACAAAGAAAGTTATCTTCCTGCTTTTTTTTTTCTTAATTCATTTCTTATATAAAAATGGAATGAGTTGGCTATACCACAATTTTATTATGAAAATTGCAAGAATTAAAATATTAAAAAACAAAACAAATAAAAATGAAAAATAAAAACAAACAAATAATGCTATCAAATGTTTTAAATTATGTACATGAAACATAGTAAAATAAAAGACTGACCATTTTCGGACAGCAAAAAAGAAGCAAATATCATGATGGAAAATATAAAACTCTAGAAGCCAGCACAAAAAAATGGAGATCTAGAAGCAGCAGCAGAAGGGGTAAGGAATTAAAAAAAATAAATAAATAAATAAAAAAACAAAAACAACAAAAAACACTGCCTCTTCATCCACCATCACTTATGCATTTTTTTTTTTTAACAGAGAAATTCATTTTTTTTCTTCTCCATATTGAAACTAACCCTTTGTTCAGTGGCTAAAGTAAAATAAAAAAAAATAAAATAAAAATAAAAACTTTTAAAAAACAACAAAAACTAGGGGCCCAGTATTGAAGGTTAAAAAAAGACGAAAAAAAGCTAATACTACTACCACTACAACTACTTCTCAGAAAATGGACACAAAGGAACTAACTGCCCCTCTGCTTACCCTACTCACTATTATACCCCCTGGACAGCAGTGAAACTGACAATTTCTTCTTCTCCTTCTTTTCTGAATTTGATAGTAATAGAAGTTGTATTAAAAATGCTTTAGTTGTAATATGAGAAGCTTTTTTTTTTTTCTTCTTCTTCTGTAGCATTTTTAGTTTTCAGCAAAATTTGATTCTTTTGTGCAAATAGTTGAAACATTTTGTATATTACTGCTGACAAACTAACTTTCAAGAAAAAACAAAAGTTCACTGTTAAAATAGAAGTTAAAAATTAAAAAAAAAAATAGCATCTAAATTATTTGAACAGAATGTTGTCATTGTTAATGATGATGATGATAAGGATGATAATAATAATAATAATATAATTGAAAAACATTGGCTGAGCAAAAGATTTGTAGTAATGGATTACAATAATTGCAGCAATAAAACACACACATATATATTTATACATCATCATCATCATGACATGGATTCCCATGACTCTCTCGCCACTCATCCCTCATCGCTCCTGGCAAGTTCTCCACAGAGTATTTAGTATCCACACAGAGCTGATCAATGTAAGTTTTTGCTGGTTGACCATGTGTAGGTGTCCACAGGAGAATGTCACTTATGAGTTTGCTCTTACTAGTCCAGCAGGTCTTGTTTATCTAACTTGGATAGTTTTTGTGATAGGAAGTAACCAGACTGCTTTTCTGTGGGTTGCTCCTGCCAAGATCTGTTCAAGACAGCATGTAGCATCCTTGCATAGTTCCCATCTAGCTTTTCTCCAAGTGTTTCATTAAAGTCCAAGTGGTGCAGCCATAGAGTACTACTGACACGGAAGAATTCTTGTTTTATCTTATCAGAGACATTAGATTTCCATATGATATATATATATATATGTATGATGGCTGTACTGCTGCTTTTTTGTAAGGTGCTGCTTCAAAGATTTGTTCAAAACAGCACACAACATACTTTGTGTAGTTTACATCTAGCTTTTTTCCCCAATTGTTTTGTTAATGTCAAAGTGGTGCAGCCATACAGTAGTACTGACACTGTTATAACTTGGAAGAATTCTAATTTTCTTTCTTTTTCAGAGATATCAGATTTCCATAATTTTAATAATCGGTCTTTACCAGTCCATGCCTTTCCTATGCACTATTGACACCGCTTTCTGTAGATGAGATATCACTACCTAGTTATGTGAACTGGCCTAGTATCCTGTGTGAAGATATCTCCATCTTGTTCAAAACACATGAACATTTATCCTACTTGACATATAAGCCAATGCCTCTTCCTGCCTTGTCTAGGCTATGTAGCAGTGATTTGACTTGGGCTGGTGTATTTGTGAGAACCCTGAGATCATCTTTGTAGTCCGCATTTGTAATAATTTATGTGGGATATCACCCGTTTCTTACCTTTTTTAAAAAATTTTTTAGCATGAAACCTTTCTCTTTCATTAGATGTAATGATGTTTGTGGTATGTAGTCTAGGTATATTATGAATAGAAAATGTGCTCATGTATCTCCTTGTAGGACTCCAACGACAATGTCAAAGAACCCTGTGTCACCATCAGGTGAACAAACCATTGCTTTCTTGTTTTTGTATAGACCATATGCTAGTTATATTTGCTCCCCCTTTCCTCTGTTTATGGAGTCAAATGCTTTGGAGAAATCTATAAACAAAAGTGTTGCCTTGAGATTTTTTGCTTGAACCCTTTCTACGATTAAACGAATAGTCAGAATCTGTGGATTGATTTCTACGAAACCTGTTTTGATTTTTCCTGAGTATTTTCTCTACTTCAGCTCAGATGTGATTGAGGAAAGGAGCATTATAAACCTTAACATCTATGGTAGTAAGAGTTATACCTCTGTAGTTCTTAGTGGTTTTGAGATTGCCTTTCTTCGGGAATGGGAAGATGCAGCCTTTCGTCCAATTATCTATTATAATCAAAGAAGTAGGTAGTTACCATGAGTAGGATGTGATATAAGGTCGCAAATATGGGACATGTAAAAATCATTTACCTGCACTTTCATTAATTAACAAAATAATTGTGACAAGACAATAAACAAAATAAACATGTTGATTCAGAATTTGGAGAAAAAAATGTCTTTTAACAGAAACCTCGTCTTTTATTGCTTTAAATACCAAAGATATTATTAAAATCCGACATTTAACCATTTTCGGGGGAATAAAAAAAAGCAAAAATAAGTTTAGAACGAAGAACATTCAGACCAACATTTTTTCATAAGTACAATATAATTGAAACATTACTTAAATATTCTTTTTTTTTAATGCCAATGGCATTAAAATAGTAACAGATACTACATTTTGATAGCAGACAGTTTCTTAAGAAAAAAGAAAAAAGTTTTTCCACATCCTGTACAATGTACTTGTACACGATTGTAATCTTTGCTATAAGGCTCGACCTATACACGAGTATCGTACAGAGAAAGTACTTTTCATTCAATTTTACTGTTAGTTTAATATTTAGAAAATGTTGGAGACACATCAACAAGAAAATACATAGACTTAGAAACTACTAGATTTTTTTTGATTAATAGTAAAAGAAAAAGTTATATGGAAACTTGAAATGATCCCGACGAATGGTGGTGGTGATGGTAGTAGTAGCAGCAGCAGTAACAGATAGATAGTAGCTCCAAATAGTTTTTATGCTGCCCCCCCTCTTTCTTTTCTTTTTTAATAATGTTTGTGTTAGAACGAGAACGGCAGTAGGCTGGTAAGTGGTTAAGGGAAAAGTAAGTAAAAAGAGATTTCAACTTCTACTTCTGGTAATAAATCCTTAGCCCTTTAACGGGGACTTTCAAGTTTTAGGTTTCATAGAAGGGATTTATAAATGCAATGTGCAGATTATTAAATAAATAAAATTAAGATTAAAATAAAAGTTGGAGAGTAACGATTTTAGGCTCAGGTGGAGAATGTCACAGAAAATGAATAGGAGGTGACATGTACTTTCCACCATTCCAATAGCTGCTGCTGCTGCTGTAGGGAAGTTAAGTTTTTACACAAATAAAATAAATTAATTTATTAATTAATTGAATAAAACAAAACTTAATTCAATTCTTTTTTTTTTTCTAATATGTCAAAATAAAATTTAAGGGTATGCACTTTCAGGCTGACGGGATTTTTCAGTTTAAATTTACGCTATGGTAACAAACTTTTACAAGTAAGCACAAGTTAACAAATATCACTCATGATCTGTGTGTGTGTGTGTAATAATAGGTTTTATAGAGGGCTCAAATCTGGAAAAGGGAAAAATAAAAAAGGGGGGGAGAAGAAAAAAGACTATTCATTAAGAAACTCACAAAAAAAAAAAAAAAGAAATTTAAAAAAAGAAAAAAAAAAGAAGAAAGGAAACAAATTTAGTGAATTATTTCGTTTTGTAAGCAAAGCTTCAAACTAAACACTGACCTCCATCAGCACTTCATTCACTTGCCATCAGTCAAAATTAAGGGTATCAAACCCTAACTAGTAGTACAAGGGATCTGCTGTCAGGGAGTGGGAGTGTCACTTTTTAAGTCTTGGTTTGGGCCCCTTAAGGTAAGAATTGAGGAAACTAGTCTCATGAACCTGGTACTTGAAAATAAATACTAAGTGGTTATATATATATATATATATATATATATATATATATATATATATATATATATATATATATATATATATACATTTTTAGATTTAAATAATTTAAAATAAAGCAAAGGCTAAATTATCTCGAGGGTAAAACTATCACATTTCTCTATAATTCTTTGTACATTACCAAAGAAATTTTCATGACTGAACTATTCTATACAAGCAATAAATAAATATTTTTAATAAGGTAGGGGGTCACAATAAAAATCATATTTAATTTATATAAATAAATATTAATATTATAATAAAATATTAAACATTTAATTTTAACCACCTATATTAACATTTACTTTGATTTTATTTATATCATAAATCAAGATATTGCTTATTTTATTACAATCTGTCCCACAATAGTGACACATTTGTATATAAATTTCATACACCAAATGAATTAACTCTTATGGGACATTAAATTAAATCAATGAAAACATTTTCTTTATGACTTTTTTCTTATGCAGAAACAAAAGTTGTGACATTTTTCTTGTGACTTTATTCTTAACCTACCTTATGACTTTTTTGCTAGTGAATTTTTTCCATATAGTTTTTAATAGTATAATTGTATTAAAAAACATCTCACTAAATGGAAATTACGTTTTTGTTCTCTTCTTCTTTGTGATAAACATTTGTACTCAGCCCTTAGAATGGGACCTTAAATCTGGGACTAAAAGTAGGTTTCCACCATAAACTAAACTATGCTACAACAGGATTACTAGATGCCTTTTGCTACACAAGACCAAATTTATAGGTTCTTGAGGTCAAATTAATATATGTACCAAAATAATAAAAATAAATCCATCATCAGACCAAGCTTATAGGAAATATAAATTAAAATAAATATTTAAAAAATAAAACTATTCATGTATATTTATGCTGTGCATTTCAAAATGCTATATATCATATTACAGTATGACAATTAGTGTATGTATACTTATTATATACATACATGCTTGAGGATATAACAATTACATCAATATAATCCTGTAATGGGTAAATGTAACCATATAAGAATTACAATTTACCTTGATACACCTAATAATATATTTTGTCTTTTGTATAGAAGAAATGGAAAAAAAACTTTTTAGGAAAGAAAAGTAATGTGATTTGGGACGAGATGTCGCAATTGTGGTTGTAGGTAGTTTAAAACACAAAATCAATCCAGCACTCTACAACACAGGAGTATGCTGATCCTTGACAATGACTGAAGAGGATTGAAAATACTTGGACACGGACTACACTAACAGAGATACTTTGCACAGTTTCTAGACTGCCTATAACCACAGTTGCAACATCTTGTTTGCCAACAAGAAAGGCCGAATAAAAAGTTAAACAATTGTCTGTCATTTTTAATATATAAATATAAAAGTAAGAGTAATGATTTGAGCAACATTTTAAACAAATAATTAAATATACATATACTTTTTAGAAAATATACGAATTATGTTTCATACATTTGAAACAGAACGTTACTAAAGTCAATAGAACACTAAAATCTTTCTCATTTTCCTTTCCATATTTGTATCGGATATAATTCAGATGTTATATCACATATTGACAATGCCCTGATGATGGTTTATTATAAAACAAACAAAATGTTTAATGTTAGCTAATACTTCAAACTATAATAAAATTATCCTCTGAAAACCCAGTTTTCCCCCTATATATATATATATATATATATTATATATATATATACATACACACACACACACATGCAAGCAAACACAAATTTTCAACAGAGTGTGTATAAGCACACAACTGAAATTTTGATTTATGTGAATACAGAAACATATCAAAAGTGAATACTTCTTTATTCAGTCATCTAAACAATTCCAGAATATTTTATATAAATTTAATTTTGACAAATTGCCATGAGCAGATTCTTTACATTTCAAACATTAACATATTTGCCAACAAAAAAGATGCTCATTTAAATGAATAAATAAGTCTATGCAAATATTAAAATGTGTCCAATGCACCGGTATTATGACTAGGAGATCATCTACCAAAACTCAAAATCAACTGCTATAGAGATTTGATTAGTTGCAATCAATGGCATCCCCCAAAAAATATTCTTGTAAACCATGTTTTATACACCAGCAAATGTGATAAATTTATCTGATTTTCTATCTTCTCTTGAGGTACAGTCAGATAGAATTGAAAATATCAAGTATCTCTTTATCCAAGACCTCTATGTTTGAGTCACAGGATATGACACAAAATCAATTTTTAAGCGGAGTAAAGCTGGTTTGAATTCAGAGTTTCCTTTCCCTTAGACTGGTTTCCTAACGAAGACTAAAGAACAGTCTATCCTACTATTTACCCATAACTAGGGGAGAATAGATGGATTCATGCTTTTCCCAAGAGCATTAGTCTAGTGTTAAGTGAAATGCAAACAGTTTAGAATTTGAACATAATGCCAATTTTTATTTCAAGCCCTAAATCATGGGAAGATCCCCCACTTCAAACTCAATCTGTAGTGGAATTTCATCTGCACAAGAGAAGATTGCATATCTGATAAATTTAACAAATTTTCCAATGTAGAGGATGCATAGTTTACAAGGGTTTTTTTTTAGAATTACTCAGCAACTCATCCAAGCACCATAGGTGTCCATTTAGAACTTTAGTAGATGACCCTTAATCATAATACCATCACATTGGGTGAGGTGTAATATTTAAAAGTTTTTATCCTCTTTTTATTTAGGGGCTTGTACAGAATAGTCCACCCATTAAAATGTACATTGTTTTAATGTACAATATATATATATATATATATATATAATATATATATATATATATATTTGGTATCACCAAAACGGTCACATGATCAGTTTAGGCCATCTTGAATAAAACGGAAATAAATATTTCTGAACTTTGTTTATCAAAAATCTTGTAAAAAACAATTAAATATCATACAGGTTTGTTACAAAGAAAAACAGTTAATTCAAAGATCAAATTATCCGATTGGGAAAAATTACATCGTTATCTTAAAAAATAAATAAAACTATCCATATTACATGTGAAAGGGTAATTTTCAGGCCGCAATTTGGACAGAAAAAATTACATATTATTACCCTTTTACGATTATACATCTACATATGGTTGGCTGTAATGGACATACTTTTTTTTAGCCAAAATTTACTATTAAAATGAATAAAAACTTGAAAAAATTTAATATTAAAATTTCACAGTGAAATTGACTTAAAATGTCTTCGGTTTTGGTATTAATTTTTAAAATCGAAAATGAAATGAAAATCAAAAAAAAAAATTATTTAATTTATTTCATGTACAAAAAAAATATTTAAGCACACAAAAGATTGAAAATCTCTTAAAAAAATTTTTTTTTTGACAATTTAATAGACTATAGTACATACCAATTAAAGAAGCAAAAAAAAAAAAAAAAAAAAAAAAAAAAAATCAAATAATATATTATGACATTTTTTATTTCCGAATTCATTAATTTTTCCTAAAATAACTACTGCGTTGTATGTTATACAATTTTTTTGATATAGTTATTCAGACTCTTATCTTTATAGAAAAAAAGTAAAAAAGTTTTCTGACGGGTCATTTTCTTTTAATCTCATAAAATAAAATAAGAGGGGGATAGACCCCGTAAAAAAAGTATTTCCCCTAATATATTTTAGGAAAAAACTATTTCAGATATATTTATATCCAAAGGTAAACATTTATAGAAATTTTCGTGAAAATCAGACTATTAATTGATTTTTCATAGAATTTATCATAACTTGTTTTTAGCTACGTTAAATTTCAGTTGATTTAACAGTGCAAAAATGAAAACATTGTTTTTCAATCATAATTGTCATTATTTCCGTAAGCTGAAAATTATAAAAAAAATCATCAGGTGTTTGTTTAATGTTTTTTCTTTCGAATGGAAAAATCTTTTTCAAAAAAATATTAATTTTTCTGCAAGTTTCATTGTGTTAAATATAGGGGTGGGTGGGTAAATTTCACAGGGTAAAATTGGTGGTACCTTATATATATATATATATATATATATATATATATATATATATAAATGTAATACTTACAATCAGAGTAAGTTTCAGCATTTGCTTCATTTATCTATTTATTTTTGACTGAGTTACAGTTAAATCACATAATAATAAATTAGTCGTTAGTGGTTGAAAGAGGCAAAGTTTAACTGTATATAAAAAAAACTAAAAAAAAAAAAAAAAAAAAAACTATAGAAAAAAAAAAAAAAAAAAAAAACTGAAGCAAATCACTGAAAATTAGTTTTACTTGTATTCCTAATGTCATTATAGAAAATTTTTGTACATTAAAACAAAATACACGCAAATTTCATGGGTGGACTCTTCTGTATAAGCACTTTTTTTCTTTTAAAATATGTTTAATATACACCTGTATATGCCAACATATACGGTATAATATTTTCACAATATTCTTCCTCACTATATTGTAATTCTCTAATTGTACTGAATCGGAAAAGAGAGTAAAAAGTTGTTAGTTTGAGTGGTTTGCTCATAAAAGCCAGTGATGATGGACCAGCCTCTTTTTGAGTTCAATTGTCAAAAGAGACACCGCAAGGGACGGGATGGATATACATATTTTAATGTACAATTTTTTCAATGAGATATTTTATCTGTGAATATTTGTAACCTTAATCTGGATTAAAAAAAAAAAAATAAAAAAAAAAAACTGAGACAAGGATTTCAAATTGGTTGGGTTGCAGTTAAAAACTACCCTTGTCCCATAAATAGTAACTAATGTATAACCGTTATACATTAATATTGTATAAAATGTATATGCAAGTGTATAGTTATTATAGGACAGAAGTATCATAAAAAAAAGAGAAAAGAAAAAGTTACCAAATCTATATTCTATACATACACGAACATATTGGATGGCATGTGATTTATATATATTTATACCCAAAATGAGACTAAATTGCATTTTTGACAAAATGACTTTAGCCCCCCCCCCCGGAAAATAATTTACCAAAAATCAGGGAATTATCGGATTTTAATGAAATTTTCAGTGTTTATGTATCAATGAATGATCTTTATAATGCATTACTTATTTTATTTCAAAACTTTCTCATTTTTTTTTCAGGTTACTTATTTTTGACCCCCCCTTATGTTGGGGCGTAACTTCTTTTTTTTTCAAGTTGGTCTTTCCGTTTTCTAATTACAGTAAACAAAGAGATAAAAGACCGAAGTTATGAATAGAAACAGAAGAAAAATTTTTTTACTGTGGCTTTTCTATGAGAAAATAAGTAATAAATAATTAATTTTTTGGAGATTTCTTTTTTACTCATTTCGATAATTATTTAATTGGCTATTATTTTATAAAAGAAAAAATTATACATCGATATTTTTTCTGCTTAAAAAGGGGGGGGGGGTACATTTTCAATAGAGTTTTTCTTCAAAACGTATACTTTTTTTTCGAAAAAAATAAGGTTTGCATTAAGTAGATATTTATTTCTAGAAACTAAAAATATAACATTTTAAACTTAACATCAGGTTTTTCACATTTTAAATGAATTTTATGCATTAATTTTTTCATAGCAAAAATACTAAATTAAAGTTTTGAAATAAAATAACTGATGCATTATAAAATTTATTAATTGATAAATCAATACTGAAAATTTCATTAAAATCGGATAATTACCGGATTTTTTGTAATTTTTTCCCCATCCCAAATGTTACATTCAAATTGTAAACAACCGCTTTAAAAAATAAACTGCATATGTAATGATATTTTTCTTTTTTTAATGATCGTCATTATGTTACTACTTATCATTTTAGACAAAAGTTTGACCTTAAATAATAGATTTAATTAATTTTAATTAGTTTTTAAAAAGCTAGCAGCCGACAAATTTGGGTATCTCTATTATATACACACGTAAAACGTCTCATAAAATATATTTCGTTCCGGACACACGTCTCTATGAATCCCCCCCCCCATTTTTTTTTTTAGGGTGGAGGGCACAGATATATAAATAAATAAATATAAAAAGAACATAACAAAACTTCAAATTTTACAGTTTAAATGAACTGGATTTCAAAACATTTTAAAACTAATTCTAAACAATGAATTAAAAAAATCGTTGAAATTTACTAAAAGTTTAAAGAAATTATTGTTACATGCATATGTAACAACAATAATCAATACATATTGACAGTCGTATACAACAAATTATAAGCACACAAACTATTTTACACTGAATGGTCTCTTCTTTGTTAACGGCTAAAAAGAGATTTACATTATGAAACAAAAACATTTGACGAAATTACATGTAAAAAGGATAGGTGCGCGCGAAAATTTAGCCATTATTTTTTAAAGTACAGGTATTTAAATAAATAAATAAATAAATATTAAAAAAAAGGAAAGGGGGTGGCGCTTGTTCTGAAGTTGAAATAAAAAGCAATAATGTATTGAGAAAAACAAGTTTTACGCGAGTGAGTGAGAAAGAGAGTGAAAATATGGAATTGGACACATTTATCTAGTTTAAAGAAAATAATTGTCAGTTTTATTCCGTGAGAGAGAGAGGGTAGGGTGTGTAAAGTTTGAGAAAGTTTTTGCTCTCCCCGCATTAAAAAATGCATGAAGAAAAAAATGAATGAATGAAAAAGGGGACACTTACATATACCAATCTGTGGAAGAATTAGGGAAAATAGTTACGACTAAGATCTAACACCACAACCACTACCTATAAGTAAGAAGCTTAAAAACCGGAGAGATTAACCGGTATCTTTCTTTTTCCTCTCTAACTTCCAAGTGGATGTGAGACTTACTAATTTAAACACCTGAGTAATATATTTTCCCCGTCTCATAGGGGGTGTACTGTTGACAAAGTGAGTAAAGAAAAACAGGCACACACTTCAAGGAAATAACTGATGCTTTGCCCTCCCTCGCCCGTGCGAGACGGGGAAAAATAAGAAAATAAAATTTTTGAGTACACTACACTGTACGTACAGTAATGCTACAAGGAAAAAGATCTCTTTTTAAACTTTGTTGTGGATTTGTCTGCTAGAACACCACACACAACATCACAGGAAATGTCAACAACTATGTACTGATTTTAAGGGTGGGGGTAGGTTTTAACCCCCTCTCCTCAGCGACCCTGATCCTCACGACTACCAACCAAATCAACAGGTTAGAAATAGTTTCTCTATCAGTCCTGAAGATCGTATAGACGTCACGTATTAACCACCAACCAGTTTTCACTAATAAATTTGAAGTACAAAGAGCAGCAGGCTGCTAACTAAAAAACAACTTCATATAGTTACGTTAACGCGACTACCAAAGAAAAAAAATGAAAAAATAAAAGTTGAATTCGTTTTAAAGTTCGAGCGCCCTATCCCATCGTGTGGAAGATCCGAAGTAGTCTCGCTGTGGAGTATTGGTTAATTAATTGTGCGTTCGATCCTCACGGGGTACCAAAACACTTGGGTGAGCTAAACTAAATGAAATAAATAATATTAATTATAAATGTGGGGAATAAAGGCGAAACTTAACTTTTTTAAAAGCATTCAAAAATTGAATACTTTTTTCTTTATTCATTACGAACAATACAACAAAAACAAAAACAAGAAGAAAACAAGTACAAAAGTACGAGCGTGCAATTTCACACACACAGTATTACTAAGAGTTCCAACGCTGTGTAGAGTTTGGTAATAGATAATACCAACTTATATCCGTTTTGATTGTATAATATTATACTAGAAATAACATCCTGGTATCTTTGGTTTCGAAGATTTTTTTTCCATATATTAAAGAAAACTATTATGGGTTTTCATTATTTATGGGTGATACTGTTCATGGCTTACAGAAGTCCAAAACTGATGTTGAGAAGATAAGAAACGAATAATGAACTTTGTATATATTGTCCAGCTCATAAGGGTTGTTGGTTGATTGGATTTTACCGCATCTCAACCTTTGGGTTATTTTATGCTGAAAACGTTTTGTTTTATTCATTATTATTTTGTATTCTATTTTTTTCTAACTCAATTTTATTTTAAACACATTTTTTAAGAACTCATCTATTTTTATCTATTTAACCCAGAGATGGGTCCCTAACTGCTACTACCACTCTGGGTCAAAGTGGACCTGAGAGTAATGCGATGAATAGGTACACTCCACCCCCCCACAACTCCAGAATGGCAACCTCACCACTAGATGCAGTTTAACATCATATCCTGGACACTAAGACCCTCAGTCACTGCCTTCTAGCACATATATGATAAAAAGGGTTGGGGGTTGCCATAAGGGCAATAGGGTTGAGATAATCATATAGGTGCTCAGGCTTGACATGACCAGCTGATTGATCTGAGGGGGCCACTCCACCTGCCATCTAGCCTAAGTAGAGTGTTGCATGTCATGGACTGATCAGCTACCAGGATTTTGTCATTATGGGTCACCATCCACAGCCAACAGGTGGCCCCATTGGGGGTGGGGTGGGGTACCCTTCTGCAGAGGTGCAGTCAGATCATCAGGATAATTCTGACTCAGAATTATCCTGATGATCCATTAGGTGAAACCTAGGTAAGTAATTTCTGACTTGCTTTATAGTTTTGCTCTACTTTTACATATCTAACTTATGTTACTCTTTCAGTGTTTTTTCTTTTAGCCAGTTTATTACAGCACTGATAATTTGGTCTTTTTTTTTTTTTTTTTAAAATATATATCTTTTTATCCATACAGCAGTTTGTATTTTATTCCTTTATTTACAAATTACATTATCGTTTTTTCCCACATCATCAAGGTTTTAAAAATAAAAATGAAGATATATATATATATATTATATATTATATATATATATATATATATATGCTGATCATCTTCTTACAAATTGAGAAACTCAGGATAAGAGAGAGAGAGAGAGAGAGAGAGAGAGAGAGAGAGAGAGAGAGAGAGAGAAGATTGAACTCAATTTGTGGTGTTAACTTTGGAGTCAAATTTTAACAGCAATTTTATCTTTGATAATCAAAACAAAACTTTCTTTTGAACGGTCAGTCTAGTAAATTAACCTTTTATTTACTTGGGTTCCAGATCAGTTAAGTTGGCAGATTTTTGCAGCTTTGTAAAAACCAAAGATATATATATATATATATATATATATATATATATAATAAATAAACTGGTTTCCACATTACTAAATCTGAATTTATTATCAAATTACCATTGGAATGATACAGAAAAGTGACAAAGGAACTATAATTAACCTGAAGTTTTTGAGACACTAGTCACTTTGCTATGAAACAATGATAAGCAAGCTAGTCTTAAGGACTTATTACTAGTGTATGTATTTACCAACCCCTTTGCACAAGCAGTATGCAACACAAGATCAATTTTTAAACTGAGTTTAACAAATTTGAATTCAGAGTATCCCTTTTCCTTGATCGGTTACCATACCAAGACTAAAAAGCCGAGTTTGTTCTACTATTTACCTCTAGCTGGAGGGAGAATAGTTGGATTCATACCTTTCCCAAGTGTATTAGCACTGTATAAAATGCTAACAGCCTTGTCACAGGTTTGAACTAGAGTCGCAGTGTCCGTTTCCTATGATGATCACCATTACATGATAAATGTCTCCATAGACATATTACTCATATGCTGAGATGGATTGTCACTGGGTGTTCCATATTTGTGGATTTATACTAAAACTACGCTTACACTTAATGAGGTATGAGAATCAGTATGAAAATTCTGTATAAGAATTTCAATGAAGTTAGAATCAATACCATAGTTGTGGTATAATAGTTAGCAAGATAAATTAGCAAACCACTGTTTGTGAGTTCAATTCTAACTGAGTGCCTCACACTTCTGACCTTGTGTCAAAACTAAGCCATGCTTTGTAAATAACACCACAGTATCCCCCCACATCAGAAAAAAAAAAAAAAAAAAGAGCTAAGTGTTGGCTATTTAAGTGACACTTCTCCTTTGAAATCAAAGAGTGTTTCTTGTGTGAGGAGGGAAAGGCGCAAATGATGGCAGTAATAAAAACATCTACCAGAGTGGATCAATGAGTCTGTAGCCTGTACATAGCTGTTCAAGCCTAGATAAAATCAAGGTTTCAAATGCTGACTTTCAAGGCAAGCAGGCCCTCTTCATTTGAATGATATATATATATCATAACCCCCCTATCTCACCCCCACCATCTAGCCTTGTAACACAAATCAGCTTAGGCAATATATTCAGTAATAATTCATAGTAGTTATAAAATCTCCAAGTCCTTTGATTTGATAGACACCCTATCAGTGTTTGATTTCAGAGGCTCATTATTGATGAGAAGACATTTTAGATGACTATTAAGAAAAAAAGAGAAAGAAGCTTGCACACTTAATTTATCTTTTAAATAAAAAATAAAAACATTTTAAATTAAGCATATTTTGTATTTTTATATATTACTAAGCTTTTTTGAAAGTTTGCTACCGTACCTCGATAAATCCAGAGTTATTTCCCTTAGAACATTAGATTCTCACAACTGATAGCGCTACTGTTGTGTGTGTGTGTCGATATATATATACACAGGCAAGATATCAGTGATTTCATAATTATACAAGATCAACTGTAAAAATATCCATGATGATATTGATGCCTCTATTTAGGAAGGTGTGAATGATTATAATTAGCATTTAATAGTTATGTTATACTGAGAAGTTGAATGATTAAAAAAGGAAGTTCAGCATGAATAGAGAACTCACAAAATTGTAATATATTTGCAAATTGGACTGGATATTGCTCTTTTTTCTTGGACATTGTAAGTGTATTGTTCTAATTAAAAAATCTGGTTTGGAGCCATTTTTGTTGAGTTATAGTTATATATATATTACATAAACGATATATACATGTCTTTACACCAATATAATGTGAATTTTAGTGGTATATAAATATATGCATATGACTGATCATTTAAGTAAAGTTGTTATAACTAACTAACTCACTAACTATATATATATATATATATATATACACACACACACACACACATATACATACACACAATTATATACATACATATTATATTATATTATAGCTATCTATCTATCTATATATATATATATATATAAGAATTATTAAAAAGAATTTAAGCCAGGGTAATAACTTACAACTCCAAATTTCAGGTCTTCAATTTTCTTTTATAATTGTTAATATATTGGGGTATTGTTCAGAATTTTTGTGTATTTATCACTGTAAAGATTTTCTGGCTTTGAGGAGATTTTGGCATATTATATATATATATATATATATATATATATATATATATATATATATATATATATATATATATATATATATATCATATCATATCATATAGATAATATAAGTGCTATATGTATAATTAAAGTGCTCAATATCATGGATAGAGCATTTATATCTAAGTTAAGGTAGCATGGACATGGAGTTAATGGTTCCTGTCATTAACCAGGCACCGTTAAGTCCATGTCCACACAACCTTAACTAAGATGTGTGTGTGTATGTGTGTGTGTGTGCGCGCACATGCACAAGCATTTATTTATCTTTTTTTCTTCTTATTGGTTTGATATGAACATTTTTCTTATTTCCTATCAGATTTATTTCCTTGATTATTGTCACTTAGGGATTTCTGGATTTCACTCATATTATGAGTATGGATCAATATGTCTTCATTACATCAAATAAAAACAGGAAATAAAAATAAATTAACAAACCTTATCAATCCAGAAGTTGGTTGGAATTGAACCATAAACCTCCTTGCTGTTAGTTTGCTACTCAAGGTCGGAATCTGAGATGACAATTTCTTCACTGTTACTCAGATGCTTTCAGGCATAGCTCAGGGTTAGATATTGTCAATATTCACAGGGTAATGGAAATTGCAATTTTATTTTTACCTTGTATCATTTTAATTTATTAAGATGTAAATATATTTGCTGAAATGTGCATATGAAAGTCTTGATTAATTTGAAGGATTCCAGTTTCATATAATCCAGTCACGTTTTTATTTTACGGATCTAAAAATGATCAATATTGATTCCAATGGAATGTATCTTCTCTCTTCTAAAAGTTGACAATCATCACTCTCCACAGCTTCCTTTAGCAGTAAACTGAAATTAATATTTGTTCTTAGGAAGAATAATGGAGTGTGGATTTAGGATTATCCTTGAATACATTTGACCAACCATCCTAAATTAGAGAGACCAAATCTACCATGGAAGGTGAGGGAAGAAGTAGATTCATGCCTTTCTGTGATTCATGTGAATGTAAATGGACCCAATTAAAATGTAAAAAGTTCACCAATTCTGCTTCTATGCTGATAAGAGTTAAACTGTTGACCCACACTCATGTGAGTGTGGATCAATAAGTTTGCAGCCCAATAACTAATTAGCCAAAATTTGATCTGAAATTTTCACTCTATAATGTTCGATCTATGTGATTAATATTCATCACTGAATTAAATGTATTGCCAAGTAGAAATGTGTGAATTTTCTTTTGCATTGGTTTTGCAAATATATACAAGTATATGCTCACAGATGCATACATACAGAGGCTATATACAGGTACATAAATACACACACAGGTTATATATACACACACACACACACACACACACAGGTTATATACAGGCACACACACACAGGTTATATACAGGTACACACACACACACACAGAGGTTATATACAGGTACATACACACACAAGTTATATACAGGTACACACACACACACACAGAGGCTATATACAGGTGCATAGGTAGAATTTATACATACACATATATAACAGTATTTAGTAGTTGAAATGGTTACATTATGCCCTAGCCCCACTTGAGCATCCATTCTTTTTGTGCTCTGTCAGCTAATGTTTTCCAAGGACACATTTAATGAGAAATTTCTATAGTCTACACATGCTGCCAAGTTGATAATATTGTGATTAGTTGATAAATTTTATGAGACTGGAGGTGTACAAGGTCATTTTTAAACAGAGTTTAACTGGTTTGAATTTAGAGTCTTCTTTCTCCTAGACCGGTTGGCATACCAAGATTAAAGAGCCCAGTCTGCCCTACTATTCTAACTATGGCTTCAGGAAGAATAGTTAGATTCATACCTTTCCCAAGGGTATTAGTGCT
The DNA here is from genome assembly GCA_023376005.1 of Doryteuthis pealeii. Lineage (NCBI taxonomy): Eukaryota > Metazoa > Mollusca > Cephalopoda > Myopsida > Loliginidae > Doryteuthis > Doryteuthis pealeii. The sequence continues at coordinate 38,788,348 of CM042157.1, read as the reverse complement.
ATATATGAAATGCAGCCTTATCCCAGCTTTGAATTTGGGTTCCTGTGTTTATTTCCTCAACTGATAGCAGATATAAGACCACACATGTCAGTGCATGTATACATATAAGCATATTGTAAACAATATATATATATATATATATATATATATATATATATATATTGTGTGTGTGTGTGTGTGTGTGTGTGTGTGTGTGTGTGTGTAACCCTCTTGGTTTATAATTTCTACAATAGCAAGGACCAGATAGAATAGATTGAAGACAATAATAAAGGATAATCTCTTGATGAGAAGCAATCTTACATCCACTTTTGCTTTGGGGAAGCCTGTTTAAACAGACCAGCTGCTCTACCAACAAAGCTATAAGAGCCACTAGTTTGGGAAAGCTAAAATCAAATCAAACTAATTCTTACTAAAAACTTTAATAATATTTTCAAGAAAGATTACTTAGAATATATAGGTTATTCAACATAAATGAAATTTGCATACTATTGACATAGAAATTAAAGTAATTACCCCCCACCCCTTTAATTTCTATGTCACCCTCTTAAAAAAAAAAGGAAAAAAAAAAAAAAAAAAAAGAAGAATGTATGGAGATTATCAGCAAGAGAAGGTATAATGTTTTACTTACAGGCTGGGCATTCTTCATGGTGAAAAGTTTTCTTTTTATTGCATTTTTCATGGGAGTGAATTCTGAATAAAAAAAGAAAAAAAATTAATACAAATTATGAATAAAAAATTAAATACACTAGCAGAAAATCAAATTGACATAGCAATAAACACAATAACAATGCTTAAAAAAAATAATCAATGAATGTCATCGAAAGGTTAACTTTTATGTCTTTATGTTTAATTGTTAGTCAAGCTAGGCCAGCAGACTATTGCTAGAGATATGGATACTCACTGGGTGCCCTATAATTCTGACTTGGTGTTGAACTAAGATAAACTCAGTAAATGAATATTTAATAAATTCAGAGATATAATTGATACAAGTTAAAAACAATTGTTTGGGAAAAACAAGAAAAAGAAGGAGGAGGAGAAGGAGGAAGAAGTAGGAAAAGGGAGAAGAAAGAGTAGAAGTGAAAGGAAGAAAAGAAGAGGAGAGAGAAGAAAGAGTAGAAGTGAAAGGAGGAAAAAGAAGAGGAGGGAGAAGAAAGAGCAAAAGTGAAAGAAAGAAAAAGAAGAGGATGAGAAGAAAGAGTAGAAGTGAAAGGAAGAAAAAGAAGAGGAGGGAGGAGAAAGAGCAGAAGTGAAAGGAAGAAAAAGAAGAGGAGGGGGAAGAAAGAGCAGAAGTGAAAGGAAGAAAAGAAAAGGAGGGAGAAGAAAGAGTAGAAGTGAAAGGATGAAAAAGAAGAAATAAAATAAGTAGGAAAAAAAAGGATGAATAAAATAATATTAGACTAAAACAAAAAACAAAACAAAGGGAGGTGGATGTGGTAAAAAAAAAGAAGTAATATTAAAAAGAGAAAAAAAATGAAAGGATAGAAGAAAAGAAGAATTTGAAAAAAAAATGAAAAGAAAATTAGAAAGAAAAGTAGAAGGAAACTTATGGAAAAAATTATGAATGAAAGAAAGAAGATGAGAAAAAAGTGAAAGGATTAAAAAAGGGAAGAGAAATGAGAGGAAAAAAGGAGTTAATATGGGTGTAATAAAGATAGATAGATATAGAGAAAGAGAGAGAGGTAAGAGTGAGATAAAGAAGAATGAAAAAAGACAGGTGGAAAAGAAGAAGGACAGATATGGAAGAAGAGAAAATTATATATATATATATATATATATATATATATATACACACACAATTTTAATAAATAAAATGTATATATATATATATATATATATATATATATAATTCATCTCCTCTCTCTAACACTCCTACTGTTTTTAGTAGGAGTGTTAGGAAGAAGAGGTGAATAAGATGAGGAGGATGTACAGAAATTCCAGTGATAATGAGAAATCTTTAATCAATTTCATTTAATATTGTTATCAGTGAATGAGTCAGCCCCACCCTTTTTTGAAGTTATTCATCCCAGGGCCCAAGCTATTATTATAGAAGACATAAAAATAGGATAACTTAATTGTTCTTATACTTACATAAAATAATAATGATAATAATAAGAAAGATAATCAAGACAATAACAACAACAACAATAATAATAGATTTTGAAGGTTAAATCAAATTGAGTACTTTGGTTCTATATGAAGGGAAAGTGGTTAAAATATTAAATTTAACAAAAACGATTTAAAATGAACAAGTAATAAAAATAGATAAAGATGGATGATGAAATAGAAGAGAATGTATAAAGGAGGGGAAAAATTGAGAGAGGTATCTTTTGTGAAATTAATCAACAAAGGAAAAATATTTGAAAAAGAATAGGACTAAAGAAAACTTTCCATATCCAGGAAAATAGAAAGTAACCAAAAGTTAAAGTGTGCAAACATTAAATTTATATATATATATATATATATATATATATATATATATATATATATATGTGTGTGTGTGTGTGTGTGTGTGTGTGTGTATATACACACACACACACATACACACACACACTCAGACACACAAATCTGAGTAAATGCATGCAAACATGAGTATATATGCACAAACTGTCAAGATCTATTTTCCATCTTCCCCTCTCTCTCTCATATATATATATATATATATAAGATATCTTTTACCAGTTTTCTTTTTCTCTATCTTCCTCTTACAGATGATTTTAAATGCACACACATCTAAATACATGTGTTTGCAGATACATCAATCTTTTATTTTGCACAAAAATATTCTACAGTCATTGTCAATGCACTTTATCCAGTGAATATTAATTCTATAAGACATTACAGAGTCAAAAGCAGAGATCAGAATTCAGCTAATAATGTCAAGTCTGGTTACAGACTTATTGATCCAACTACTTGTTCATATGTACACATATAATTTAATATATAGAAACATACACCCATATATGAAGTTTGCATACAAACATAGACAATCAGATTGACACGTTTCACTAAAAGGATAGCTACTCCAGAATTAATTTTATTATAAAAGAAAGATTTTCTTCTTCTTGTCAGTTGCAGATTTTTTTTCTTCATTTGAAAGCGGCTAGTGAAATATGGCAGTCCGATTTTCCATGTTATCTTTTTCTCTTATCTTTCATATATATATATATATATATATATATATATATATATATATGAATGAGGTGCCTCCATTTATGAGAAGCATGTCTGTGAGCAAATGTACACATTTACCTATAGATACAAATGAAATGATAGATCTAGATAAAGAAATATCCACGTTGATGGATATAGATGGATTAATTAAGCAATTCCCTACTCCTTATCCATATTAATGTGGGTGAAGAAGAAGAAGAAGAAGAACTTATTGAAATTCTTATTCCACCCATTTACAGTACTTACAAAAAAATATACCTCTGTAACATTTAGATGTACATGAACACTCACAAGCTATCAATCTATATACGTGTTTCATTATCATTATCTATATGAAAATCTTCCATGTCTTTAAAAAAAAAAAATTTTGCTATCCTCTTCATCAATATCTTCATTTTGCTGACATCATCTTTACTGACCTTAAATTATCAACAGTGATATAACCATGATCCTTAGAACTGACATCATTAGTCACATGTCTCAAATGTGAGTGGGTGAATGTTTGTCAAAAAGGGAAAGATATGTGACATGTAGGCAAATATAATTTATATGCATACAGGATATGACACAAACACACACATTTATAGATACCTACAAGATGGCAAGATTAAAACTGTGTGTGGGCATAAAAAAGATACACACATGACTATATATATATATATATATATAATTGCCCATAAATAAGTACATCCCTAATATATTGTAACTGAGCAACTAAAAATAAAATTGCATATCTATAAGAGGTGTATCATTGTGATTGCTACATATTCATATTGCTGGTTAGAAACTTTCAATGCTGCCAAGTTTGGTCATGAATAATGCCTAATAATACTTGTTTTGATTGCATAAAATTCCATGAGAAATGATAAAATCTTCATATTTTTTATTTTAAAAATTGGTAGGGTTCTACTTATTCATAGCTGATATTATATATATATATATATATATATATATATATATATATATATATATATAAAGGAAAGCTATCAAACACATATTATAACTGTGTGTATTTATCTACTGACCTATCATATATAAAAGCATAATTCCTCTAAAAAATGATATTATTCATGCATGGATTGGCACTTCTGTTAAGGATCAGGGTATAGTATCTGTACCCTCTAACTAGGATCAAAGTGTAGTTTGTTTTTTGTATCCACAGCAATGCCAAGGTTAAAAAAAAAACATTTAGATGAACAGTTTTTATTTGGAAAAAAAAAACCCATAAAACATTTAATACTCCCTCAAGAATAAATGCAAAATAACCAGAGGTATAAATTTATAGATAATAGTTGGAGTTTTTATTTCTATCACATTTAATTTACATGTTACAGATACTCCACTCTGATCCTAGGCAGAAATACCAAAGTGTGACAATTTGATATGGCTTACACTTTTATCCTCAAAGTTAAAACAGACAGATGAATAAAGAAACAAACATCAAAAAAGTACCACTGTTTATTATATATATATATATATATATATATATATATATATATATATATATATATATATATAAACAGTGATCCATGAAGATGTTAATGCTTGAATTTAGGAATGAGTGATGGAATCAAATTAGCATTTCATAGTTATCTCTTTTGCATCAAGAATTTGGATGATTAAAAACCAAAGATCTTCAGCATATATGCAGATCTCACAAAATTATCATTCAGTTGCAAATTGAACTTGAAATACTATTAGTCTCTAAGCTGGAACATTCACCTATTACTGATAAAAATCCCGCTATATAGTGCTGTTTTTGCTGGGTTGCTGTTACATACAAAAAAACATAATGAGGACTTTAGTGTACATATGCACCTGTGTGTACATTGTAGAGAAAAAAAATCACATGATATATCAGGTATGTTTGTATGTATATAGTGAACTGGTGCACACGCACACGTGCACAGATGCACCGACATACATAATCCATAATCTTTATTTACATGTATTTTTCAATCAGCAACATAGACCTTACAAGTGAACATGCAAAGCAACTGCAGATCAATACATCTCTGATCTATTAATCTTTGATCAAATGACATTGAGAAGTAATTACTTCATGAACACTTGGTTCATCATTCACTTGCATCTTCTTTTTCTTTTTTCTTTTTATATACATTCATATATTAAATATGTAAACAAATGCCACACAAATGAGTCAGAGAGAGAGAGAGAGAGAGAGAGAGAGAGAGAGAGAGAGAGAGAGAGAGAGAGGGGAAGGATTTGTACCATAATCAGACCAATCCTTCACAATCAATCCACCACTAACCAATCCATTTCAAGGAACTTGGACCAGTGATCTTTTAATGGATGAGTCTGTGACCCAGCACTTGGGTCATGCCCCAGCCTTTTTGCCTATATATTGTGAGACATATATATATATATATATATATATATATATATATATATGTATATGTGTGTGTGTGTGTGTGTGTGTGTGTGTGTATCTCATTAAATATTAAGGGCCAAGAGTTTTTGATAACAGACATTTTATTTCATTTATATTCTCTTCTAAAATGTGCAGAGATTTAAAGATAGTTTGCAGGAAATTATTTTCTTTGTTTTTTCTTTCTTTCTTTTAAGCTTAAGTAATCTTAACTGTTTGTGTAATCATCATCATCATCATGATCATCTGTGAAATTAGGTAAATGTTAGGGTTTAATAAAGTATAAATGTAATAGAATATTTGTTCATAGGAAATTTTATTCTTTAATATTTTGTGAACAGGAAAACCAGCTGCCTCTATGTAAAAGTGGTAGTTAGGTATGTAAGCAGAAGGGATATATATATATAAAAAAAATATATATATAGGTAGGTAGTTAAATAAGTAGAGAGAGGGGGATAGATATACAGACAGGTTGGTGGGTATTATATAAAAAGACCGAGATAGATATTACTAAGCTCGTGAGGAATCATGTACCATTTTTTTATAAGGAATCTTTTTGTTTTGGAAATAAGAATAAGAAATTAATTATTCAATAAAATAATTATGAACCGTAATGAAAAACTATTTTCCCCTCCATTTTTATACATTCTGGCAATTATTCTGACATAGAATTGTACAACCCCACAGCTAGCTGTATTATGATACGGCTCTGGGCAGATGATAGAAAAATGGAAGAGTGACAAAAATAATAGCTGAAGTTAAGTGACATTCTACAACCATTCACCCTGTGTTCATTTGTGTGTGTACATGCACACATATATGTACACTTGACAGAAATCTGACCTTTAAAATCACTCTGCATCCTCAGAAATTCTGTAGAAGATAAACAATCTCAACTAGTATGGAAGTCAGCAAATGAAGTTAACAGAAAGAAAAGCATGTCTAAATAACAACTAAAAGCTGCCAGCCAAGAAGAAAGACTTCAGAAGTGGAAAATTTTTTCAAGAATCTGCTTGGAAACCTTCCTGAAATCACAGATAAACATACTGAACAAATTATTAATGGTGAACTAGGCATCAAACTTGGACATTTTATGGAAGATGAACTTGACACAGTTCTGAAAATCAGAAAAGCTGCAGATCTTGAGGAAATACTTCCTGAAGTATGGAAGACAAGGAAATTTGATGACATAATTCTTCAATTATGCAACACAGTGTATAAACAAAACACAGTGCTGTATCCTCTCCTTCCAGAAAAAAGGTGACCTTGGAATCACTTATTGCCCTGCTTCTCAATCATATCCAATCTGAAGTTTAGAATTTTTTTAGGAATAATTAGAATGGTTTTCAGAGAAGTCAATCTACAATTTCTCAGATTCTGACTATTCAGTGAATCATTGAAGGAGTATATGCAAAAAATCCCGACTAAACTTGTAGCTTATGGTCTCCCTAAAAAAACTGTTATTGCTATAATGATGCTCAACAAAACCAGAAAAGCAATGATTTGCTCCCCTGATGGTGACACAGATTACTTTGAGATTGTCACTGGACTATTACAAGAAGATACCTTAGCACTAATTCTATTTCTAATCTGCCTAGATTATATACTACAAATGTCAATAGATCTAATGAAAGAAAATGGTTTCACACTAAAAATAGGCAAACAGCAGGCAATATCCCACAGAAAATATTATGGATGCAGACTATGCAGGTGATCTAGTGCTCCTTGCAAATATACCTGCTCAAGCCAATTCTCTGCTGTATAGTCTAGAGTATGCAGCAAGAGGTATTGGTCTCTATATGAACTTGGATAAAACAGAGTTCATGTGTTTTAAACAAGATGGTTCCATTTCCACATAAACAGTTTCAACTAAAATTGGAATATATATTTTTGCATTCATATTGTACACACACATATTATATATATATATATATATATATATATATATAGTAAATGAATCAACTTGGTATGCATGAGAAATTAGTTAGTCTACTCTTTCTCAGGAAATATTGACAGTAACTTCTCTTAATATTTTCATTAGTTTATTTTTTTCTTATTTATTTTTGTTGGTACAATTCTATGATTTGTCTATAGAAATAGCATGAGGGCTTCAAACTGCTTTCATATTAAATCATAAAATCATTCTTCAAATCTAATGTTCTTCTCTGCAAAAATAGTTCCAGGATTTCTACTTACTCGTACCACTGCTCCTTCACTTTTTCTCAATATCTTCTTTTGAATAAATCATATTTATTTTTACTTGAACATACAGCCACTCTATTTATCCAAACAGAACCTCTCTCTCTCTCTCTCTCTCTCTCTCTATATATATATATATATATATATATATATATATATATATATATAGCTTGCTACTTTCATAAGTAAAGAGTGCTCAATATCATTGATAGAGTATGTATATCTAAGTATCTAAGTTAGGGTAGTGAAGACAAAGCCAAGGGTGCTGGTAACTGTCTCCTGGCTATTACGTTTTTCAAAACAATTTGATTTGAAAATCGCATAGGCAAGAAACAGCTAATTACTAAGTGCTGTCTACTTAATGTCTTCACTACCCTAACTATATATATATATATATATATATATATATTTATATATAGGATGCTTCAAAAAAATGAAAAACACTGAACTTTTCTCATTAATAAAGAATTTTGGATAATGGCACTACTTTGCTTTTATTTATTGCTGGAGGTGTCTATTACTATTATTCAACATTTAACCTGTTTAGTTTCCTTGGCCTAGACTATGTAGTTACTCTAGTATTTACATAAAAATTGTTTTGCAATAATATATATATATATATATATATATATATATATATATATAGCCGTCATCTAATGAAGACTTTCTTGGTGGCATAGATTTTTCTATTTCTGTTTTTTTGCAACATATGCATGAAATTATATATGCACAAACCCAAATATAATCCTAATATATAACTCATTATTTTATATACATAACACACACATACACAATATAAATAGAAGGTTGCATGTATAAACCAATTGTATCTGCTCTAGTTTGTGTACAACAGTCCTTAGTAAAGTGCTGATGACATTTTTATTCTTAAGGATTCTGAAATACATTTAGATGTCAGCCATTAATATTTTGTATTTTGACTGGAGGCTGATCATTTACTTCAACCCTAATACAATCACAGCGGGAAATTTGTTGAAAATAAGGCACATTCCCAATTGTAATCATTTTCTAAGTAACATACACTTCTTCTCAATAACTTCAATTTTCAGGATGCAAATGATATGCTGCCCAAAAGTTCAGAGAATTTGACCCCCATCCCAAAAAATAATGTACATTATTTTTGTTTTTGTTTAAAGTAGGTTTAAAACCTAAAAATTTAAAAGACTTGCAAGAATTTCATTCTGTTACTGTGTATTTCAATGAGTTATTGACAATCTTCAGATAGATATGAAAGTTAGAAAGTTAATGGTCTTTTATATTTATTTTCAAATAATGAAGAAAAAATACTCACCAATAATTATTTGTAATATAGGAAGTATGCAAATTAACACACAAACATACACACATACCCTAACAACTAGTTTCTCAAGTCTCCTTCAATGTGTGTCTGTGTATATATATATATATATATATATATATATAAGGGTTTTACAGTTTGCTTGAAGCATTATACGTATGTGTTTAAAATAGAAATTAGAAGGCAATTGACAATGCAATGGAATAGGTGATGAAAATTATGTTTATTTACCTGTTTCCTAAATATTTTCGGGATAAATCCCATCTTCAGAGGTTTTAGAAGTACTTGTGTTTTTTTTAGTACTTATCTTACAGCGCTGGCGTAAACGTTTGTTGTTATTAAGTTAAATAAAGGAACGCTGGATGTTTGAAAATGTTCGGGTTTTTCGTCGGCCCGTTCGTGCATGCGCGTGTGCAGTTTCAAATATGGATCTTCGAAATTCTTTTAATTCTTTGACTATGTCAAATTCAGCCTCGCTCAGGCGTAGTGAAATAAGAGTTTTACAGTTTGCTTGAAGCATTGTACGTTTGTGTTTAAAATAGAAATTAGAAGGCAATTGACAATGCAATGGAATAGGTGATGAAAATGATGTTTATTTACCTGTTTATGCCAGCGCTGTAAGATAAGTACTAAAAAAAAAAACACAAGTACTTCTAAAACTTCTGAAGATGGGATTTATCCCAAAAATATTTAGGAAACAGGTATTATCAATTGCCTTCTAATTTCTATTTTAAACACATACATATAATGCTTCAAGCAAACTGTAAAACCCTTATATATATATATATATATATATATATATATATGTGGAGAAAAGTAGACAAACACAGGATGTTGTGGAAACTTGATGTTTCAACATCCCGTGTTTGTCTACTTTTCTCCACATACTGTCGGATTAACCTCCTCACATTTCTACCATATATATATATATATATATATATATATATATACAGACACATATATATATATATATATATATATATATATATATATATATATATATATATATATATATATATATATTCAAAGCAATGTGACTTGAAGGTAAGTGGCTAATACGCTGCTTTTAAACCAATGGTAAAAAAACGCTTTTGATTGTATAGTATTTCATGATCTCACAAAAGAGTAGTAGTAAAAGTCCATCTTACACCTTCAGTCCAAATTGCCCAAAACTTAAAGTAACATCTTGATATATACTTACTGAGTACAATTTTGCCCAATATTGTGTTATGTCTAGTTGCCTTGAAAATCAGCATTTGAAATCATGACTTTTATCTTTGCTCAAACTCCAATCACTGGTGCCAGAAAAACTGCTTCAACCCTTAAACAGACCTCAAACCCTACACATTCAGATTTTACAGCAGTGGTTTCTTATTCACATGTGCAGGTAGGAAATCTATTGCCTAACAATGAAAAAAAAAAAAAAAAAGTAGGTTTCATGCAACAAATGCTAGGGTGAGTCAAAAGTTTTGCAACATTTTAATAACTTAAAAAAATTTTTTAAAAGTTGCAACAAAAGCAGCTGAGCATTCAAAGTAGAGGTATTTGTGTTGCACTGTCTGAAGCCAGTTCTTTGATCTCACGCTGATACCAGTTTTTGTCCCACAAAGCAAAGAACTTCACTGAAGCTTCCATCTCCTCACCATTATTGCAAAACTTTTGACTTGCTCTAGTATTTAATTTTTAACAAATTCTTTCGTTGTCAAGACTTATGGTCAAATCATGCTGAAAGCACTGGTTCTCATTTGATCATTGAAGTTAAGCAGCAATAAACCTGTTCAATTCTGTGATAGGTGACCACTCAAAACAAATCAAAAGAATCATCTCCATATGTTTTTTTTATTTTCTTATTTTGTATTTATTTCTATGGAAATAAAAAAATCAATTATATTCGATTTATTTTTGTGGAAATATCAAATTTTATAATCTTCAAAATAATAACATTTCATTTGCATGTTTTATGTTGTCATTCTTTTTTGTCTTTTTAAAAATAATCCTGGAATTTCCACATGAACAGATAATACACTCTGATCCTTGGGGAGTGACACTTTGATCCATGGCAGAATGCTGATTGTGTATTATCTTTACAACTCTGACATTGCTTATTATTAGAGGCACAAAATCTAAGGTTGATTTTTATTAGAACAAAGGAGTATATATATATATATATATATATATATATATATATATATATATATATGACTTTCTTTTATATAATTAACATGTCTGTTTTTTTTTCTTTCTTGGCTTTTATTTTTCCTTACTTGACATTGGGCAGATAATAAGTATCATGCAATGAAATGATATACACATTCTAAAGTAAGTGCTATAACATGTTTAAAGTCAGTAAAATGTTTCAATATCACATGAAGGGGGGGGGGAAGAGGGTGAATGGCAAGAGACTTGGATAGGAGGAATAGGAAAGAGAAAGGGTAAAGGGGCAGCAAAGGGGAGGTCAAGAAGTCGAGAGAGAGAGAGAGAGAGAGAGAGAGAGAGAGAGAGAGAGAGAGAGAGAGAGAGAGAGAGAGAGAGAGAGAGAGAAGAGCTTTCAGGAATTCTTTTGAATAATGGCTGTCTTACAAATAATCACTTAGCTTCTTTCTGGCTGCCATGGCAATGGTCGAAAGCAGAAGAGGATGATTTGTTACAAAAGATAAAGGAAGTAACTGAAATAGAGTAGAAATGTAGCCAAAGCAAAATCTCTTCTCATATGCTTAAATGACAGTTTAACTTTGAGAGGAAAAGTAGCCACAGATGGTCCAACGAGTCAAGAGGATCCAATCATATCAATAAGAAAGATAAAATGATGAACCAAGGTAGAAAACATTCCTTATGCAATTGTGTGCAAGTCATAAATGAATGATTTTGAAGTGGTAGGAGTCTCTACATATAAAAGTGTAGTGTACACACACACACACACACACACACACACACACACACAAGAATAGCTTGATATGTAGCTATTATTATTTGTTTGTTATGCATCTCCTTTTTTTATCTTCTCACATCAACCTTAAAAAAAATCCTTGTACATAACACACACACACACACACACACATATATATATATATACACACACACACACCAATCCCTCTGCACAAGTAGGGTGTGACACAAGATCAATTTATTAAGTGGAGTTTTAACCGGTTTGAATTCAAAGTTTTCTCTATAGATGGGTTGGGTAGCCAAGATTAAAGAGTCCAGTATGCCCTAATATTTACCCATAATTGGAGGGAGAATAATTGGATGCATACCTTTTCCAATGGCATTAACTCTATGTGAAAAGCAAACAGCCTTGTCCAGGATTTGAACTCCAGTTGCTTTGTCCATTTTCTATGGTTGATAACCATTACACCACACACCTTCACTTACACAAAAAACATACACTATTAATATAATATTAGTTATTAGCTGAATTTTTCAATGCTTAATGTTCAATCTCTATGATTAGCATTAACCACTAAAATGCATAATGTTGAAAGATCCTGCCGCTTTGAATATTTCAAGAATCAATTACTGGGTCTTAATGTATGTTGGCAAATAACCAGAGGGAACCTTACTGCACATGCATAAACACTTATCTCCTATTTTTTTGTATTACTATTTCTTAGTTTACACTGCTGGAAAAAGGGATTCTCTTTCCATATAGATAGTACTCCTGAAGAAGGCAAAAAAATGGATTGATTGAAACATGTTGGAAAGCACATAAATAATAAGAACGAGTTCAATAGTCTCAATAATTGTTATAATGATAATATTTTCTCTTGGCTATTTTCTAAATGCTGCAATGGCCTTGTGGTTGTTTACTTCCTGTTTTAAATATTCATAAATATCCTTAAGTTCTTGACAGAGCTTGTTTTGAAAGGAAACTTTAAATTATCTTTAAATTGCATTCACTAGTTTTATTGCTGAGTTGTTTAGTATTCAAAACAAAGCTTTTAGGGGAATAAACTTATTCTAGGTTTAAAGAAAAATAACCAAAACAAAAATAGTACTTAATCTCTCATGGGGTGGGCAAAAATTATGTGTATGATAGCCATACTCTAACGCCCTGTTGGTGGGGCTTAGAATATGCTGACTGTATCTCCTGCAGAGGGATAAGACTCACCCAAATGGATGTCCTAGACATGACACTAAACTGCATCTGATGGTGAGGCTCCAGTTTTGAAGATCTGGTGAGTGTGGAGTACACCTTCATTGCTATTACTCTCATCTACTATGAGAAGTAGTACCTGTTAGGGTCCCATCTATGGGTTAAATAGATCTGTTTAAAAATTATTTGTATTTGAGGACCATGTGCAGAAAAAAAAATCTTGAAAAACAACTACACAAAAAATGTAAATATGAGTGTACAATGAATGTGATTCCCTAACCTCTAGACATAAAATAACACTAGACGGGTTGACATGCCATTAAAATCAATCAATTAATCAAAGCCCTATTCTAATAGTAATGTTTGTATTAATTCCTAACATATGAAATCCCTTTCTTTCTGGTAAAGTAAAATCATCAGCAAATGCAGTCACATTATATACACCATAACCTTAAGTTGCCAGTAATACATTAATTCCTAACCACTAACAATTCCTTTCTTCCATATTTTCAATACTTAAGAAGTTATTTGTATTATACATTATCGCTCATAAAGATATACACCCCAACCAATTTTCTTTTAGTAAAAAGTAAATTTAATTCTAAAGTAAAGATAGGATTTTATTATTTCTAGTGAAAGATTATACAATCAAAATGGATATTATTAGATATGTTAGGAAACAATAATAAATGGAGATGAAATGCAACAAAAGTTGCATAAAAAGTGCTGAATAAACAAGTGTGTTAAAAACCTAAGTTATTAAAATTGTTCCCACAGATTTTGGTCTGTTACTCAGTTTCATGTGTAGCACACAATTGTCGGACGGACAAAACTTTTTTCTTCGAAACGCAGATGTGTTCTCTTGTAGGTAAACAAAAAAAGTAAATAAAATAAAACTTTCCTTTCAATGGTTGTGTGTGTGTGTGTGTGTATATATATATATATATATATATATATATATATATATATAAAGATAATTGATGTGATTTTAGTTAAATATCTATTTTTAATGAAAAGTGAATCTGCCAAGGAGTTGTGAATGAACTGGTAGGTTAAAAGAAAGTATCTGTATCAAATGTTTCGGATATCATGGAAAGCTTTTTCTTATGATGATGAACAGGCAGAGATATTTTTCACAGTGACAAAGGCCTGAGAAGGTAATGCAGCATGTTGTTTGTGGCAGCAATTTTGATATGCCATTTGGTGTGCAAAGCTTGGTTAGTTTCTCATTTACTGCTGGGTATGAGTCATACGGTTTTTCCAAGTGTCTGGAAGGGTCTGCTGAGTAGGGAAAGGATTCTTTCCAGGAAAATCTTCAGAATGCTGCTTTTAGGTAGATGGGAAAAGGAAGTGAGAGGCAGAAAGGCAGGGAAAGTATACAGAGAGAGTGGATGGCAGCGGGATAGATAAAAAGATACAGAGAAAGTAGATTACTATGAGAAAGAGAAGAGTAAAGTGAAACTGAAACTGAAACTCTGTGTGTGTGTGTGTGTGTGTCTGTGTGTGAAATACACACACATGAAAGAAAGGGTGTTGATAGAGAGAAAGTGGTGATAAATTACTTATCTTTCTTATTACTTATTAGTTTCTTAGTCATCTCTAATGTGTGTGTGTGTGTGTGTGTGTGTGTATATATATATATATATATAATTTCTTTTCTTTATGTCTCTGTCTATTATTAGTTTCTTGTGGGCACTTAAAGAGAAAACTCTGGAACACCTTTGGTAACTTCAAATTTGTTTCCTTCAAAATAGTGCCCTACATTGTCAATAGACCATTCCCAGCATTTTATTTACACTTCTAGAATTCATTCTTAAAGTAATTTTGAGAGATTATGAGGTGGTATTTTCCATTTTCTTTCCCTGAAATTGATGACCTTTCAACTTAGAGGGTAACAAAAAAAAAAAAAAAAAAAAAAAAAAGGTTTGAAGGGACCAAATCTGAAGAATTGGAGAGGGCTGAATGACAAGAATTGTCTCATGCTTCACCAAATTTTACAGAATGAGCAGGCCCTTCATTGTTTAACTATGGGGATGAGGGTGGGGATAACAAGGAGTGCACTATAGACCCATTCATTTTGAGCACATGCAGCTCCAATACTAACCAAGATGGCATGATGTAATTGCTATCTTAAAAGTTAGATTCCTTTTTGGACACACCTCATATGTATCCAAGGGAAAAGGGTATATAAAGAGAGAAAGATTTATATACATGTAAGTATGAAGATTACTCTTGAAACTGGCATTTCAAAGAACAATGATTTTCTCCCACATCATTAATATGTTCTGTCTTTGATGTCCTTAATGTGATTAACTGTTCCTGAGCAATGTAAAGTAGCTGAGTGCTTCATTATTCACCACATCTGACAAAGTCAGAAAAGAGATAACAAAAGGATATGCTCTCTATCAAAACTTATAATCCTAAATCATGTCACAACTAATAACTGCTAAGCCCCAGCAAATGACTGGAGAAAATTGGTTTGTGGCTAAATAATGAAGATTTAACTGGTACAACAGATACAGAAGGCTTCTATCTAGGTTCCCCACCCCATCTCTAATTTCATTCATTAATCATCATGTCTTTTAGCATGGATATGTATGGAATCACCTATAATTTAGTACAGCACTACTAATTTTTTTTTTTTTAAATAAAAAGATAATTTTCTTCTAAACCAAAGATAACAGTTTATTATTTTTAGTGGAACATTATACAAGGTATCCTTTAGTCCAGTATTGTAATAAAAATAATATCAATATAATTATAATATATAGATAAATAAGTAATGATAACAATAATAATAAATATAATTAAGGTCAGACCTAGTGTTAATTAGCAAGAAAAAAGAACTTGTCATCTAGTGCTGTTCCAAAATATCACAGAGTGAAAATAAAAGAAAACAAAATATAATAAAATACTTGGATCTTGCCAAGCTGAAAAAGGCTGTGAAACATGGAGGTGATACCAATTGGTGCACTTAGAATAGTCCCTAAATGTCTTGGAAAGGAGACTGGAGGAATCGAAAATCAAAGAAACAATCAAGACCATATAAACCACAGACCTGTTAAGATCAGCTAGAATACTTAGAAGGCTCATGGAGACCTGAAGAGACTTGCTCTCACTCAGACTCCAGTGAGGGACAGCCAGTTAAAACTGGTCTGAAAAAATTGCAAGAAGTTAATAATGATAATAATAATTTTGAGAGGAGACTGGAGGAATTGGAAATTAGATGAATAATCGAGACTATAGAAACCATAGTATTGTTAAGATCAGCTAGAATACTCAGAAGAGTCCTGGAGATCTGAGGAAAATTGCTGTCACTTAGGGACCACCAGTTAAAACTATCATGAAAAACTCACAAGGCATGAAATAATAATTTCATATTTAAAAATGTTAAAATGGCTTCATATATAAAATCTATTAGCTTACTAAGAAAGGGTAAAAATTCAGGGTTTAATAAGTTGAAACTATTTCCTTTCAAATGCATTTTTACTTGAAAGATTTATTTAGTTTTTTAAAGGAAGTGTTTTCTTAGTGAAGAGGTTTGTGAAAGTGTATCTCTCAAAAATGCACCAAGGTTTTCATGAGTCATTTAATATGCTATGAAGTGGACACTTGTTTGAGAGAAAGAGAGAGCTTGTAGGTACAATAAAATAAAAGATCTACTGATCCATTCAAAGTAGCATAACAAGTAAATATATCTACCCAAACAGGTTTTTTCAACACACACACACACACACACACACACACACACACACACACACACACAGAGTCCATAAAAAAGTTTATATATATATATATATATATATATACAAATTTCTATGACGTTTCTACTTGAGTGAGTCAAAAGTTTTACAATATTTTGGTAATTTATTTGCTTTATTCTTCAAGTTACAATAAAATCAATCTAACATTCAAAGTAGAGGCCATTATGTTGCCCCATCTGAAGCCATTTTTTATTTGATCACACACTGATACCAGTTCTTGTCCTTTAAGTTGAAGAACTCCTTTACTGAAGCTTCTCCCTTCTCACAAATATTGCAAAACTTTTGACTTACACTAGTATTACCTATAATCATTTAATATATTTTTGAATTTCTATGATCATTTTTATTTTTTATTCATTTTATAATTTAAAACATTTATTGTTATAGTAACACAACATTTGCTCATTTTGAGCATGCCTTGTGTTACCATAACAATATCAATTCTTGGGATGTTATGGTAATTTCTGATGACACTGAAAAAAGGTACACAAAATATATATAGGTACATTAGTGAGTCCGTAGCCAAATAATAAAAAAAAAATTACCATTTTATAATGCAGATATTCATTCTTCATTACAATCTCATTCCTTGTCAATGGACTTAACCCAACATTTGTCGATTAATCATATCATATAGATCGAACATTATG
Organism: Doryteuthis pealeii; assembly: GCA_023376005.1. Lineage (NCBI taxonomy): Eukaryota > Metazoa > Mollusca > Cephalopoda > Myopsida > Loliginidae > Doryteuthis > Doryteuthis pealeii. The sequence goes on along the minus strand of CM042157.1, from coordinate 38,770,767 downwards.
CAGTGGAAAATTTTTGATCAATATTCAGCTAATAACTATGTCAGATAATAGACTTATAGATTGACTCTTTTATAAAACAGTGATCCCTCAGGAATGACTGTGGATACCAAAATCCATGGATCTTCAAGGGCATTATATAAAATGACATAATATTTGCATATAGTTTGGGCAGGAAATTGACATTGGATGAGGGGGAAAAAACAACAACAAAGAAACAAAAAACCAAAACCAATCTTGTATAATAATATTTTTTTATAATAAAACTATGAGTAGAATATTCATATTTACTTACATATATATTTGCACATTCACCAATCATTTAAATGAATGTGCAAATATATATGTATATATAGGTAAGCTCTAGAACAAAATCAAATGGCATGAGACAAAGATGACAATATGGAAATTCAAATTGACATGTTTTTTGCTGTAAGAATACCTTCTTTAGAATAAATTTTATTCTGAGAAAACGATTGTCTCCCTCTTCTCCCATGTACTCCCCTCACTAAAAAAAACTACAGATTTTGTTTTTGTGGGATAAAATTCATTGTGAAGAGGATATCTTTATAGAGAAAATATCAATTTGATTTTCCATATTACTTTCTCCTTCTCATATTGTTGGATATTATTACAAAGCTTTTACATACACACAATATAACTATCAAATAAGAGGAGATACTCTTATATCTAAAATTTATTTGCAAGTAAATAATGTCAATTAAAGAATTATGTTGCTTCACCACTAAAATCAGATTCGCCATAAGGTTATTCTTTTCTTTTTTTTTTTTTCAAGTAGTTAAAACATAGCAGAGTAAGGTGCAAAAATAGCCTAGCTCTGCCAGAATTCCCTTTTTTGATGCACCTCAGTCATCAGGCAAAGAACCTGCTACTGCTCCTTTTTAGACAAGGGCATACAGACACCCTGTGGGGGATAGCCCCTTGAAGCTAAGCTCATTGATTATATTTCATTCAACACACGTGCCAGGTAATTGTCCTCTTATTTAATAGTTATCTCCCTTGAGTAATTATAATAATTGTGGTGAGCGCAAATGCAAACCCCCACACTATTATTATTATTATTAAGCTGCAAACTAAATTGGAAACTGCTTTAATGTATGTTTTATTAAAAAAGATTCACCAAAGAATTTCCATCCATTGAGATAATAAGTAATAATTTAAATGAATTAAATTAAGTAAATATAATCATGATTATTTCCCATATACAATCAAATATTGAGACAAACATGTTCATATTGTCTAACTACTTATTTTCTGCTTGAGATATTTGATTTTCTACTTTCATGTTAAATACTAATTAAATTGATAGAAATATAAAATACCCAAGACAAGAAGCTTGTCAGGAATGTGTGTGTGTGTGTGTGTGTGTGTGTGTGTGAGAGAGAGTGAGAGAGAGAGAGAGAGAGAGAGATCAAATGGTGCTACAAAAGATTTACCAATCTTAGGTTATGGTAATCTGGCAGCTAAGAAACCCAACAAAGAGATAGGCATTAGCAGTGAAAAAGTAATTATTGACATATTTGTTTTTGTTTTCTTCTTTCCCCCAAATCAGAAGTTTGAGCTTATCTCTCAGTTTTCATTCAATTATCACTTGCAATGTGGAACTTTTACTTTGAAAACAGTACGTGATTGTATGTATGCTACAGTACAAAAAAATGCAAAAAGCACACAGACAAAAGTGAGGTAATCCCAAAAATCAATTAACAAAAAAACAAAGAAAAGGGCAAAAAGTGAATACACAGATATTCACAGCGATTTGAGAGAAATATGAAAACTTAGATAAATAGACAATAAGATTGATAAAAAGATTTTAAAGAATCTAAGATATGGATATATAAGAAAAACATAAAAACATATTAAGTGTAAGTAATATAATAAATCTATATATATATCATCAAAATTTTATATATATATATATATATATATATATATATAATATATATATATATATATATATATATATAAAAAATTCGCACTTATAATGAATGGCACCAACCTCCACATATATATACCTTCAGTGGAAAAGAGTGCCCATATATATATGGTGGGACTGCCTTCAATTATTTTTGTTGCTTGATGATTGACTCATGACGGAGTTGTAATCTTAGTTGGTATTAACTGTGATTACATTATATAATGTATATATATAATTATATAAACATAACACAACATAAGTGGCAAATTTACAAAGGATTTTATAAGAGGAATACACTTAAAATGTGCTAACTTAAAGAATAAAACAATTTCCAGTTCAATTTACAACTGAATGATAATTCTGTAAGGTTCTGTATAGTATTTTTCTATATGATCAGAAGTGAACATAGTGTCACTAGAAGTGGCACTATGTTAACATGGTAACATGAGTTATATCAACAATACCACTCAAAGCAAGTAAGCATTGTGTTACTATGACAATGGAATTAAACATTTTTTTAATAAGATTAATGGAAGAATACTTTTTTAGTAAATCCTACTCAATGATATAATAGGTAATATATTGTGTGTGTGTGTATGAGAGAGAGAGAGAGAGAGAGAGAGAGAGAGAGAGAGAGAGAGAGAGAGAGAGAGAGAGTATATATATAAACCTCTGCTGTTTTATTTGGTTCTCTAAACTGGCTCTATGTACATATTGAGCACAATATTTGGTGTTTTGCGACTCAATCAGTTTTCTTTTGCTCTGAAGGGTCATTTTCATTTAACACACACACACACACACGCATATATATATGTGTGTGTGTGTATCCTCCCTCTCTCTTTCTCTCTCCAAGCTCTGGGTTACATAGTCCCAATACTGTTCAACAAGGGATAGCTTTAGCATTAAATAACCCCCAAAGATTGATATACCATTAAATGAAGAAACCAAACTAATCTAAACCACACATACACACAAATGTAAACATTTTTGTAGACAAACACACAAACATGTATACACATATACATAGACAAAAGTCTATATATGTATGTAGATAGAGGAACATATGTATACAGATAGACACATATATACATGCATGCAAAAACGTGTGGGTGTGTTGTATTAAAATTAGTGCAAACCAAATGCTGTAAGGAGATGCAAAGTTACTAACACCAAGGTAAATGATTTGACAAATCAGTTGACAAAATTGAATAAGTGGAGAAACAAATGAAAGTTAATAAATATTTGTTAAGAAAAAAAGAAAAGAAAAAAAAAGAAAAGAAACAGACATAGAGAGACAGGATGATGAAACAATATTTATAAAAGAAACAATTATTTTCCCCATTATGAAATTAATCATAACTTAACACCACTTTTTTTTATCATTCACAGGGAAGAAAGTATCAGAAGGAAAGATGCATAGAAGAAGCTTTAGATAAATAAAGTTGCAAATCCAGAGCTTCTTCAAAAATGTCTATTTGCATCATTAAATTAATGACATTGTTGAAATATTTAACATAGAAGTTACCAGACTAAGATGGGAGCAGCTAGAGAGATTAAAGTGTTCTCTTTTATTCAAAGAGAATTAGATAGATAGATAGATAGATAGATGAATAGATAGATAGAGAGAGTGACAAAAGAACAATGAAATGTTGGCTTCACTCTCCTGAACATTCTTCCAAGGCCTCAAATTTCTATCACCAAATATCAAGCAAATTAAAAATCTAATTACCTCCCTTGTTTTCGCTTGTAAATTTAATCAAATCAACTTTCCCTGTGAATGAAATTCTTAAAAGATGAGAAATGATTTAATTGCTGATGTAAATACAATTTGGGAAGGAAAAGCGAAACCACAAATGTTAGGAGTTACAGCTATAGACTCCCTAATACACAAAGAATGATTTTGTTGAGTTTCAATCTATCTGATTTGCACCCATCTTTTCTTTTTAAAAGGTAACAAACAAAAAAGTTTTTTTCTTTTCTTTAAAAAAAATGTTTATATATATATATATACATAATGGGCCTCTTAAATGGTGCAATGGTCAGCAAACTAGACTATTTAGATGAATTCAGTTCTCACTGGGTGCTCTATACTTTGAGCCTCAAGTCATAATTAAGTAAATATACACACACACACAAATTATATACACTTATATATTATTTATATGATACTAGTTGATGTAGATGTCTACACAAACAAGGTAAGAAGTCAAGGATTTTTGAAAATAAAACAATTCATTATTGATATCTTTGTAAAAAAAACAAAAAAAAACAAACAACAATGCCACAAAATGGTTTCCCACTGATTATTTCTTTTTTTTAATTGTTAGAACCCAATTGCCACTTTCCTCAGGAGGAACAGACATTTGTTTGCATTAAAACTTTCTCTCTTGTCCAGGAAGTATGCATATGAAATTTGGTCATTCTACACCAAACTGCATGGATAGACAACAAACTCTTCCCAAATATTAATATTGATAATTATCAATCTAAATACATAAAAACAAAGTGTATCTATTTTTATGTGTAACACTTTTCAAAGAGAATATAGATATTACATTTATTTTGGCAGATGTCTCAGGGGAGTGATACTTTAATCATAAGCAGGGCATAAATATAGTCCAAATCTCTGCAGAAGTGCTGATCAATACATAAACAATCATGTTATTTTTGACAGGTAATATGCTAGTATGTTTATATATATATATATATATATATATATATATATATATATATGTATGTGTGTTTGTGTGTGTGTGTGTGTGTGTGTGTGTGGTGTGTGCTTATGTAATCATATTATAATAAGCTGTCTAGGTTGTGTTCAAGTAATAATCTTTCAAAAGAGATTTTTTCTCAACTGCTGACTCAGACTGATAAAGCAATTTCGGAGTAGCAAGTTAGTAATGCATTTTCCAATATATGCATTGACTAAGTGGTTAGTTACCAAACATCTATGCCATGAGCATACTTATTAACAGTAACGCATTACTAGCTCAATCATCATTTTTTAAACAAAACTATTATAAAATATTCGGCACATTGCATGGTGTTATGGTACGTAAGTTAGGTTAGCAGACCAATGTTAGTAAGTTTGATCTCACTGAGTGCTCCATATCTCTGGCCTTGAGCCAAACAAAGCTGAGATTAGTAAATTATTGATGACTTATGTTAAGCTTCAAATCTGGTATGAATCCATCTCTTTTCCCACAGCTATGGGTAAATAGTAGAACAGACTGGATTCTTTAGCTGTTGGTTAAACAAACCAGTCTAAAAGAAAGAAAACTCTGAATTCAAACTAGCTTCACTCTACTTAAAAAGTGACCTTGCGTAACATCATGCCCGTGGCGAAGGGGGTAGGGTAAATATATACAGGTAATTGCTAAATCCAATCAACCACAAAATATGAACAGTGGAAATGGCAATGTCATAAACCTGGTGCTACCTTGAGCCAGTTGTCCTTCTCCTACACTGGCAAATATAGTCTCTGCTAAAATTTTAATCCTGAAGCAATTCATGATATATATGTAAATTCTTACAACCTTGAAGAGACTATTAATGGAGGCAAAAAAAATTATATTTCTAGAAGAATCAAAAAAAAAATATTTCAGATATTATAAGTTATGAACGAAAGAATAGAAGTTTCCAGAGGATTGGTTTTACATTATGAATGAAACTTGAACTTTAAAACAACAATTTAGATGTTTGTCTTTACACATGTTTATAAATAGTTTGCTTGTTTTTTCCCTTGAAGATATCGTTAAACTGGAAGATCAGTCTACATAGTAAAAAAAATGTTTAAATTATGATTTTTTCAATATTTTATTAAGTATTTGAGAATTAGAATGTAACATCTTTTGGGTGTTGTGATTTGTTGTTAAATCCATTCAAGGTAAGGGTTTCAAGTCATAAATAAATATTTGAGGTATTCATTAAAAATATTTAAAAATTGGTAGTGTGGACATGGAGTTAACAGCACCTGGTTACTGACAGTTTCTCAGCGATGCTATCTTCAAACCTGATTGGTCTGAAGATCCCATAGGTGAGAAACTGTCAGTAACGGGGCACAGTTGACTCCATGTCCATGCAAACTAACTTATATATAGATGCTCTATCCATGATACTGAGCACTGTTTACATATAAATATAGTGCCCATATTATCTATAATATAACATTCTTATTTGATTATCTTTTTTAATCTTCACCATAAAAATCAAATGAGAAAATTATATATATATAATTATCTTATTTGATTATTATTTTTTAATGACCACCTAAAATATTTAGGGGTCAGTTAGTACCCACCTGACAAATAAAAACCAGTCAGGTAGGTTATCTAAATTTCCCTTTTACTTCACAAGACCTGAATCTCATTCCCTTATCCCCCAGCCAACTGAAATATGCCACTCTTATTTGAGCTCCTAGGTTTCTGACATAAACAATGGTTGGTCAATCACTTCAATAAAAACCTTCATTCTCTTATTCTGAGTGTTCCCACATCCAGAGAGAGAGAGAGAGAGAGAGAGAGAGAGAGAGAGAGAGAGAGAGAGAGAGAGAGAGAGAGAGAGCCTTCCTTTCAACCAGTTACAATTTTAAATCACTCAACCTGAGTAAAAAAAAATTTAAAAAATAAAATCACAAAGGTGTACTTCCCTCTTTTAATCCTCACATCATCCCTTGTGCAAGTGTTTGCTTACAGTAAACCCTGGGAGGTTAGGGTGCCCCCCCCCCCACCATAATATAAAAACTTGTCTGTTCATATCCTGCCAGCTTTATTTGCAGGTGACTAAATAGCTGTCTTAGTGAATCCCTGTCCACAAACCTTTCATTAGATTGTGTGCACACACGCACACACACACTCACTCACACACACACAAATGGGGGGGGGGGGTCATTCAATAAATAAGGTGAATATTTATAAAAAAAGCAAAATACATTTTTTTTTTACATAAATGTAAATTCTGCATTGTTTGGAATTAGTTTATAGCAAAAATTATCTTAATCTCGTAAAAATACTTATTTTGAAGCTATTCAATATGGTGTCAAATCAGAGTGCTCCAAGGCTTCAACAGAGGTCTGTCATCAAATTCTTTGTGGTTGAGAAGTGCCAACCATATAAAATTAAAAAAATATTTTTTTTGCATGGGGAAGCATGTTCTAGTCAAAAAATGTTTACAAATGGGCTAAACATGGGTATTGCCACTACAAACCAGAGTTGAACGGATAGTCCATGGTGTAGAAATACACACTCTCTAATAAAGAAAAAGTTCCGAGTGCAGTGACTAGTAAAGTAAATCATGCTGCCAGTCTTCTTGATTTCCTTGAAAAAAGTGCAACTATAAACAGTCCTTCCTATCTCCAACTCATTAGTATGTTGTAGTGTTGTCTGAAGATTTGAAAAAGCTGTCATTTTTCCATGAATTATTCAGATATCTCATCATTGTTGTAATTGTCACAACAGTCAATACATTGAAATAAAAACAAGAAAAATGAGGATATTGCTATGAATTATTTCCTGAAATAAGATAAATTTTACAAAAAACACAAAAATAGAGAACAGTCATGTCTAGAATACAATGATATATGACCACTTAGAACTGAAATTTAACCCTTTCACTCCAATTAGGATACCAGTGTTCCAGTTGAATTTTATTTTCATTTTAACCTTTAAAATGTACTCAAAGCATACTTTTGCATATCCAAAACTTTAAAAAAGTGCTCTTGGTAATGAAAGGGTTAAAAAAATCTCCCTTTGGTTTCAAGCCAGATATATATCTTTTTTAATTTAGTGAAAAAAATATCACTTTAATCTCCCAATATTTCTATATACTATCAATACTAATGTGAGTAATTATTTGGTGAAATATCATCTCAGACATTTTAGGATGATCATTGCTTTTTCATTACCATCCATGAAGTATCTTCAATCACTGATTCATTGTCAGAATAAGAAATAAAACTTGCAAAAATATCTTAGAATATTTCAGAAGTATGTTTATGACTTTTCTTCTAGAGTGGCACTATTTCCAAATGGACATTTGGTTGGTTAGTTTTACAGTATGTTAATCCTTCTTGGTTAATTTAATGCCAAAGTCTTCTTTTGCAAGCAATTACATGGTTTCAAGTAACTAATAATAGTAATTTGGAAATTATCATAGCTTTAAGTAACTATTCTTAACACAAACAATTTGCACAGTTATATGGTTTCAAGTAACTAATAATATTAATAATAATCCTTAGTAAAAAAAATTATAGCTTCAACTATTCTTAATACAAATAATTTGCACACAATTATATGGTTTCAAGTATTCCAATCTAATACTAATAATTTTCAAACAGATATATTTGACCTATACATGGTACCCTAACAGGCACTGCCCCTCTGGGTTAAAATGGACCTGTCAGTAATGGCAATGAAGAGGTGACTCCACACAGAACAGAATTGGAACCTCACTACCAGATGCAATTTAGTGTCATACTCAGGATACCATTTTAAAATGTTTTTACTAGGTGCTATCTAAATCATACTTACCCCTGGTAGGTATAATTATTGTCACATTGTAGAACTAGAATATTACCCAGTCAGGAAAATTGTACTATTTTGAGTACAGTATAAGTAATTCCAAATAAACCTACCAACATATATATCACCAAAATATCTCATCAGTCAAGGACAAATACATTTTTTTAAGAGAAATCTCATCAGCTGTTTTGTTTTTAAGTGGTTAGCTCTAAGATGACTGCACTCAATCAATTTATGGTCCATTACTGTTATATTCTCAAGTGTTTGGGCTCAGCTATTATTTTCCCTATCAAGTGTTAACTCAATCATATATATCTAATAAATAATAATGCTTACAAATGTGGAAGCAACATTTTCATCATGTTTTCTTTAAAAAAAAAAGACCATAGGTTATGCCATGATTATTGTTGTAGAAATAGAGTATTTCTATAGCAATAATCATGACATGTTGTATGATCTTTTTGTTGTTTTTTTCTTTAAGAAGACTTACTATATAAGTTCAAATTCTGGACTTAAATATTTACCCGACCCATCCGCATGTGCAGGATGGGACACAAGGTCAATTTTTAAGCAGTATTACAGGTTTGAATTAAGGTTTCCTTCTTCTAGACCGGGTCCCATACAAGGGTTAAAGAGTCCAGTCTGCCTACTACTTACCCATAGCCTGAGGGAGAATAATTAGATACATACCTTTCCCAAAGGTACTGCCCTATTATTTACCCTTAGCAGAAGGAAGAACAGTTAGATTCATACTTTATGTATTTATTTTGCCATGTCCATTTACTATGATGACAACAATTAAATGATGAGCACCTACAAATTCTGAACTTAGTACAGGTTAAAAACATGGTAAATGTAACTTGAAGCTAAACTTTTTTTTAGATATTATTTTTATGATGCGGGTATCATTGGGCAATGAAAAAAGTTCCCTCATTTCCCAATGATACCTGCATTAGAAAAATAAGCTTTAGAAAATCATGATCATCATCAGGGCATGCTGATAGCATGGATATCTATGACTCTTCCTTGCCTTTCATCACTATCACCCATCACTTCTGGTAGGTCCTCTGCACAGCAGCCAATATCCGTGCAGATATGATCAATGTAGTTTTTTGCTGGCCAACCCATACTAGTGTATCCATGTATAAGTGCCCATAGGAAATCATCATGAGCTCTTCCTTACATCTCCAGAAGTGTTCAGCATGTCTTGTTTATCTTAACTGGATGGTTTATGATAGGAAGCAAGTGACCATACAGCTGCTCTTTTGTGGGATGCTGCTTTCAGTATTTGTTCAAGACAGAATGCTGCACCCTTGTGCAGTTCCCTTCTAGCTTTTTCTCCAAGCATTTCTTTAATCCAAGTAGTTCAGCTATACAGAGCCCAAACACAAATCTCACCAAATTCTGTCTTTATTAAGATCTTTCACCACTCCCACTCTTCATTGAAGTTCCTCACCTCTTTCTCTTTCTTTCTCTCTCTCTCTCACTCCAGTGAGCATTCATACCTCCTTCACTCTACTCTTGGGTATCTCCCCCTCTTTATTGAAGCTTCTCACCACTATATATATATATATATATATACACACACACACACACTGAAATCTCCAACCACTCTTCTTAATATTTTGTCTCTCTCTTCACTCAGGCATCTCACAACTCTCATTGAATCAGGTTGGTAAAATTGTGCTGTCAATATTTTAAATCAATATAAAATAAATGAGAAAAGAATATATGTCTATGTTTTCTTCCTCTGCTGACAATGCACAATACATTTGTACCTATTTTTAAGGCATATTTTCATAATTTGTTTATAATTACTGGAAATCCTTCATTGCTTTCATCTTAAAATTCTATGTAAGAAGATAGAACTCAGAAAGCATCTTGCTATAGCAAAATAACTGATTTAATTGGCATCTGACATTATCTGATCCAAAAATTCCAAATCTATTAAAGCTGAGAAAAGTTTTTGAGAAGTGGAGATCTTTGGAAAAAGAGAAATTGAATTAAAAAAGAGAAAAAGAAAAAGAAGAGTCATTTTTGTGTGCAACTATCAATATCGACAACTTTAAGTATTTGTTTTCTTACTAATTATTTATAATTAATATAGATTCAAGAAAGGGAATGGCTTGAATAAGATATTTTAATTTATAATGTAACAAGCCTCTATTGGAATTGTGTTTGTGTCCTGATGCATTTTTAAAATCAAATTACACAGGTTTGTGATTCTGCCTATGATATCATTAGTTGAATCAATTTGTGAAAGAAACATTTACAAGGTTATTTACAAGATATGGGCCAGTTCGTAGGCAATGGCGGAAGGTATGGTTGGTAGAAGGCTTAGCTGGGGGAGTCAATACTCCAACAGAGAATAGACCAAAGGCCATTTTAACCCCAGTGGGAATCTTGAGAACAACAATTGCTGAGTTTTAAAGCTAATCCAATGCTTCATGGACATGAAGATGAAAATGAAAAAAAAAAAAAAAAAAAAAGGAGAAAAAAAGAAAGAATTACATTCTTATTCATTGCTAGCACTACTGAATTTCAATTCAAATTGCCTTTATTATTACTTTTCAAAATATCAATTTGCACATAAATTCAAAATTATCATTATCACCTCTGCTACCTTCATTATGCCCTTTCCTGTTTCTCCCTTAAATTCTAGAATGGATTCATTTGATTATCCCCCCTCCTCCTCCTCCTCCTTTTTCAATGAAATTTCTACAAATATTCTTTTGTTTTTCTTTGTCTTCTGAATAAATGCAGACAGATAGATTAGTAAGAAAATGAAATCTTTTTTTTTTTTTTGAGAAAGAGAGAGAGAGAGAGAGAGAGAAGAGAGAGAGAGAGAGAGAGAGAGAGAGAGAGTACAAAAGAAGGCTTGTTTATGTCTTAATTTGGTAATAAGATGAAAAAGAAAAGAAAAAGAAAAAACAATTTTAATCAGAAATATGAATGGTGGTGGTGGTGGAGGTGGGATGAGAAATAAAGGAAAGAAAATTTTATCAGAAACATTAATGCATTTATTTTTAATACGCCCCCCCCTCCATGCAATACACTACTTCACTCTCCTAAAGATAATTTTAGTAAGTTAACCAGAGAATTCAGACATTCTTTAAGCCTTACGAGGATTTCAGGGCACAAATGATGACATCATTATCTTATAAACTTGTGCATAGGTCAAATTTTGATAAATTTATTTTAGAGAAAAAACCTGTGTCAACTGATACATAAGTAAATAATTTTGTAAGATTGAAATTGAAACAGTAGGAAGGATCAGGGGCAACACTCTTGGTTTCAAAAATTAATTCCAGACTGATTTTTAAGACCATAAATCAAGTGTTGACCTATACACAAGACTAACTTTATGGTTATTGATGTAGGAAATGGAATTGATGACTCAAGTACAAATCCTGATCAAAGCTGTTGGTGTTTGATTTCGTGCTAATACCCTTGGGAAAGGCATGAATCTACTTGGTCTCCCTACAGCTAGAGGTAGAACAGACTGGATTTTTTAACCTTAGTAAGGCAACCAATCTAAATAAAGGGAGGCTTTGAATTCAAACCAGCTATATATTGACCTTGTGTCACATTCTGCTTGGGAATTCCTGTGGTGTAGTGACTGCGACATCATAAAGCAAGTTCAAATACCAGTCACGGTATTACATTCACTTCCAGAGTAATACCCTTGGAAAAGGTATGGACTATGGGTTAAATAGTACCACTACTGTTCTTCAACAAGGACAGCTTTAGCATTAAGTAATCTACAAATGATGATAAACAAAGAAACCAAAATACCCTGCTTGTGGTAAAGGAGTTGAGTCAATACATCTATCTAAATACTGAGCAGACTCATCATTGCTTAACTCTTTTACTTTATCTTGTTATTTACTAAACTTTGCTTAGTCTGGCACACAGGCTTCAAGTTGCTTACAGTGCCTACTGTTTCTAAATGGTCACCCATCTAAGTATTGAGATGGCTTATTACTGCTTAACTTTAGTGATCTCAGTGGGAATTGGCACTTTTAGAATGAATTGACTGTAAATCACCATGGTATATTAGTAATAATTTTTCAGACCAAGACACCATTAAGCATCCCATTTGCGACTTAAATTCAAAAGGACAAGTCAAAATCCGGTTGTTTGTTAACAGATGATTTTTAGACGCCCTTTGTTTTAAATTGTAAAACTATAAATAAAAGACACGTTTTTATATTAAAGACACTTTTTTTTTTTTTACTTATTTCATGTTGTTGTTGTTAATTCAATAGTAATTCTTTGTTTAATTATAAAAATGTTAACGGTAGTGTCTACCGTTAAAACGTTTAACACGAGAATGATTAAAGCTATAAAAAGTATAAGGTTATAATAATAACTGCTAACCCTAACCCCTAACCCTAGCAACATTTTTAATATTAACTATCTGTAGAGGCACATGGAAAATAAATAAACATGTCTTTCGTTTTAAGTTTTATTTAAAAAAATAACAATATTAGTTTAGTGCAAAATTAATTTTTTCACATATGCTAACAACATGAAATAACTAATTTTTAAAAATTAAAATAAAAACTATTTTAGTATAAAAATGTTACTGGTTTTTATCGACCGGCTGTTTTGTTTACTAACAACCAGTGAAAAGCAAAATTCAGTTCCTTTTGGGGCTGGGGTGCCTAATGGTATCAAGGTTCAATTTTTCTGTAATTTTCAAAGGAACAACTTTCTCTTTATTTCTCTCAGATTATACAAGTGGCAAAATCATCAGTTGAAATTTTCAATCCAGTTTACAACTTAAAGATAATAATGTGTGTGTGGGACAGGGGCAGCATTTGTACTCACCTCAATCAGTATAATTTGTCAAGGGAGATAATTATCAAATACCAATTATACAGTATTTCCTTTTATATATTTATTTGAAATTAATTATAATATAAATTCTATAAATTGGCTATGGCATTGACATTAAAAGTTTTATTTTTAAACTTAAAGAGATCCTTTTCATAAGTAGTATACATAATACTTGTAAAATCTAAAGTTATCTATCTGTATTATTCTTGAGTAGTTTATTTTTACAGATCGACAAAGCCAGACATTTCACTGCTGACTGGAGAGAATTTGTTTTTAAAGGTTAACTTGAAAAATAATGGCCATGAAAATGGTATTTTTTCTCTCCAAGCAATGCTAGGTTACCTTGCTAAGATAGGTGGGTGGGTAAAGAAAAGGAAAGATAAGAAACTAAAAGTAGCAGTAAAAAGAAGTATTATGATCAGTGAACTAGAATTTCAAACATAAATAATGTCAGTATTTAAGTTTGTAGGTTTGTTTTTTAATGTAGTTCAATGAGCAAGAATAAATAAAAAAAAAAAAAAAAGAAAAATTAAATAAATTAAATAGAGGAAAAAAAAAATAAAGAAAAAATAAAGAAAAAGAAAAGAATTAGGTATTTGCAAATATTTGCTTTCAGAAATCAAATTTGGAATAATTCTTTTTGTACAGAACCCAAAAATAACACACAATGTCAGAGTAAACTTTTATCATAGCTTTCGAAAATTAACTATGCTACATGTTTAACATTTTGATAAACTCATTTAAGGAATTTTCTGTTTTCCTCTTTGTGTGTGTGCGCGTGCGTATGTGTGTGCATGTATGTATGTATGTATCTGTGTGTGTGTGTGTGTGCAAGTGCATTTTAAAGTTATAACTCTATTATAAATCCTCTGAGTCGTGTTGACTGAAAAATATTAGCCTTTAAATGGCTAGTGCTGAGGTCCAGGCACAATGAAAATAATAACATAGATAATAATAATAATAATGTTGTAAATCCTTCTTACTTGTTTTCTTATATTCTATTATCAGAAAATATTAAATCTAAAGCCGCAGTCTTTAAGGTTCAGGTTTGTTTGGTTTGTTGATTTTTCTTTAAATTGTTCGGCTTTCTATTCTAGAAACTGGAATAATCCGATATCTTTGGCACAAAATTTCTACGATAAAATTCAAATGTTATTCTAAGGTTTTTCTAAGCCTAAAAGAATGCCAAAAAAGGCCAAAATAAAATTATTCAATTTTGATGGCATTTACTGCTTTCAAACAAATTGCAACACTGCATTTTGTGTCAAAAAAAAAAAAAAAAAGCAGAAAGAGGAAGAAATCTAAAATATTATTGGTTCCTTCCCTATCAGACATTTTTCATTTAGAAATAAAAGCTTCCAATGCAATAGTCTCATCTGATCATTCATTTTAGGTACTGGATTTGTGTAAAAATTGATCTTGTGTTTAGTTAATCCTTGATAACAAAACTATTAATTTGTGAAATACATTTTCTAAAGCTAATGGTTACACCTAAGTCCTTTCACATTATGATTTAATATTAATCTTATAAGATTATTTTTCATCTTTAGGTTGATTCCAATTTTTTTCAATTGGATCAAAATTCAAATCATATACGCAAGTGTAAATGGTTATATTTATACAACTTATTGTGGTGTGATGTTAATCATAGTAGGAAATAGACATATTGACCTGAGTTCAAATCCTGAACAAGGCTGTTTGCATTTCACATGCTAACGCCTTTGGGAAATATGAATCTACTTTCTCTAGCAATGGATAAATAGTAGGGTAGACTGGGTTTTGAATTCAAACCTCTGACCAACACATCATGGGCTAACTTGGCAGGGTAAGCACCATTACTTCTCATATCTTAGAGACCTTGGTGAAGGTCTGAAAAAAAAAAAAAGAAGCTGATGGGATGAACAATGGGCATATAGTGCGTGGCAGAAATAAACTCCCACATTTTAATATGTCACCTGTGTGGTGTAAGGGAACTTAGTAAAAAGGATCTACTATTACTACTTGTCTAATGCCTTACTATATTTTCTCAGATATGATCATGGCTTGTACTAGTGCACACTATGTGTTTGCTGTTGAAATATTTCTTAAGACTGATGAATCTGTAATTGTTACATAGAGAGCTTATCTTACTCATTTCATGCTGTATTAGAATGATTCTGTTCCAGATAGAAAATTGATACTTCTATGGGATGAAAATTTCAGAACCACAGGTTCACTGATCAAAATAAAGTCACCTGGAAGATCTCAAACTCCAGTAAATGTCTACAGTGTGATGTCTGAGTCTGTAGTGCAATCTCCTACACAATAGCCCATGAATATACTTCTGCTTTGAGATTGTCGGATTGGACAAAAAATGGTTAGAAATTAGCAAGATGAAGTTACCATTGCCACTTGATCTAGGCTTGGACCAGTGGACACTGTACCTTTACTGGTGAAATGTTTTTTTAAGACCGGTAAATATATAATTGCTACACAGAGAACTTTTGAGCTCATTTTAAGTTATGTTGCAATGATGCTGTTCCAGATAGAAAATCAATACATAGCAGTATTGATTATATAAATGGTAGAATACTAGCTAGATGGGGCTACCATTGCCAAATTCACTTGCACCACACAAGTGAGTTTAAAATGTGGGAGGTATTTCTGCTGCACCATATATTACAAGGTCACACTTATTGAAATTAAGGTAGAGTATATTATAATGTTCAACAATGAAACACATAGTGTTGGGTTGGTTGGTTAGTTGTTTGGATTTTATGACATGTTAACCCTTGTGGGGTTATTGTATGCTGAATATATTTAGTTTTATTAATTATTGATGGTTATTAAAAAAAAAAAATTTCTTAAACTCAATTTTTTTATTTAAACACATTTTTTTAAACTGATGTTTTTTATTTAACCAAAAGATGTGACCCTAACAGGTACTTACTACCCTCTAGATCAGAGTGGAACTGGGAGTAATGGTGATGAAGGGGTACTTCATACTTCCCAGAGCTCCAAAATAGTAACTTCACCATTAGATGCAGTTTAACATAATACCCAGGAGACCAAGACCCTCAACCACCACGTCCTAGTGCATATATAATAAACAGGGTTGGGGGTTTGCCATAAGGGCAATAGGGTTGTGACAATCATACAGGTGTTATAGTCATGACCAGACAATTGATTGGAAGGGGCCTCTCCAACTGCCCATCTAGCCTAAGTGAGAGTCAAAGTGGAATGTTGCATGTCATGGACTGCTCAGCCACCAGGATTCTGTCCTTAAGCATTACAGGTCACCATGCACATGGCCCCATTAGAGGGACTTTACCCCTCTGCAGAGGTGCAGTCAATGTATTCTATTGCCTCAGCAGATAGGGTAGTGCAGCATTGGGTGTGAATGGGTGTCACTGTTAAAACTTGAATTTGATTTAATTTTAATATGATATTTAATTGAAACAATTCTAAAAGCCATAAGAGGGTTAGTCTTCAGTATACCTTATGATAGTGTGTCCTTACCTTCCAATATCTAAGAATTACCATTATGTAGTATATATAATATAGCTGTTCTGCATTGCATGTGATATTAACCGATTTTTCTGTAATTTCTGCTATTACCTAAGCAATTTTTTTTCTCCTCCTGAAAAGGGTTGTTGAAAAGACTATTATTACTATCAACAGTTTTAAATAAAGCATATTCACAATAAGTAAATTTAATAAAACATAAATAAATAAATAAATAAATAAAAACAAAAGGCGATTATGAAAATTGGATTTAGGAATTTCTCCCAACATTTATCAGAGGCGGAAGCAACCTTGGTAAGCAGTTGTTATGTATTGAGTTAGAGAGAGAAGAGAGAGAGAGAGAGAGAGAGAGAGAGAGAGAGAGAGAGAGAGAGAGCTAGCTTAGGATAAATGCAAGAGAAATTTGATTCTGAAAGTCGTTCAATAAGGTTACTTCCCACTAAGGGATGCCTAAGTTGATAAAAGTAGCACTTAAAATCCACATATAGGGGAACAAGTACTTGAGCTTGAGTTGGTTGTAGTTGAGATGCTTAGCTAGGAATAAACAATCAAGGCCATACCGCAATTGAAAGTCAACACTTGTAGATAATTACTGTTTGTTAAGGAATGTAAAGGCTTCAACCGAGCTTAAATTTAATATAGAAAAAGGCGGTTAAGCAACCCTAGAAGCAAGAAAAAGGATAATTACTCCATTTACAATGTGGGGATGAGTGAATAAGCCATGTTTCCAACCACTCTCAATCAAATCCATTAATGTAATATTGCTATTTTAAACATTTCTTTCAAAAGGTATGTTAACACAATATCTTGAGTAAGTTAGGGATTAATTATGTAGTAATATTTAACACACACACACACACAAAACACACACTCACACACACATACACACAGATCAATGTAATGTGGAGGTAAGAACAAAAGTTACTCAGTGTCACAGAGGTGTCAGATTATACTGACTCTTCACTTGGATGGTGAAATGGGGAGGTGCTGCTCCAAGGTCAAGATCCCAAGAGCTAGGCTTTTTAAAAAAAATTTTTAAATAATTTTTTGGCTCCTGCTAAGGAAAATTAACAAATACCATATCCTAAACACATGTTTCTATGTCATTTTATGAAGATGCTAACAGCTATGGATAGTATGGCCTTGTTAAGAAGGGTTTTTTTTTCTGTTTTTTTTTTCAATTTTTATTATTTTTTATATATTGAAGTGTAAAGAAACTCAAGAAACATTATGCCAAGAGTGTTGAACCGTGGGATGAATATATGGAATACATGTACATTTCAGGGCTCCACCATTTTCTTTTTCACACTTTTCTCTTTATTGTTCTATGAAAAAATTCTATGGAGTTTTGGGAAAAAATGTTTTTTTTTTTTATTTATTTTTATTTTTTTAGAGTGGCACTTAAGAGATTTACCATCTTAAAAATGTTTGCCAGTTTTTAATCTATCTCACTCTGTCTCGGTCTCTCCCTCTCTCTCGTATATATATATATATATATATATATATATATATATATATACACAACACTAGCTGAAGAATTAATCTGTACTAGGTAATAAGTCTAGATATAAACAGCAGTTGGTTTCACAATGTGTGTTAATTAAAAATTTATACTGAATGGTTATATATATATATATATATATATATATATATATAATACATACTAGACAAAACGTGACCCGTTGGGTCACCCATTGGGTTACCCATTGGACTCTCAGTAGAAAATTGTGATTGTGTAGGTATTGCCAAAACATGACATCAAATCTGTATTTTACAAAATAAATTTAACCCCCTCAATTGGAAATTTTTTTTACCAAAAATCAGGGAATTATCCAATTTTAATGAAATTTTCAGTGTTGATTTATCAATGAATGAATTTTATAATGCATCAGTTATTTTATTTCAAAACTTTCTATGTTTTTTCAGGTCACTTAACTTTGCCCCCCCCCCCCATTTTGTTTTTGAGATTTTTTTTTACTCTGTTGTTTTTGTATATAATTAGCTGAAGAATATCAGTGAAAAAATTATACATCGATATTTCTTCTGTCTAAAAGGGTGGGGACCTAACTTTTCAATTAAATAATCAATTTAATTAATTTTAATTCGTTTTTTAAATGGAAATGAGACATTTTGGCAGTCCCTATGATTAGGGAAAAGAGAGGGTACATATCGTATAAATGCGTCCTGGCCTCCTGCCCTAAAAAATGCTTAGCGGTGCCTGCTGAAAATCCAACCTGTGCTAGTTGTGAACTCCCTAGATGTTTGAAGGCATTTTTCCTGAAAAGTTAATGCGATATGAAAGCGATATTTTACCCACGTGTCTTTTCTTGACAAGTAAATGTAAATATTTTACCCCCCTCTTTAAAGTATTTTCTTTTAGCAGTTTGAAGGCGTTTGTGTTGACAAATAACTTTTTTTAGTTGTTTGAAGGCCTTAAAAGTAAGCCACCCCCAGGTTTTTTATCAACAAGTAAATGTAAATATTTTATATATATTTATATAAAATATTTTTTTTTGTATTTTTCTTTTCTTTTAATTCAAAACAACTGTCAAGAATTTCAAAATAAATATGACCGAGTTTCGAAAATAAAAACAATCAATACATTATTCATAAGTAGCATGGGTCGGATTTTCAGCAGGCACCACTTAGCGTTTTTTTAGGGCAGGTGGCCAGGACGCATTTATGTGATATGCACCAAAGAGAGTTTGCGAAGTGAATTAAATTTAAAAAAACACTTGATCATCATTTAGTATAAATCTTTTTTATAAAAGATAAATCCTCTTAACAGAAAAAAATATTTACCAATTATATATTTTGTTTATATCATTTTACAAATTTGATATTGTTCTGTCAAAATAATTCACTAGAGTTTAATAGACAATTTATGTGAGAGACACTTAAATACTTCATTGATTTTAAACATTTCTGGTTTTGTTTGAGTTGTTAGTCCAAACTAAGCTATAATGCAATGGAATTTGAAGAATCATTTAAAGTAATCTTAAGTTAAATGTGAATAATTATTTTAGTATGACAATAAATTAATTTCATCTTTTGATATAAAATTTATTTAAATTCTTTACAGTTACTTACATCTTACAGCAATATGCATTCTTACTGATTATTTGTAAAGAGTCTCTTCTTTTCCCATGAAGGACAAACTTGTTTTTTTGTTTTTTTGACATTAAAACCTTTTTCTTTAAGATGTATAGCAAATTTGATAGCTTTATATGAAACTGGCTGGTGATAGACAAACAAACTGTTCCCAATTATCAATATAGATATCACTAAATGTTTAATAACATTACATAGAAAATTAAGATATTTATTAACAGCATATATCACAGTTAAGATTTATTAAACAAAGACATGAAAACTTTCATTTATTGTAATGATTATATAATCACTGATACAGTAAATGTGGCATTGTTTTACTAAAACAATGCATTGTACTAAAGTGAATCAAAAGTTTTGCAATATTTGGTATGGCTAGTTTGCTGCATGTATATCACATGATCAAATCAGATCAGTCCATAGTAGGTACTTGCTGTGATTGGTATGCTGACACATAGTGCATTGCTTCACTTTGTGTTTGATTTGAAAGCCACACAGATGAACATGCAAGGTAGTCTAATTTGGGAATTTATGCTTTACAAGTTTAAACTGCCTTGGAAGCAACCATAAACATTTGTGTGAAAGATGAAGGCACAGTTGATCAAAGTTCAGTAAGCAGGTAGTTCAACAAATTTTGCTTGAGCTGCAAAAACCTTGGCAATCAGGCAAAGTCAGGTAGGCCTAAACCCATGGACTCCATGCTATAGAGGTAAATACAGTGAACATCACTTGAAGAGTATCAGATGAGCTCAGCATCTCACAATCTAGTTTGGTTTGTCACCTTCACAACCTTGGCAAAAGCATCTGGAGTGACTGAATTGTGCCTCACATTACCAAAATATTGCAAAACTTTTGATTCCCCCTAGTAAATGATTTCAGTATAGAAATTAGGTGAGGGCAAAAATGAAGTAATCCATAGTTGTATTTTTGGAGCAAACTGAATATGATGTCAATATTCAGGTAAGGTTTTGGCTTTTTCTATGACTGCCCACTGACTGTATCACTACTCTATAACTATTTTGCTAAGCTTTAATCATTTTCTATATTAAAAGACTAAATATTTTAAATGGTGACGGGGAAAAAATCATTATTAAACACCAAATTTTATCATTTTTATTTTTTTGTTTAACCTAAAATTGGTTTTGGCACTCAATCTGAATGCTGTGAATTAAAAATCAGGGGAAAAAATGAGATTATCAGTAAAATGGAATTAAAGGAAGAGTTACTGACAGAAGATCAATATTATAAGTATTAAGTACAACATACATGCATAGATAATGATTTTACTATAATATAGAAATGCACTGAAAACCCAAGGAAAAAAAGAAAAGGATTTTTAGTGGTTAGGAATTAAGGCAATCATTATTGACAGAAATTACACACACACACACACACACACACACACACACACACACACACACACATATATACATATATATATATATATATATATATATATATATATATATATATATTTACCAACCCTCATTATTAGGAGTAAACATGCAATCAGAATAAGATGAAATCAATCTTAGTTTTAAAAAATTTGATAATAATGCTTCATCTAAGAAATACAGTCAACATAAAACTGTTATATCTTGTCAGAGAAAACAAGCAAAATAAATATGATGAAATGAAGACAAGTCATGAATTAATGATAATCATTATGCTTCATTTAAGAAATTCAGACTATTAAGTCTTATTACTACAAAACATTAAACAAATAAGAGGAATAAACTAAAAGAAAGGCTAGTCAAAAATTAATAATAAGCCCAACACTTCATCTAAGAAATCAAAATAGAAATAAAGAGTGTATCAATGCTTTAAAACATTTTGATATAAAACAATTCAAAATGTCTAGTCTTATAATTTTTGCTACCATTTTAAACAAAAAAAGATGCCTGGAACAACTTATTATAAACAACTTTTTTTTTTTTTCTTTTTTTTTTTTACCTCACAGAAGCAGTCAGTAGATATTGCTGCCTGGTATTATAAGTACAACATGAATAATTGTTTTACTATTAAAATGCAATGAAAATCAAGGGGAACAAGATTTTTATTGGTCAAGAATTGAATAAGGACTATTAGGTAAATGACTGAATGTGGGTGTGTTTTCTGCACATTGACATCTGTATGGGTTATGTAGCACCAAAATGATTTCTGTAAGAGTTTGTAAGGCACTGATGCTGATTAGACAAGTGTGAAACATTTTGTTGTCCATACCCTAATGGTACATGAATAGAACAGAAAAGTTCTGTGCAATGAGGGGTTGGGGTATTCATTTTCAACTGACCAGACTTTCTAAATTTCGAAAATTTAGCCACACAGACAGGAATGAATTTGGGAAAAATAGAAAAAAAATCATTAAGAACCCCCCTCCAAAACAAACAAACTCCGCCTTCTACATCATGTTCACTGATGCTAAATCCAAAGCTTAAGTCAGACTTTTTGGGGGTGGGGG
Organism: Doryteuthis pealeii; assembly: GCA_023376005.1. NCBI lineage: Eukaryota > Metazoa > Mollusca > Cephalopoda > Myopsida > Loliginidae > Doryteuthis > Doryteuthis pealeii. The sequence goes on along the minus strand of CM042157.1, from coordinate 38,748,398 downwards.
ATGCGGCATTGATTGGATAAAAAAAATCAGACTTTTTTTTTTGGGGGGGGCTTTCTTTTCATGTTTTTTTTCTTTTTCTAAGGGAGAAATTGACAGGGTTTTGCAATCTTCTTTACTTTACCATGTGACCCGGTATAAATTTGTTGACAAACACACAAGAGATGACAGGGAGGAGGGAGAGGGGGTTAATGCTGCAAAAACAAGACTCAGAAGTAGGGGTGTCAGAGAAAGAGAGAGAGAGAGTGAGTGAGAGTGAGGTGTGGGTGGACAGGACGGGAGGTAGTCACCACTGCCCCCACCCTCCTAGAGGATAATGGCCATAATGGCTCTCGTTATAGTTGCCCTAGGCGCCAACTGCTACTGCTGCTGCTTTTCTAACCACTGGACACAAGAATCACTAATGAATGTAATCTTGCTGCATTATGAACACATTTTCCTTTTGATCTCCTTCCAAAAATTTAGGATTTGCTGCAGTGGGGGAAAGGAGAGATGGCGTGGGGCTAAAGCTAACTGCTATTTCTAAAAAAAAAAAAATAAATAAATAAAATAAAATAAATAAAATAGAATAAATAGAATAAAAAATGAATAAAATAAATAAAATAAAACAAATAAAAATAAATCTGTTCCACTTTCTCTTTTTTTTCCCAATTTCAATTCACAAAGTCGGTTGTCTTTAACAACAAGAAGAATAGAAGAGCTGCCATATTGTCACAGTCATCTTCATAGAATGGTTGGAGACATTATCTGCCATGACCATCAAAACTTAAATGTCGATTTACCAAATACAGAAAGAAAATTTCATATCAGCCAGGTTTTAATGTCGAACATGAGCATTCATATCGTATTTATTTTCTTTTTTCTTTTTCAAACTTCAATCAAACGAATTTCTTTTTGTGTGGGTGGCATAAGAATACAAAAGAAAATAGTAAAAGAAGAAGAAAAAACCCTACAAAAAACACTTAAATAAAATTAGACTAAGGTTTATAGTTGCAAAATGGAGAGAAAGAGAAAAAGGAGAGGGTGATTTGTGAGAGAAAGTGTCTTTTTAGAATCAGAAATAGAAGATGGCTATCTATCGTTGAGTCTTATTGGCAAGGTTTCTTCCTAGATTGTTCTAAATGTCTCCCTTTTTAAATTCAAGTATATTTGAAAAGTAAAGAAAAAAGTTGTAACAGTTATTTCCCTTTATTTCCTCCTCAACTATCACAAACTGCACCCCCCTCTCCGAAATTGCATTCAATATAACTGCTAGTTTTATTATTAATATTCAAACATTATTATATTATACAACAAATAAAGAGCGTGCTGTTTATTGAAATGATCGGTAACAATAGGAATAAACACACACATAACAGAGAGAGAAAGAAAAAAAGGAGAAAAAGCTATATAACAGGGTGCTTTATTTCCGATTTCAAAGTCACTTGAGAAGCAGGTTTTCAATTTCAGGAAAGAGCCGGGCGGGGAGAAAACATCCGTATCCTTTTCTTCCATTGGAGAAATGAAAATAATGTGTTTGATGAAATCTGCATTTTTATATAAACAAATAAACAAATGTACAATGAGGTGGAATGGGACTTTTGGTTGAAGCTGCCATTTACTCAAAGCAGTGTGACCTTTTGATAAGGAGGAGATAAACCAAACCAAAAAAAAAAAAGAAAAAAAAAAGTAATCTATAAGAGACTCTCTAAAAGAAAAGAGGACCTTACATACGAATCAAATATCGTAGTATAATACAATAATGTGCACATTATATTCAAATACTATACATTCATGTTGCAAGACATTTTTATAGATAATTGATTGATTTTAGTAGAGGAATTTATCAAATGCAAATGGCCGTCCCATGAGCTGATTTGATAGCACTGAAAATTAAAAATAAAATTATTTTTTGTTGTTATTATTAAACATATGTTAATGTGGTGATTTATGATTGATATCAAACAACAGAGTTGGTTTTCTTAAACTAAATCAAAGTGATTGTCCTGATTTGAAAAAGCATCAAAGTGGGAACGACAATAAATCTCTCAGTTGGAAAAGTACACAATAGAGCAGAACTCTAACAACTCAAGGGTGTCGTACATGGTGATGGTTAGAATTTTCAAACAAATAATACAGTTTTTCACAAAATAAACACATACAGATATGGGCATCTGCTTGGTGTGTGTGTGTGTGTGTGAATCAGGAATTTGACTCCCACACACACCTGGATCAATTTACTGAATAGTCACAGCTTAAGCACACAGGTAAGATTGGAATGTCCATTTAAAACCAGACAATATTCATTATAAGCAAGTCTTGCAAGTCATTACTACTGAGTAGTGAGATCCATCCTCACTGGGAGCCACATAAAAAAAAAAAAATGAACTGGGTCATGTGCTATAATCTGCATTCACTCCAAAGGAAGAATGCCTATCATATGATAAGGTTGCTAGTAAGATGTATTCCAAATATATCTTTTATTGCATCCTGAAAATGTGGGAGCAGATGCCCATGCATGTAGAGGAAAGTATATATAAATTTATTAATTTATCTATTTATTTTTATCAAGTTTAGCTTATATCAGGGGTTGGGGAGCATTTTCATGTTTAAAAGTCACATTGAAATTTGTTGTCTACTGAATTACTTTTGTATTTTTATTGCCTTCAAGACTAGTAAAAAACTATCTTAGTGGAGTACCTAATAAGAATTGAACTCAAAAGAGTAACACTAATCTGCAGGTCAAGTTTGCTAACAAGTCATCATCATCAGGTTTTACGGACAGCATGGATCTCCATGACTTCCTTGCCACCCATCTCTATCAGTCATCACTCCTTGCAGGTCCCCTGCTCAGCATTCAGAATCCATACAGAGTTGATCGATATATTTTTTTGTTAGCCAACCCACACTAGTGTATCTATGTGTAGGTACACATAGGAGAACGTCACTTATGAGATCATCCCTGCTTCTTCAACAATATCCTGCAAGTCAAACCATCCAGGTAAAATGAACAAGATATGCTGGGCATATGATAATAAATAGAAAACATTTTAATAGCAGTTTTGTTTTTCTATTCTTGCATGATAATTGTCAGACTTTAGTTTGCAGTAATATCACATAAAGATTTCAGTACATTATTTCAAAAACTAGGAGTTAGTAAACCCTTAAAATAATGCCATTTAAAGTAACAGAAATCTGAAAATAAATTCAAAAGAAAAGTTTTATTATTTAATGATAAACTTGAAATACATGGAGTACTGAAAAGCTCAACTAAAAAGGGAAGGTGAGAAAGCTGCAATATTCTTTACTATCAACTTCAATCACCAATCTTGTTGAAAACTAATTAACATTTCTCATCTTCAATTAACAACCTCATATCCAAAATGCTTTCTGTAAAAAAGCAATCTCTAGAAAAAAAAAGTCCCCTCCCCTTTTTTTCTTTTAAAAAGTAGAATAGATGAATTTAATTTGGACTAAATATTAACTAAAAGTTTAAACTTTAGAACCCTGAAGTCGACTATATAATACAATTACTTGTGTAAAGTGTTAATATATTGTGGCTACGTCAAGTTAAGAAACACCTGTTAATTCTGATCTAACAGAAAATTGAGTTATTGGTGTACCCCAGTATAACTGAAAGACTTTAAAACAGGTATTCTTAACATAACCTGGTGGTGGTGGTGGTGGTAGTGATGATGGTGGTGGTGGTGATAGTGATTGTGGTGGTGGTGTGTATATGTGTTGAGAGGGGGTCATGTCACTCTCTTGGAGATACTGGCACATTTGAAGGGAACTATACCCTGAAAATTATGAGAAGGGGAGTTCTAAGGATAGTGGTAGCAAAATATGGGAAGCCTTTATGACCTCAATATATTTGGGGTTGAGTGTGGATTCAGTCCAGTTACAGAACTGATATTGTTAAAAAACGGTGAGCTCTAATTATCCTTACACCCTGACGGTGGGGTTTATAATACACTGACTGTATCCTCTGCAGAGGGGTGACCTCCTCCTCACACACAAAGGGATGTCTTGTATATGACACTAAAAACTGCAACTGTTGGTGTGAAAAAAGAAAAAAATGACAGACAAAACTTCTTATTAAACACTTTACTAAAAAGTGTAAATGTATAATGAATGTAATTCCATAACCTCTAGGCATAAAATAACCCTTGATGGGTTGACATGCAGTAAAAATCAATTTAATTATCATTGTATAATGTATGTTCATATATCTCTGTTTGATGGATGGATAAGCTAGAACACGAAAATAACTTGATGCTATTTGGGTATGCAATCTACAAAAGTCAAATTTTATTTTAGTATGTTATTTTAATATATTTGTTTATCATGGCTTAGATAAAACATTATTATATTTTTATGCATTCATTTTGAAAAATTAGAATTATACAAATTTGAAAATAATTCATTAAATTTATAGGCAAATTAAATATACATAAAAAAATAAAGAAAGATAATAAAAAATCATATAATTTATTATTAAAAGAAATTAAAATGAAGTCAGTTAGAGTTAGGTAGATTGCATACCAAATCAATTTCATCAAACATAGGTTGCATACCAAGTAGCACCAATAACTCTTAGGGGTGCAATGAAGGTTGAAAATGACTGGTTTAACGAAATGTTCAAGGTTATGTCCATTTAGCCAGATAGTTAAAGTTTTATTGGACCTTTAACTTCTAACAATTTTTTCAAAATTGTATTGCCATATATCTGTCAGTGTTCAAATCATTCAACTGCTTAAATATTTTACAGCTATCTGTGACTAAAGTTAAATTTCTAGAACTTTGCTGTGTGCAAATATAACTGAATGTTATCCTCCAGAGAAGTTTCTTGATATTTTGACACCAAATTAAACTATTTTTTACCAAGCATTATACATACTAATCATAGAAAGAAAAAAAAAAGGAGAAGCAGGAAATTTACTGGTTTTCTTCAGAAAATCTTCTTTTTATTCTAATACCAGTTCGTAACACTTTATAGAGTGTATAAGTGTTTGTTTTTTATTGTTTTCATTGCAAAAACATATCATCGGGAGTTGCTGAAAATTGGAAAATGCAGCTGCAACAGAATTAATCAACTATGTTTTTTTAAAAACTGAATTATCTTTTTTCCAATATGTCGGAATGTTCAAGTTTTCTTGGTGTTCAATAAGGGAATATCAGTCTATCTATTCCTATCAATATCCCTATAGAGGAGGTGGGGTAGGGGTCCAGTATCTGGGAAGATCTATGGTAGCCAGTGCCCCCACCCCTCAAAAAAACAATTGAGAAAGGTTGGTTTAGAAAAATTAGTTCATTAGGTTATTAATCTGTTCGTCTTACAAACAGTTGAGAATGAGTTCAGTGTTTGTTAAATGATTCGGAAATGCAGCCTTGTGTCAAAGTTGATCTAGTTCAACAAATAGCAATTGTTTTCTAAACTGTTTTTCATAGAAATAAGATAAGAGACATAATATTGCATTAAACAGAACATCCCCCCCCCCTGCTTACTTACTAACTTTGCCAATTGTAGGTCTGTAGATGTGCAAAGAGAACATAAACAATAGTCAAGTTGTGACAAGTTGATTTGTCAGTTGAAATGAAAACACAATGACACGCACCAATCTCAATTCTGTAATTACCATTCAATCAAACTATCTGACGTTGTTCATCTCAACATATCTGTCTGGTGAAATTCTCTTCACATTTTACTCTTTTTTCTTTTTCTTCTAGTGTTTGGTTTAAAATTAAACTGTTTTTATAGTTGCTTTCTATTCTTTTAGCATAAGTTCCATAGGTAACTAAAAAGACATGGTTAATATACATTCATAACATTGCATGCAAAGTACATAAAGTATATATGTTGAGAAACAGCTATTCACAAATAGTACAGACTGACTGAATAGACTTTTCAACAATTATTTCATATGTTCATAAAAAAAAGATTCTGGTGTTGAAGGACAGAGAAACAAAGAGTAATAGAGGGAATAGAAAGATTGTGTGTGTGTGTGTGTGTGTGTGTGTGTGTGTGTGTGTATCTGCCCCCCTCCCCCACATCTCACACATACACACAAGAGATTTTGTTTCAGGCAATGATGTGGTAACATCTGCTGTCAGTCAACTTTTTGAGAAAAAGTATGTGTTGATTGAGAATGTAAGTCATAGAAATTTACCAAAAATCATAAGAAGACAAATAAGCAAAACAAGTGCACATTTCATTCCATCCAACACCTTGTCTCACCATTATTTAATTAGTCTCATAAAATGCAACTAATTAGTTGTTAGCAAATAAACAGAGAAGGGGAGGAGGGAAATCTTACCAGGAAGCATTATCTATTCTGTTTATTTTTATTTTTTGCTCCCCTCCTCCTCCTTCACAGGTGCCCCACCTTAGCAAATTAAGTTGTATTGAAAGTGACATTTTACATCCTGTATACATTTTCATGATGTAATGGTGACAGGAGATGTTTGATAAAGAGCACAAACAATTGGTGGGGTTTAGCTTAGTAGTCAGAGTCTCCTAAAATGCAACTGAACTGCAGGCTAAAAAGTTCAAAGTTTTATATCCCAACACCAAGTCAAAGAGAAATTTGGCTAGATTGTATTTGATAGGAGTCCTAATCAAACATCATACACACATTTGTTAAATATTTACACTGAGATTTTATTCTTGTAGAGACCTAATTAACTGACTTTAAAAGTGCTTGATAAAAAGGGTTATTAATTTTATACTGACTAGGACTGACAATATTCTAGGTTCTATTTGTTTGCTTAACCCATCTCACTCTACCACCAGTTCCTTATATATCATCGTCATCATCATCAAGGATTGCCAACAGCATGGATTTGTTTGACTATCTCTAGCCATCCAACCCTATCAGCCATCACTCTTTGTAAGTTGCCTAAACGGCACTTAGTGTCTGCACAGAGTTGATGTAAATAAGTTTTTGCTAATTGGTCAACACGAGTGTATCCATGTGTAGGAGTCCATAGGAGAATGTTACTTATGAGCTTGTTCTTATTTCTCCAGCAGTACCCAACATGTCTTACTTTAATAGTTTGAAAGATCAGAGGTAAATAGCTATACAATTGCTGTTTTGTAGAGTGCTGCTTCCAGGATTTGTTTAAAACAGCATGCAGCATACTTGTGTAGTTCCTATCTAACTTTTTCTACAAGCATTTTGTTAAAGTCTAAGTGGTACTGAACAGTGACATCATAGTAAGCAAGTTTGAACTCCAGTTGTGCTATTATGTTTACTTTTAGACTAATACCCTTGGGAAAGGTATGAATACCTCATCTTGGCAGATATGGGTTAAATAGTACTAGTACTGTTCTTTGGCATCACCCATGTATGTTGATATGCTATTAAACAAAGAAACTAGGGTTTAATCAAATAGCTGTTTCTGAAGGTTCAGGTCTCAAAATTTTAAAATCTTGCCTCTGGGCACTTTGAGTCCTCAAACCCTGCCCTGTTGACTGACTGCACAGTCTGAGTGTGACCCTCATTGGATATATAGTAGGATCACAAAGACACTTTCCAAGATCCCCACTCATGCTATGAATGCTGAAATTTAATATCTCAGGAGAAATGAAGTGGTTGGCAATTATTTAGATGATGAGGTCCTATTGTATAAAGGAAACATAAGTTAATATAGAGGGTAGATTTTTTTTCTTCTTCCTTTCTTCCATATGTCAAATGTAGTGATTACTCTCCCATGCACAAAGTTTCCCCCCACATTAGCAAAAACAAAATCAGTTGCAACGACTATTACATTGCTAGATCCTCCCTACCCAGGGTATCTAGCAACCTTAAGTAGGCATATCAAAACAAGTGCCTGTGGTACCTTCAGTTTATGAAAAGGGTGTCTGTACTCTGATTTCATACAGTTCAACAAGTGGTAGGAGATGTGAAGGGAGAAGCATGGAAGTGGAGCGTAGGGGGGGGGGGCATTTACAATATAAATTCATGCACTCTCACCCTCTGTCACATCCATGGGGTTTAATCAAGGAAAAACAAACTACTTAGGTACATCAATAAGTCCTAAGCCTAATAAATAATAATAATAAAAGCATTTAGTTTATACTACAAATATTTATTTTTCATCATTATCCCCTTTCTTGTCAGGGCACTTAATTCAGTGGTAAATATTTATCACATAAAGTTAACAGTGAAATTTTCAGATCAAAAGCCAAAGATTTAGACTAAAGTTAAACTAAAAACTAAAGTTAGCTTTAAGTTGCATTTTTGTTTTTTAAATTTCTTATTGTATTTTTTTTAAGGGGTTACAGAAACTTGAGAAATGATGTGCTTAACTGTGGGATAGTTATTGGAATAGGATGAATGTTTTATGGCTTTATCTCTGTGTGTGTATACATATACACACATACATGCACACACACATACAGAGGTTTTGCAGCCTGGTCTCACTATTAAGTAATGAAAAAAAAACCCACTTGAATGGTTATACAATGCATTTTAGTCATCAAATATATCCATGATTTCTATAGGTATTAACAGTGTAGACTACACTACTTAATCTCTTTTTTTTCCCCTCTCATATTAAGATGTGATATACTTCAATCTTCTCTGTTCTGTGTCACTTCATCTTCTTTCTCTAATTTTCAATTTTTCTTTTCTTCCTACTTCTCTCTCTCTCTCCTTTTTTTCTTCCTTTGCTTTCTTTCTTTCTTTCTTCTGTTTACGCCATCATTTATGACAGCCACCATGCTAGTTTTTATATAAATTTCCCACCCCCCATAAATCTCATTCTAACTATACCAGCAAGAATATGTGACAGAAAAAAAAAAATAAAGGTGGGTGAGATAAAAGCATCAGGAAAGAGAACTTAAGATGACTTCATTTGTTTTGCACAGTCACAGGTCACCATTGGGCAAAGTAGCTCCTGTCAGCCTCTCTCTGGCATGACAGAAAGGTGTAATAATTGAAAATATTTTATACTTAGGGGAAAAAAAAGAAAAGAAAAATGGTTCATAAGTGGGGAAAAATGAGGATCTATTATGCGCCCACTGTATATACATGTTTTTGATATATTAAAAATAAATTTAGATACTGCGTCAGAAACAAATATTTATATATTTTGTGTTAAAGATAAAAAGTCAATTAATGTCAAGAGTCTAAAAGGTTTTTGCATCTTAAGTGTAAGCATCTTTTAAGTTCTTTCACAGATTCAATTCTACAGCTCACATTTTTCGTTTAGTAGCAATGAAGGATTGTGCATGGCACATTTGGGATCGGCTTTTCCAGCGTCAAAAAAGACACGTCAAATAAACCTAAAATTCCTCTCTGAAGTAGTCGATGATTTTGTCATAAAGAATTTGAGCCTGTTTATAAGAAATTCCAACTCCTTAACCCCCCGCCCCAGCTATGGGTTAAATAGTATCACTACTGTTCTTCTACAAGGATGGATTTGGCATTAAATAACTTATGAAGATTGATATGCCATTAAACAAAGAAACCAAACTAAACCAAACCTTAGATTTTTTTTATCTTGGGGGGAAATATTTTCATAGCACAAGGAGTTAATGATACAGTCAGATGGTCATATAATCTTTTTTTGTTTGTTTTTTAGCAATAAAGTTATAAGCTTGGGAAATACTTTTGTAAAAGAAGTGCTTTTCTCAATTTAGATACTTTTAAAAAGAATTATGATAGTTATTATATCACAAGTGATTAATACTTCTATAATTAAACTAGAAATACATTTGATGAGTTTACAGAGTTGGCCTAGGGCACAAATTATATAATTAATTGCCTAGGGCCCTGTTGCTACAAGGGCAACCCCAAAAGCACTTGGTTGCTTTTTTATTACTTTTGTCATTTAATATATCACTTAGTATATCTGTACCATCCAAACTAAAGATATACAATAGAAGCTTAACTTTATTTTTTCACAATAAGCATTTGATCAATCAAGCATTAAAAAAAAAAAATTAATAGTTTGCAGTGATGTCTTGCCTTCAATCAAATTCTACTTAGGATTCTATAAAGGCTTCGGTCAACCCTGTATGACTATATACAGGGTGTGGAAAAAATACCTTGCACATTTTGAAATGTCAACTGTGTTGCACAACTGAACGTAGGCAAGTGGCAATGGTAGCTTCATCTAGCTAATGTCTTACCATTTTTTTCCAGTTACAATCAAAGCTTGGATTGGAAAACAGTGGTTGCTATTGAAATGTTTCTTAAGATTGTTGAATTTGTAATTGATACACAGAGAGCTTTTTGTGCTCATTTCATGTTATGTTAGAATAGTGCCGTTCCCAATACAAAATCAATAGTGCTACTGGGTTGAGGATTCTATCCGTAACAGAATCATTCTGATGTAACATGAAATGAGCATGAACAGCTCTCTGTCTAGCAGTAGATGACCAAATATCTTTTTTGTCCATCTATCATCGCATAATTCAAAGATGTATTGATAAATGGGGTCCCAGAGGATGTTTTTAGCATATTAGTTTTTGAAAATTCCAAAACTTGTGAGAGGTTCAGTTTACAATGCAAGTATAATTTTAAACTGGACATTTTCTTTGTGTCCATCAGGTTAGCTAAACCAAATATTCATCTTTTTGTTTAAGCATATAAAGTAGATATCTAACTGAAAATCAGAAAAGTCAGAAACCAAAGTTATGGCCTGTTTTTTTATGACTTTATTCTGGTCATCAGAGAATCATAAATGTAAATCTCTTGGTGATATTTATTAACTTATAAATCCTCACAAAAACATAGTTCAATATTATTAGCAGAAAACTCCCTCTATGAGCAATGCCCAAAAAGTAAAGTACAGATAGGTGTAAACTGACTAGAATTAAAACCATGTGAAAGCTGTGAACACAAAGCCACTGAAAGTATGCTGTACTTTTTGTAACAGCCAGAACAGCCTTAATATAGAATTTGTGTGCATATGTAATGTCCCAACAAAGATAACTGTCACCATAAAACAGTGGGCAGACAGGTGCAAAGTATAATAAGATCTTCACATGCCATAGGCAAAAACCCAACAGAAATTCATTATGAACTTGTAGCTATGTTTAATGAACATGTAATGAGCAGGAGATATCAATTTGTATACTGCGTTTACAGAAGGGTCTACAAATTTGATGGATTAGCTTTGTGTAGGACATTCAGGTTCATCAACAAAAGATTCTGATGTTGCAAGTATTGAAACGTTGATTCAAGATGATAGATGATGCAAACTTTGGAATACACCTGTGGGACTTGATCTTCTGTAGTTGGTGATCCATGAAAATGATAAGTTGTCATATTGGAAAGTGTAATCTCATTGGATCCCAAAGCAACAGAAAAAAGGCTGGACCCCACATTCTTCAATGAATGTATAAATTTATGCATAAATGGGACAATCTTAATGACAACAACATGGAAAAGTAATATAGAAGTGCTGGTAACATATGCACAATGTTTTATTTGTATAGTAATAAATATGTTGGATTTCAGCAAATCTTGGACGCAGCACCCCACATAAAAGTAGTGGTATGGCCACTTAATTTCTATCACATAAACTATCCAAGTAAGATGAACAAGACATGCTGGACACTGCTGTAAAAGCAAGGACAAACTCATAAGTGATGTTCTTCTGTGACACATACACATGGACATACCAGTGTGGGCCGACCAGAAAAAAACCTACATCAATCAGCTCTGTGTGGATTCTGGATACCATGTGGAAGACCTACAGGGGCGGGTGGGAATTTGTGCTGCCAGTGTGACTAGGTGAAGATGATCTTAGTTTTTGGACATGTGTTGTATAAGATGGGATTTCAACTAGTATGGAAGAATTTTCAAAGCATTTGAAGAAAATATGAAGAAATAAGGAGAAAAAATATATCACTACTCATATTGAGTATATGTAGATTAAAAAAGATGGTAGCATATCATGTGAGTGAAGAAAATAAGAAATAGTTGTCTGTTTATATTTGAATGACATCAACCAGGAATCTCTGTAGCCTAATTAGCAAGGTAGTTGTCACATTAAGACTTGCTTCTCAAGGAAAAATGATAAGCTTTTTAGTCTCACTGGGGCCTTATTCTTTATTTCTGATCCTAACTGCTAACCAACAATCAGGCAATAAAAATCTGGCAATTTAAAAAATCAACTGAAATTAAGATGAAAGAAATTCTAGTGAAAACATATCTTGTATAAGAAAAAGGTAAGGTGTTAACCAGATATAACATACACACATATATATGAGAAAAAAGAAAGGTTATATATACTCACATACACAAAGACATTCACATATATCTCTATATAAAACTTAATATATCTTGGTCCCATAACCTGGTCTTACTACAGAGCATTGATGATAAAAGGCATTACTACACAGCCAACATGTTTAGTATTACTATAACAATAGAATTTCTCATTGGTTGATTGGTTGGTTTTCTGGTATATCAGCTGGTGTTGGGTTATTTAATGCTGAATCATTTTTATTATATTTTAACTAGTCTCAATACAAATGATTTGCACACAGTTTTATGGTTTCAAGTATTCCAATCTGATATGAATAATTTGTAAGTGATTATAAGGTTTCAAGCAACTAATAAAGTTCAATGATTTTAAACTGGTAAACACTTCATACTTTTTTTTCAATAACAATGTTTTAAGAGCCATTGTATTAATGAAGTTTTAAACTCAAAACATTATCTTTAACAGATCTATTTGATCCATAGATAGGTCTTTAAATTCAAGTCATACTGGACTTGGCTGCAAGTAAGTATCATACTAGAACACCTTTTTGTGGTGAGCAAGAGGTCTTTTGGCATATTCCAAGATCTGCTGACAGGGCAGTTTTTCAGTAGTGTGATGAAGTTTAAAAAAAAAAGATAAGTCCAAACAAATGAATATGAATTTTATTTTGCTTTATTTTAGCATTATCTACATATGAAAAACAAATAGAAAATCATACTTTAGATTTAAGTATTTCTGCAATGGTGCCAGATGCCAGGGTTCAAGCCCAAGTAAAAGTCAGGATTCTGAATGCTGATTTTCTGGCAGTCATTTGAAAGACTGATAGAATACACTCACTCTATTTTGATGTGAGGACTTTCATCAGCAAAATATAGGGTTAGATATATCAGACATTATGCTTAGAAGAACAGATACTACACTTTAAGCTTAGCTGAAAGTTTGAGAAGTTGCATTTTAAACAGGACCACAGAAATCAGATTGTACTCATTTTTCATTACCCCCCCCCCCCTGATTTATTCATATTTATCTTTAAATCTGTCTGTCTTTCCACATTGACATCTACACTAAGTCAACTGATATAATTAACATTCCATCTGTCATCATCATTATTATTGAAGTTGGTACAAAAAGGTAACTGAAACGTTGGCGTGTTGTCTTAGATGACAGAAAACTTAGATAAGAAAACAGTTTTCTCAACTGAATATCAACTTGTCTACCAGGCAAAAACAAACAATCTGTGGCCAACTAACCAAAGATTTGTGACACACCAAAGATATTTCGACATGTCAGTTGAGTTGCAGCCCATCAAATCTCAATGGAGACTTTTGGCAAATCTGACAGGATATCCCCCCTACCCCACCCAAAATGGCAAGGATTATACAGATTAAAAAATAAACATAAAGAAATTGGTGAAAAGAATTTAAAAGTAAATAAATAAATAGAAGATAGAATCAATAGAAATCTAGTGCACCAGATGGTTTGACGAATTAACAGGGTACATTACACTAATGATTTACTGGAAGATTATATATATATATATATATATATATATATATATATATATATTATTCTATATAAAGAAAAAACTTAACCAGTCATTTGGCTCCAATAAATTAATTTATTTCAACCAACTCCTTTTTAAAAGATGCCAGCATATATATATAAACAAAAAAAGATAAATAAATCCAAGGCTCTGCTTGGAGAAACTGCGAGAAATGTGAAACTTAAGACTGGCTAACAGACCCAAGGACGATAAATACAATTTATCTTGTTTAATACTAAATTATTTGAATTACTTTCAAATTAGTTCTTGGTTTGGTTTCTTTGTTTAAAGGCATATTAACATATTAACATTTGTGGGCTATTTAATGCCAAATCCATCCTTGTAGAAGAACAACAGTAACACTATTTAACCCATAGCATAGTTTCCCACCTTTTCCACGAGTATTAGTCTGAAAGTGAAGGCAATAGTTCAAAGAGAGTTTGAACTTGGTTACCATGACGTTGCAGTCCAGCACATTACTTACTATACCACGGGGACTCCCCTGTCAAATTAGGTTGATTGGTTTTATAGTATGTCAACTCTTGTTGGGTTATTTAATACAAAAATCAGTGTCTTTTTATTTTGCAAGCAATTATATGGTTTCAACAATCAATACCCATTTAATAATTATAATCATTTGTGAACAATTATAGTTTCAAGTAACAATTATTAATAGAATATCTGTTTAAAGATTATTTGTATTTGATAGGACCATGTGCAATAAATAAACATCTTAAGAAATAACTACACAAATGTAAAAATAAACAAGACTCCTTAACTTCTATGCAAAAAAATAACCCTAGATGGGTTGACATGCTGTTAAAATCAAACAACGAATAAATTAATTTGTACTTAGTTATATGGTTTCAGTGTTCCTATCTAATAATCTATTAAATTGGAGTATTTGACTCATAGGTGGGACCCTAACAGGTACTACCACTTTGGGTCAGAATGGAAATATTAAATTAGCTTTGTGTTTCTATCCTTTGTAATCAAGTTTCATTGATAGCATGCTCTAATTACTGGGCTACATCCACAAGTGATTTTGTTGTTAGTCTTGTAGCTTGGCTAATATATATATATATATATATTATATATATATATATATATATGGGTGTAAATGGAAAAAAGCAAAGGAGCTTCAAAAGGGGAAAAAAAAAAAACAGATGTGCATCTCTAATCTTTCCCTGGGGCAAGAATAAAACAAAATCTGAGTGAATGAACATACTGAGACAGAGGGGGGAGGGGAGAGAGAGAGGGAGGGAGAGAGAGAGAGGGGGGGTAGGGCAAATAATTCTTTGTTATAATGGAAGTTTGTGCCTCATTTCAGATGTACAAAGAAGAGGATAGAGTGAAAAGTTTCCAACTTTGCATCCCAATTCCCACCAGTAAATTAAGAGACTCTAACCCCACTGACCTAACCAACACAAAAATTTATTGGGACAAATTGGTCAAGTTATGGGAGGGTGCAGACAAACTAGGAATTCATTTGTTCTTGAATCTGAACAAGGTTTCATACAAACATTGCCAAGGACACTGGTGAAAATATCAATTCACCCACAGTTTGAGTCTAAAACCAAGGAACAAGCATTTGTTCTTAAGTTTTGACTCCCATTTCCCGTATATATTGGCAATCAATTTCTGCTTCTAAAATCCACAATAAAGTGTTAGATAGTTAAATGAGGACTACTCTCAGTGCTATTGTGAAGTCCACCCTCCGCAATAGCATGTTGAGTATGTATTTACCCAACTGCTTCACCACGAATAGGATGTGACACAAGGTCAATTTTTAAGTGGACTAAAGTTGGTTTGAATTCAGAGTTTTGCTTCTCCTAGTCATGAAGTACTCAGTCTGTCTTAGTATCTACCTATAGCTGAGGTGGGGGAGAAAAGATGGATTCATATCTTTTTCTAATAGCATGTAGAATAGGCTTTATTTAACTAACTCTTCATTTTGGTAATTATGTTCAGCTGACAGCCAAAGTGTACAAATGGTTGTCAGCTAAATGACACTGTCTACTCAATTTCGTGAGTTGTGTTGTGTACGTGACATCCAATGGAAGACAAGTGTTAACCCGATACAAATACATTCACAGGAAAATGGAAAATGGTCAGCAGTTCAGTGATGCTATGTATGTATTTACCAACCCCTATGCTCAAGCAGAGTTTAACAGATTTGAATTCAGAATTTCTCCTTCTCTTGTACTGATTGCCATGCCATGGTTAAAGAGTCCAGTCTACCCTACTATTTATTCATAGCTGGTAGGAGAATGGTTGGGTGCATATGTTTCCCAAGGCAATTAGTGCTATGTGAAATGCAACCAATTTCTTCCAGGATTTGAAATGTTTCTGTGTCTATTTCCTATGACGATGGATATCTTTATGAGTGAGGTTGTGTAGTTGGTGTATTTATCATCTATAGTAGTATAGAAGAGCCAGGAATCACACAGATACTACACTGTGATCTGAGGTAGAAAAGCATAATAGTTATACAGACAAAGAAGCAGAATAATATCAGAGAAGATTGGATTATCAGTATCTCATACAGAGTACAAATACTAGCAGAACTTATCCGTACTTAATATTTGTTTTAAAATGGTCACTGATGTTCATAAAGTATTTTGTGTTAAAATCTTTTTTTTATGCCTTACATGCATCTCACTTTCAAAATCTGATATCACAAATGTGTTGATTATGAAAGAACTGTTGGATATACTCATAGCATGTAATCTATTTGTTCTTCTTGTTTGACCTTTTGCTAATCTGAGTTTGTCCCTGTAATTTGTTTGTAGTCATTCCAAAACAGACATGAACTGGAAACTTGCTTCTGTTGCATGTCAAATGGAAATAGTTTGTCAATGGGAACAATGAGAATATCTGGGACCATTAATGGTTTGCATGCATGGGGTCCAATGACCATTTTGGCATCAGTCACAGTAGAAATGTCTCCCTCTCAAAACAATTACTGAGAGGCATCCTTTTACAGTGAGTGGGGAAAGAGGACAATAAAACATGGAGACAGCAGATCCAACCTAAAAAAAAAAATGTCTGAGCTGGATCCCTGAATATTGTTTGAAATCTTCCACAGAATGACCAAATCAAATTAAAAATGTCAGAATCTGAACTGTACAGACAGATGGACAGACAGACTGATGGACATTTGGGGAATTATAACAAACTATTACAAAATACATAATGACAGTTTAGATTTTTCAGAATCAAGCAAGGCTGAAAATGGTGCACTAGGGACTTGTTAGGAGACACCTCCACCCACCCCCAAGAATCCAATTTTTTAAGGTACATTATCATAACGAAAAACGGCACATCGTAACATGATTTTTGCTAGCCTATTAGCATTTGAAGGTTCTAGGTGAGAGAATAACATTTTTTCTATATGTAAGTTGATAACAATCGTATGGAGTTCATAATTGTGCTCACCTCAATTACTATGATTTCCCCAAGGAAGAAAACTATTAAATGCTAATTATAGTATACTTCTTATTTAATCATTCCCAGTTATAAATTGACTCTACATTGAGCTTAATGGCTGCCAAAGATAGCTTTTAAGCAAGTTTATTATAATGATCCAATTTTTGGAAGTGCAGCAGAAAATGGCTTATTGTAGAGAGATTTTTATTAGTGCAATAGTATTAAAGCATTTTTAACTTAGGGAATAAAGTAATTTCTAATCTAATTTCTAGTTTAATAAGAATATAAAGTTGAATGTAATAACTATTAAAGTGTAAATATAAAGTATTTCTGCATATTTATTCATCTTCAATTAATCATGATATAAATTCAATTTAAAAAGGGTGAGTCCCTGTGATGTAATGGCTAAAGGGCAGGACTGCAACATTGTAATTAGCGAGTTTGAACTCCAGTTGCACTATTATATTCACTTTTGGACTAATACTTTTGGGAAAGGTATGAGCCCCTGCATCTCTCCAGCTATGGGGTAAATAGCACCACTTCTGTTATTCTACAAGGGTGAGTTTGGCATTAAATAACACACAAAGGTTGATTTGCCATTAAAATAAAGAAAGCAAATAAGAAAGAATCTATTAAAAAAAAAATGTAATTCAACTTAAAGTTTAGTGATTGCCATTTGGTGTCCTTTAAGTAAGTAACAATAAAGAAGAAAAAAAAAAGACAGGATCTTATCAAGGACAAGTTTAATTACACAAATAAATGCATTGAGGATTTTATCTTATTCAGCCCATTATTGGCAAATGATGATCTTCATATAAAGAAAGAAAAGAGAATGAAGAAAAAAATTTACACTTACAAAAATCACAACAAAAAAAAAGAAATACACAAAAAAGGAATTTATCATTTTTTTCTTCCTCTTCTCTCTTTAAGCATTTGTTGCAAGTTGTAACCTTACAAAAACAGCTGAATGATAATCAGTGAGGACTTTTCAATAAGACAAAATAAATAAATAAATTTAGATCAGTGTTTTTAGTTTTAGTTTTTTATTTAAAAAAATATCTATTATCAAATCTCAAACAGTAGAATACAATTTTTTTTCTTCCTTTTTTATATTATTATTTCCTAGTTATTTAAAAAAAAATTCATTAATACAAAATAAAATAAAAACCTTTTTTTGTGGATAAATCTTGAAAATTACCAAAACAAAGATAAAATATATATGCAAGAATACATAAAACAATAATTAAATCCATTTAAAGGTAAAAGAAAAGTATTTATGCTGGTAGAACGACTCATTCACAAAATCAAAAAGTGGTGGTGGTGGTGGCAGGTATTCTATCTTACTTGACAAAAATCTCTGTTCTTTGACTTGTGGCTGTTCTGTGACACACACACTTATATTTGGGTGCAGGAATCTAAATTTTGGACAAATATACTCATACACTTCATTAATTACAAAATACAAAATAAAAATATAAAAAAGATATACTAGAGTTGATACTGTAGAGGATCTGATGAAAGTAAAGAGTCCCTTACATTTGAAATTATTAGAAAATGAAAGATGAACCATTTGCTTGTAAAACTCAAGTATATATCAATCACACACTTGTAAATTTGCAGGGCTGTAGAACACAAAAATCAATCAAAGGTGTATATATATATATATATATATATATATATATATATATATATATATATATATATATATTAAAATAAATATGCTCAATATTAGTGATAGAGGATATATATCTAAGTTAGGATAGTAGAGACAGATTAAGTAGCACTTATTGACTGTCAGTTTCTCACCCATCAGTATATGTATACACATTAAACAAAATTTCTTTTAGCAATAATAGTTGCAACAGCTCATTTGTCAAAAAGAAAAGCTGTATAAAAAGCTAACTTTTGTCTCATTTTTAATAAGATATATATATATATATATATATATATAATATAATATATATATATATATGCACATACACATACACACACACACCGACTGATAATTAACTGAGAATTGGTGCCTAGAATCCATCCTCTGTGCAGCACCATTCCTATGACAATAGTTAAGACAATTAAGCAATTTGTAGATGATCTACCATGCAATCCAGAATTGTATTCTGAGTAACCAAGCCTAAAAATGGATCACATCTTTGAAGAAGAGACAAATGCCTAAACATACACACACTCAATATTATATTAAATCATCAGTCATTCAAAAAAACTAAAGTGAACATAATAACCAGTTAAGTACAAATTTTAAAAAAAAATACTCAATAGCCAGGGGTAGAGCAAACATAATTAAAAATATAACAATATTAAAGAAGTTCATAAACCTTACTTACTGTTGGATTATTGTTTTGGTATAAGCCATAAACAACTTCCTGTCTGAAATAAATAACCATCGATATTGTATTCTGGGAAAAATGAATCTTCTAATTACTATAAAAAATCTAATTCATGTCTGCTGCATGGAAAATGACATCTTTCCAATGTTGGATTTACTATTTACCCTTTTTGGATTTAATACAAACCGGATACAAATCACTTGTGAGTAAACTTTTCATAAAAGTATTAATATTTAATATCTTCCATTTTTC
Source organism: Doryteuthis pealeii (assembly GCA_023376005.1). Taxonomy (NCBI): domain Eukaryota; kingdom Metazoa; phylum Mollusca; class Cephalopoda; order Myopsida; family Loliginidae; genus Doryteuthis; species Doryteuthis pealeii. Next base: position 38,728,628 of record CM042157.1, on the reverse strand, counting down.
AACGCTTACTACTCACCTTTACATGATAATCAGATCAGTAATGCAAATATTGAAGATGGTGTAAACATAAAAAATCAGAAGTGAGATAAGTTTGTAACCTTGTTAATATTGTTATATTTGCTATACTTCCTTGATTTTACTTACACACACACACATATGCACCGATGCCACATAATACTAAAAAAAATAGCAAAACTGATTAGCATATGGAACTACTTATACCAACATGAAATTGTATTATTAAAATACTGAAGATAACTGACAAAAGATAATAAATACAGCAACAACAGTTGGATACAAGAAGAAACATATAAACAAACATGAGATAAGGTATTTTATAAGATCCTCACATATATATCTATGTGATATGAAATTTGACAGTTAACAACAAAAACAACTCCGCAAAATCTCTTCTTTAAGTGCATTGGAGAAAAGAAGAAAAAAAAAACAAACAAACAAACAAACAAAACCCAAATCTCAAAGAAATTTACTCTATAATTATAAGTTTACACAGAGGAATGTAGTCCACATATAATTATCAAAAGAAAATATGAAACGAAGAGAAAAGAAGTAGGGAGAGAGAGAGAAGAGAGAGAGAGAGAGAGAGAGAGGGGGGGGAATAAATTACAAACTTAGAAAAATAAATACAAAATACACACCTACAAAAATGTGGATGAATGAACTTCTGTTGTGTAAAATAAATACACTTTGTTTTTCATTATTAGGCTTTCAACTTATTGACCTATCTATCTATCTATCTATCTATATATATATATATATGTATATACATATGTATCTGTGTGTATGTGAGTGTGTGTATATATATATATATATATAATATATATATATATATACACACACACACATACACACACATACATATGTATATACATACACATATAAACACATACCTATATATGCATACACATAAATATAAGCATACAAATACATATATATATACACACATGTACACATACATACATAGACACATACATATATACATATACACACATATATACATAAATATATACATGTATATATACCAACATACATATATATACATATGCATATACACGTACATATATATGCATATATACATGCAAGCACTTACCCCCCCCCATACTTTATGTATGTGAAATGTCTTAATTTTAGCAGATTTAAAATTCTTTGCAATTCTAATGCTTGGCTACGAAAACTAAACTACCCCTTGGTTAGAAGCCAACGCTCAACATGCCACTGACCTTGCCAATCAACTTGAAACACACAATATCATTAGCATTAAGGAAAATAAAATAAAAATTTCCTTACCTTTTTAAAAACACCCAAGTAATAATAGTTACTTATGTATAAATTTTCTGTTTTTATTTTTCAATACTTGTGTTGTAACTGCTTTGCCTGAAGCGTTAAATGCACATGCCATTCTCAACTTGAAAGCAGTGCCCTTCCAGCAGATCTGTTATTCCATTTTCTTGTAGACTTGCCATTTTCTTGACAGTATTTTAGCACTGCACAGATGGAACCAAATCAGACAGTGACATTCACTAGTGCCATCACTGCCTTACCGTTACATTAAGTCTACTCTCAGGTTTCTCTAAACACACAGACACATGTGTGCACACACATATATGTATACACAGTGGAGGCACATTGTATAATGGTTTGAGTCATAGGAAATGGACTCATCAACCCGAGTTCAAATCCTGGACGAGGCTGCTTGCATTTTGCATAACGCCAATACCCTTGGTCCATCTATGGGTAAATAGTAGGGCAGACTTGGCTCTTTAACCATAGCTAGGTAACCGGTCTAGGAGAAGGAAAACTCTGAATTCAAACTTGTTAAATTCCGCTTGATTAAGAAATTGATCCTGTGTCACATCCTGCTCATGTGGAGGGGTTGGTAAATATATATATATATATATATATATATGTATACACATATATGTACATATGCACGCACATATGAAGTACTTCTCTATGACAACTAAGAGATCAACACTTGGATCAAAGCCTCTTGTCAAAGGTTTTAGACCAAAATTCAATAAAATTCACACCCTATTTTTGTCCAAGAGGGGGTTAAAATTTTTTTAACCCCTCATTTTCGATAAGGGAAAGGATATAATAAGAGTATAAATCAATGATACATTAAGAAATTAATAGAAAAATAAAACAAATTAATAAAGGATAAAACATGCAAATAATAATAATAATAATAATAATAATAAAAAATAAACTTAAAAACAAGAATATATAAAGAATAAAAGATAATGAAACAAGTATATAGAAAAATAATTTTTCTCAATCTATATATAAACATAGATGAGAAATTTATTTTTAACTTTTAAATCCTGAGCAATGCAAAGTAGCTCTGCTAGTATATAATAAAGTTAAGGTAATTTGGATTTAACAGTCTTGGGAACAACATTCTAACCACTGAGCTCTCATCAAGGTAAAAACAAGCAGTCTTTTTCTCAGTGTTATGAAAAGTATGTAGGTAGATGATGAAAGCTTAAACATTAACTTCAGTTGATGGGTAGGAGGTTAAAAATGGTCAACTCTATTTAAGGAGGTCATTAGTCAGGGTATAAAATAAATGTAAAATGTTACATACTTTAACATGTTTCTTATTTTTTGTTTTACTTTTTATTACTTTTGCCTTTCCATAGAAAGTTTTAATCCTTTAATGTACTGCAAAAATTGAACATAAAATGAAAAATAAAAAAAGAAAATAGACAAGTCTTGAAGGTTACAACTGATAAATTAAATAAATAACCTTTACTCTTTTTGATTTTAATACTTCTAAAATCTTAAAAATTAGTTGAATGATTATTATCTTTTATCTTTTTTCTGTTGCTCTTTTTTTTAATCCCAACTTTCAAATTTTTTAAATTTTGTGGTCATTAAATAAGCTTTATAAACCAGAAACACAGAAGTGAATCCCTGTGGCATAGTGGCTAATGCACTGGACTATGACATTGTAGTAAGCAAGTTTGAATGCCAGTCATGCTATTAGATTCACTTTCACTTAATACCCTTGGGAAAGGTATGAACTCCCTCATCCTTCTGGCTATGTTCTTCTACAAGGATAGCTTTTGCATTATATAACCCATGAAGATTGATATACCATTAAACACAAAAACCAAACCAAACCAGAAATAAAGACACATTTAAGATTTTAACCCTTATTTCTTATCTTTGAGGGCATGGCTCACTGTCACAACATCATTACTTGTTTGGTCATGAAGGCTTTCACCCAAACACACCATATAGCTATATTCCTTATTTTTTTAAATATAAATTTGTTTAGATGGTTGGTTTTACAGCATGTCAACCCCCGTTGGGTTATTTAATACAAAGATAAGTCATTTTATTTTGCAATTATAATTATGATAATTTGTTTGCAAATGGTTAATGGTTTCAAGTATTCAAACAGATCTATCAGACCTATAGATGAGATCTTAACAGGTACTACTACTCCAAGTCAGAGTGGACCTGGGAGTAAGGACAATGTAGGGGTGACTCCACATTACCCAAAGCTCCAGAACTGGAGTCTCACCACTGGATGTAGTTTAGTCTCCTATCCAGGGTACAATTTTTTTTTTGGTGGAGGAAGGAGAGGTTTTACCCCTCTGCAGAAGATGTGTATTCTATGCCTGCTAATAGGGCAGCTAAATTTGGTCATCATATTAAAAATCTACTAAATCCGTTCATTGTACTAAAAATCTATGGAATTTGGTTATTGTAATATCTTCTATTCATCTCAAGGATAGCTACAGAATAATGTTTAAGGCTCACCCAATAACAACACATGTAAACCACAAAATGGCAGCTCTAATATTAATATTATTATAAAAATCATACAATAGGGTTATTCACTTCCACTAGTATCTTTGTGGTAAATGTTTACCCAGAACATAATTCTAGGATATATATTAAAAATCTACAAAATCTGCTCATTGTATAAAAAAAAATCTGAATTTGGTCAATGCAAGCAGAATTAGTCTAGTAAGATGTTTGTCTATATCAAAAGATCAATGTTGTCTAATAAACTTTTGAAATCTTCAAACTTTGGGGAAAAAGGCAAAGAAACATGTTACACATATACATACACATACATACATGCACACACATACACGCATATAGATAACAAAGACAACTTTTAGCATCTTACTGATTTTTAAGTTAAATATCTGATTTTATTTTTGCGGTCATCTCCCAATTCTTTTGTTTTAGAAAAGAGATTGACAAACAAACAGCCTACTTGAGTATTTTTACATATAGAAAATAAATATATTGCTTATAGAAAATCTGATAAAGAGCCTGGGAAAAACTGGAAGCCAAGCACTTGTAAAAGAATACCAGTAGGTTAATATCTTGCTGCAAGACAATAGCATTTCAGAAAACCTATATCAACATACAGAAATAATCCAGTATAGGAAAAAGTAGATTCTTTCAATTTTGTTTTATTTTCAATGCCTTCGGCTGTAAAATGCTAACAGTTTCTATTGTCTTTAGACTTGGAGATAAGGAATGTCTTTGAGAGGGTTGAGAATTTGTTTGTCCATTAAAAGTAATAAGAATGAGAAATAGCAAAAGATTAAAAAGAAAATGGCAGAAATCCTCATTTGTTTTTGTTGTTAATTCTTATCAATTTTTGTGTCTTAATATAAAACACTCCAAGTGCTTATTATTCACTGCCTGCCTTATTAAATAAATGTTATAATCTCTCTTCAGTCCTTCTAAAAACATGTATGGTTTCAGAAACAAAAATAACAACAAAAAAGGTGAACCTGCAGGTTTAGCTCAGTGGTTGGAGTAAAGAATTACAACTTTAGAGGTATACATTATCATGTTATACCACTACTTTTCTTTCAGGGGGCATGTTTTTGCCTCATCAGACTTCCCCATTGGCTGTATCAGCCTTCACCATGGGGTCTGGATGAATTTGGCTTGTTGTGTGTAAATGGCAGAGATCTTCAAGGGCAATTCAATTTGATATTTTTACCAACTCTTCTGCACAAGGTCAATTTCTTAAGTGGCGTTTAATAGGTTTGAATTCAGAGTTTTCTTTTTCCTAGACTGATTGCCTAACCAAGGTTAAAGAGCCAAGTCTGCCCTACTATTTACCCATAGTTGGATGTATACTTTTCCCAATGGTATTAGCGCTATGTGAAATGCAAACAGACTTGTCTTGCTTTGAATTTGAGTCACCAAGTTCATTTCCTTTGATGGAAATATACCTTCTAAAGGGTTTGTGACCACAAAAATAAAATAAAAAATGTTATCGTTTTGCAGAAAGATAATAACCTACTGGAATTCTTTTACAAATGCTTGACTTTCAATTTTTTTCCCCAGTTTCTTTATTAGATTTCTCTATAAGCAATATATTTATTTTCTATATAAAATATCTTCTTCCATTTCAATGTACTTTATTAAAAACTTCTCCATTAATCCTACTAGCCAAAATATGCACCCTCCACTAGGTGCAAGTATTTAAGTTCTAATGTAATAAAATATTATAATTAGAAACATTAACAAAACTAAATAAGAACCCATATAAAAATATGACACTTATTTTAATTTTATTTTAACAATTTATGTTGTATAATTGTTTTGGGTATCATCCATAAAAAGATTCATGTCTAAAATATATAGCAATTTAACATTGCATTCAGAGAAAAATAAATCTTCCAATTACTATAAAATGCCAAACAGTGTCAGCCATTATAGTTTTGAAGTTTTGCTTGCAGGAAGCATCCATCTTGTGACTGTGACTGTAAATACTGAAAATTGGATATTGAAAACTCAGAACATTGACCAATCATTGGTGAGTTTACAAAGTTTATTCTCTGTATTGCCATTTAATATGTCAAACCTATAAAAAACTTATTCTTTTTCATTTTTCTTTGGTAAATTTAGTGTCGTCATGAAATTCAGCAACTTGACCTTCAAGATCAAATTGTTTAACTGTAGGTCTTTTAGTTCATTGCTTTAACACTTAAGCTAATAAAAAAAAAGCAAAAAAAAAAAAAGCAAACGCATACTGCATAATCAGGTGATTATGGATTATTTGTGAAATATATATGGAACACACAAATTATATTAAGGGATTACGGTATATACTCGTGGATAGATCACCTCATAATCTGGTAAGTTACATAACCTATTCTAACATAAAACTAATCAAATATTCACCTTTGTTTCAAGACTTTACTTATAAATATTAGATCTAGAACATTGTGCCATAGACTGTGATGCATAATGCAAACATATAGAAATAAGGATTGTGTTTCTTAGTACTATAATCATAAATGAGCCTACAATTGCTGATCATTGCTCAAGTAGAGCTGTTTTACATTTCAATGGATAGGTGCACCACTAATTTTGGCGGAATTTTTGGTTAAAAAAAAGTGTGACCTATCTGTGAGTATATACAGTATATCACACACACATACATAACTAGGATTTCTCAGGTTTCATACATGCAATCCTGGTCACCATTATTGGCACCTTTTTATATTTAGCTCTATCTTCAAAACAGAAAATGACCAAATTTATATAATTTTTTTGTTCTATTATTTGCCATTCTTTATTAACCATGAGTTGTCAATAGACCAAAGCTGTTTCACTAGATTTTTTTTCCCCAGGCAATATTCTACATTATTTAGTAAAAATTTGTGGGTGCCAATAATTGTGAACAGAATGTGCTAATATGCTTTGCCTGAGAAGTATTGAAGGGCAGGTATATCAAGGGATTATAGACATTTCTCAAGTATATATTTCATTGAATAATGATTAAAAAAATTTATTTAGAAGTCAATAACATATTGATTATCAGTTCATTTCATTAAGGTAATATTTATTTCCTGTCAAGGAAAATTAAAATATTTAGGGTTCTGTCAATTACTGGAGAATTTTGGTGACAAGTTTTAAACCTTGCAATAAGAGAGAGAGAGAGAGAGAGAGAGAGAGAGAGAGAGAGAGAGAGAGAGAGAGAGAGAGAGATTAAAATATTTCAATAAAGCAATACAAAAAGAGATTGTTCAGCACTTAATCAATTCTTAGAATTAATTTCTGAAATTTAGGCATTGATATAAGTTTTAGCTATGGAAACTAAAATGAGAATAAAACATGGAATATAAATGCAAATATCAATAACATGAAATTCATTAGTAGGACATAAGTTTTGTTCTCTTTCCAAAATTAATTAGGATATAGCCCAATGATTATACAATTGATCTGGATAGGAAGGTTCAAGGATTTGGTGAACACTACAGGGTAAATTAAGTTTATTACTCCGGAAAAAAATGGTCTGAGAAACTGAAAGCTTCTACAAAGAAAAAAAAAAGGATGTAGCCATTATTTTCACAATTTTAATTTAAAGTATTTAAAATCTAAAACTATTTATATACACAATTTCTTATGGCTTTTAAAGATATTTTTTGTTTTGTTTATTGAGACACATCATCAAGAACTTTGGCAGTTAACTAAGATGGTCAGACTAGAAGCCAAAATCTAACCCTTTCAACTCATCCTTTACTCCATTTGAAATCTCCCTTGGTACTATTTTTTAAAAGAATTTATTCTTAAAGGAATTCTTCATACAATTAAACGTCTTGCTTGTATACTTAGGTTGTTAACTGTGTTTCAGCTGATCTATTCTTCTTCATGTGTGATAATGTAAAGAGAGAGAGAGAGAGAGAGAGTAAGGGGAGAAAGATACCTTTTTTCCTTGAGACAAAAATTGCTTTTTATCCCCCTTTTATTTTTTCAAAAGAAAAAGAGGCTTCTGTTGGATTCATTTCTTAGTATAAGCCATAAACAATCTACTTTTGGAAATATATAGCAATTTGATATTGCATTCTGGGAAAAATAAATCTTCTCATTATTATAAAATGTGACCAATGTCAGCCATTTTATTCCAAGTCTGCATGCAGGCAAGATTAATCTCATAGATTGTCGATGCTGAACACTGGATATTAACTCAGGACATTTACCAACCCTTTGTGAGTTTACAAAGTTTATTCTCTGTATTGCTGTTTTAATTTGTCAAACCTATTAACAGTTTTTTTTGCATCTTATTAGTCATTTTGTTTCCTGGTGCAGAAAATGATTACTAAAATACCAAATGTACTAATCCATTCCCAAGGCACTTGTGTACCATTGCAGGGGACTTAACATTACAAAGTTGAAACTTTGACTTGGATGACTTATGACAGCTGATGTAACTTAGACACTTGACAAAATAACAGAACGAGATTATTGGAATACATTGTCATTCAGTGAAAAGACAATCCATGCCCATATAATGGTAGAGCCACATCTGTTGGAGTAGAATATGTGGAAGCAAACTAAAAAATGGAATGGAATGAATCTGTATGAATTCAAAAGTTCTCATTATTTGTTTTCTTCTCTCTCAAGTTTTTATGATGATGGTGGCAGAACTGGAGTTGGAGTCATTTTTCTTTAACTATGTTAGAGATTCATTCTCTCACTTGATCACTTCTCTGGTGCCTTTTATTGAAAGCTGACATCAAACTACAATTCAACTTTCTGACGGACTTTCTATTGAATTAGTTTCTTTACATTATATATATGTATTTACCCAACCACTTCACCATAAGCAGGATGTGCCACAAGGTCAATTTTGAATTGCTTTACTAAAATAATTGTTTGCATTTAATTAAACATGACTAATTACATATATAAGTAATTCTTTGAGCTTAGATACAAAAAACAAAATTATTTAAACTGATAAATCTTTTGTCATTGATTTGAATAAAATTAAAAAAAACAAAAAACTTCTCTATAAAGCTCTTTGAAATTTTTCACTGAACATTATACAATATAAAAAATGAAATTGATACATTTTTCCATTATGCGGATTTACCTTTTACATTAACAATAACTATTTGTCACTGAGCCATCCAAGTTTTGATTTCTTCCCATCGTGGTGTAATCGTTAGCAAGCTAGTCATGCAGATCCATTACTACTGAATAGCGAGTTCAATCTTTGCTGGATGACCCATACTCGTGACCTTGTGTCACATCCTACCTGTGGTGAAGGGTTTGATAAATACCTACCTTTGAAGATGGGTACTTCAGCTAATACTAAATATTCACAACTACTATAGTTAAGTGGTGGTAGAGGTGGCACCATTGTGAAGATAGAGGTGCTTAGTAAGTAAGGTAAGTCCTAATACTAACCCATCTCTTAATGCTCAATCCTCCCCTCCACCCCCATGTCAGTGGAGTAGGCAGGAAGAGTTGTCTTCTAAAAACAGAGCTTAGCAAACAGTTGGTTTAGAGTCTAAATGTTTGGAATTTCTTGTAATGAAAGACTGAACAATGTTTACAAATAGTTTTTTAAGAGAGCTGTAAGAGGCACTTGGCATTGAAGACCACATGCTGTTTTCAATGTTAGTACAAAAGAAAGGTTGTGCAGAAATTGATGATGGCTGTTTTGTTATTTTCTCTCATTAACCCGTTTGCTGTCACGATTGGGGGATAACTTGTCTTAGTGAGTTGTCAGTTTAGTGTCATGAACATGATAACTCACCTTATAGTATGTTATTCTTTTGCAAGATGACAGCATCATCTTCTCTAAATCAAGTTTTCATATTTAAAGATAAGACAACTAAATCAAGATTGTTATTTTTAACAGCATATCAACCAGTCTGAGGTTATTTTATGCCTAGGAGTTAGGGAATAGTGTACAATGTACATTTATATTTACATTTTTTGTATAGATTCTTAATTTTTTTTTGCTCACGATTATCTAAGTAAGACAAACAAGACATGCTGGATACTGCTGGAGAAGCAAGGATGAACTCAAAAGTGATGTGGACACCTACACATGGACACACCAATGTAGGCCAACCAGCATCAATTGCCAGAAGCATTGACTGATGGGGATGATTGGCGAGAGAGAGAGTCATGAGAATCTGTTCTGTCCATGTGACTTAATAATGATACCATATCAAGTATTCCTATTTAATACAAATAATTTGCATACAAATGTATTTGACCCAAAGATGAGACCCTAAAGTGGACCAGGGATTAATGGTAATGAAAGGTTGAAAAAATATTTATATCTCATATGTACATAAACATTTCATACTCATTTAAAATTATCAAAATATTTAAACACATATACGAGAGTAGGAACAAAAGTTCATATGGTGATGTTATATCTGCTGTTGATGAGT
>CM042157.1:38705923-38715923 GCA_023376005.1 Doryteuthis pealeii | reverse complement strand
TAAAAAAAAGGAATCAGAAGAAAAAGAATTTTATAAAAAGTTAACAAAAAAGAAAGAAAGAAACAAGTTTATAATATATTCATGCATAGTCTGGGCAGGAGTAGTGGTTGCATTAGGAAAAAAGAGGGAGTATCTCCCACCTTTTCCACTGTGATTGGGAAATACACAATTATAGTGATCATTTTTCTTTCTCTTTTTTTTTTAATGGAAGTAGGAATGGAACAATAAACACAAAAAACCACACAAAAAACATTAGAAAAAAACAATGTTAATAAAATAAGAATATTAGAAACACAACAAGCAAGGACAAATTTGCAGGTTTGAAAAAAAAAATTAAATAAAAAAAAAAAGGAAGAAAAAGAAAGAAAAGAAAATAGAAGAAAGAAAGAAAGAAAGAAAGAAAGAAAGAAAGAAAAAATCTCTTACCTGTGAGAAGGACTTGATGACACTATTTCCATCTGTCAGGGCACAGAAGTGAAGGTTGCAGCAATGGTGGCAGTTACATAGTTTAGGGGTAGATAGAAAATGAGGGGGAAAGAAAAAGAAAAAGAAGAATCAATTAGCCAGGAGTGTAAAAGACAAATGGTGATAAAGAGAATGGTAAATAACATTGACAGAGAACAAACAGCATGAATAGCATTTAATGAAGTTTTCACTTTAGTGGTCGACATTGACTTGCCTTGAGATGTTACCTTTAGTGACGAAGTTGGAAAGACATTCAACACAATTGTAAAATGATGATAATGTTGAATGCTTGGATGGTTCAGAGATAATAATAATAATAATAATAATAATAATAATAATAATAACAATAGTTATTCAAATATGTAAATGGTCATAAGGAATGATACAGAATGAATATATACAAGGAAAAGAACAAGAAAAAATATCAATACAGCTATTGTTTATTGACTGATTAGTTATAATCTAGTCATTGACTGATTTAATACACCAATTTAAAGGTTGTTTTGGCCCCAATCAAAAAGCATGTGTGACATAGTGGACTCGGTGTTCATTTATAATATTTCCTTTCGTTTTGCTTCTTTGTTTAATGGCATATCAACTTTTGTGGGTTATTTAATGCCAAAGCCATCCTTATATGTATTTACACAACCCCTCTGTATGAGCAGGATGTGACACAAGGTAATCTCTTAAGCAGAGTTTAACAGGTTTCAATTCCAAGTTTTTCTTCTCCTAGATTGGTTGCCATACTAAGGTTAAAGAGCCCAATCTGCCCTACTATTTACCCATAACTGGAGGGAGAATAGTTGGATGCATACCTTTCTCAAGGGTATTATTGCCCAGTGAAAGCCATCCTTGTAGAACAGTAGTAGTACTATTTAATCCATAGCTGGGGATATGAGGGGATTAAAGTGAACACCACTGGAATTTGAACTTGCTCACTATGATGTCGCAGTCTAATATATTAGTCACTATGCCATGAGAACTCTCCTTATAATATTTGTACATATTAAATGCACAAGTGTTAGAAATAGTAAACAATATTAAGTAAAAATGTTATTATTTTAACTAATAGATTTTGTTTAGGTTTAGGCTATATACGGATACTTTGGAAGTTATGGTTAAATTCATATAATTGTGTATTTTCCATTTATTCATGATTTTTTTTTCTACCTCACTATAACTTTTCATACATCAGTCTTGTTACTTTGTGTTTTTTTATTTTATTTTTTAATTTCTCTTAATAATATATTTCCCTTAATAATATATTTACTGTATAATTTATCAGTTTTACAACCTGGTATCATAACAGTAATGAAAAATTTTATGATTTTTACCACAGGTAATAACTAGGTAAACTGCACTACTTAATATCTCATTCACTGTTTCACTTCTTTTTTCTTACCTCACTATAAAAAGAAATCTAATAGAAATACAAATATAACCATGATTTTAACCACAGGTAATAACTAGGTACTTAATATCTCTTTCACTGTTTCACTTCTTTTTTCCTACCTCACTATAACTTTCCATACATCAGTCTTTTTACTTGGTGTTCTTTTTCTCTTTTCACATTTCTTTCCTTTCAACTTATTCATTCTTCAATTTGTGCTTACTAGATAATAATCTGAAAGGATTTCTCTCAACCAATTCTCAACTCATAACTAAGCTCATCATTTATGACAGGAAATTTAAAATGTAACTTAACATTGAGATTAATGGCCACTTTCATCGGCCTTTAAAACAAGTTGTACTAGGGAAGGGAAAAAGGGGAAAAGCAGAGCAAGGGAGGGAGAGAAGAGAAAGAAAAGAAAAATAGTTGCTAGTTCATTGGCACTGACTTTTCACATATTTACTAATTAAATATGTTCTCCCCCAGATTATAATAAAGAGGCAGAAATGTACTTGCATTAAATGGTGATATCAATAATGGCTGTAGTTAAGTGGTACTAATGATAATGTCGACATTAGAAATAGGAAGGAATAAAATTGATAGATGGATATCATTAATACTGTTTGGAAAAGCAAGCAAACAGATTTTATTAATATACAAGTAATGATGATAAGTAATGAAAATGAATGAGCAATAATGAGAAACAATAATAAATAATAAAAGCAATAATAATTATAGCAATTACACAGTATATGATGATGATGATGTGGAGGAGGAGGAGGTTAGGAAAAGGATGATAATATTTAATACAATTCTTCATGCAAAAAATGAATACGAAATGTATATATAGGCATACATAAAAATACAGAACTAGTTTACTTCATTTCGGCTGATGTGCCCTCCAGCCTTCTTCAGGTGTTTATTGTCAAACTAGAAGGCTCACAAGTTCAAGAAGAAACACCTGAAGAATGCCGGAGGGCACTCCAGCTGATTATGGTCAAGTCATGTTAAAAGCATCAGTTCCCACTAGATCACAAAAGTTAAGCAATGACAAGCCTGTTCAATACTTAATTAGGTGACCACTCAAGCAATAGCAGGCACAGTAAACAACCTGAGTCCTTTATCAAAATGACTTGAATCTGCATTAAATGACCCAAAAAGGGTTGATATGCCATAAAACAAAATAGCCAACTAGCCAACCAACCAACCAATGGTTCTCACTGGATGCCCTATACTTACAACCTTATGAACAGGTTGAGTAAATATTTATTTGACTACTAAGTCATTTCTGTTTTTATGTATATGCAAAAGAAATAAGATGAAGGCATCCCATCATGGATTGTTTGTGATATTTGTAAAATAATCAAGTGTTCTGATGATAGACTTCAAATTAATTAAATTGGTTAGTTATTCAAATAAAACTATTGTCCGCCATGAAACTGATAATGACCTTAGCCCATTAAAAATTTCTAATTTTGAGTCCAAAATTATCAACTAAAAACTTTTTTTATTTTTTCCATTACTAACTTTTATCATTTTATTACTTAACTCTTATTACATTCAGAAGACCTTTTTCTACTTAGACAATTTGTCAGATTTGAAAGATATTGATTTTTCTATGATTTTAAATGTAAATAGAACCTATTTACAATATTAATACAATGTCAAAATGATCTGACTTTGCATGTGCATGAATTATCTTTCCCTTGTCTCTTCAAATATCAACTTTGAAATGGTGCTCAAGTCATTGAAACTTGGGTCTTAAAATATATCTCCCACTTCTACTATTAGGGATTTTTCAATTCCTCTTCCACTTAGGAAATAACTAAACAAAAAAACAAAAAAACACAAAAAACAAGTGAAAGATAATGTGTGCAAGCATGACAGAACATAAATGATCATTTCTACATTGTATCTATATTGTAAATAGGACCCCTATTTAAAACCATAGAAAATCAATATTTTTCAAATCTGAAAAAATTAACTGAGTAGAAGAAGGTCTTCTGAATGATAAGCAACAAAAATTAGTCAATGAACAATTTTTTAACATGGGACCAACCTAATTCATATGTGCCCTTTGTCCAATTCTAATCAATGCATACTAATTAAATAATATAAACTACAATGTGAAGATAGATGAAAGAAAAAATGAAAAGAGAATAAGTTGGAGAGAGAGAGAGAGAGAGAGAGAGAGAGAGAGAGAGAGAGAGAGAGAGAGAGAGAGAGAGAGAGATTGGTTTGGTTTGGTTTGGTTTGGTTTCTTTGTTTAATGGCATATCAACCTTCGTGAGTTATTTAATGCCAAAGCCATCCTTGTAGAAGGCCAGTAAAATACTATTTAACCATAGCTGCAGGAAATAAGGGAGCTCATACCTTTTTCAAAGCTATTAGTCTGAAAGTGAATAGCATGACTAGACTTTGAACTTACCCACTATATATGTCACTGTCCAGCATGTTAACCACTATGCCCCGGGAGAGAGAGAGAGAGAGAGAGAGAGAGAGAGGAGAGAGAAGGAGAAAGTGCTGAACCATTATCCTGTCATTTATGATGAGTATTATGCTATTCGTAGTAATAATGGTGATAATGATGCCAGTAACCATAAGAAAATATAGTTATACCTTTCTATATTCAACCCTTTTCGCTGCTGTTTTTTCTGATTTTCAGTACAAACAAAAAACAACTTTAAAAAATGATCTTAAAACCTTTAAATGGCCAAAAGATATTATGATAACATATGTTATGAATGGGTTATAAATACAGACCAGCAATTTTGAACACAAAATTTGACTGATGTCATGGCACTAGGAATTAAGCTATAGTTGCATATAGTGCTGAAAAGGTTAACAAAGTAAATACTTACATTAATAACAGAAAAATAAATTATACTAACAAACTAATGGCTATATTGATCATATTATCAATGAAGCACATATTTCATTATTACTTTTCATAGCAACTAATATTAAATAAGGGAAATAATGTCAGTGTCAATAAAAACAAAAAAGTTAAGAATGCTCGATGATGATAAATAGAAGGAAAATAATAGAAATAAAACTCATATGCATTATAGTAATAATGTCATGTAAGCCAACATATTGTTCTTTTTTGCATATATAAAAAGATTAAAAAAAGAAAAAGAGAGAAGAGAAAGATGTAGGAAGAAAAACCCTAATTTTGAAAACATTGGTGCTGGAAAATTATATATAAATATAGAATATGAGAGAGAGAGAGAGAGAGAGAGAGAGAGAGAGAGAGAGAGAGAGAGAGAGAGAGAGAGAGTGTTGCAAAAGTGATGGCAAGAAGAAAAGGCATCAAAAATGAAATACAAAATAGTTTTGTGCACAAAGAAATAAATGCAAAAAGAAAAAAGGGAAAGAAAATTATTTGTAAATAATAATTTTGTTGCAATATGATATAGTGAGATGGAAACTTAATGAAATCATGGCAATAATCAGAGATGGTGTCATTCTTGTAGGCAACCATGGTGGCCCACCATTATGAGAGAGAGAGAGAGAGAGAAGAGAGAGAGAGAGAGAGAGAGAGAGAGAGAGAGAGAGAGAGGTGTAGCCAAGAAATATAAAGATGGAAATGAATTTGAGGAAAAAAGGGCAATAAGGAAAAAATGACAAAAAAAAAACACAAAAAAAAACAAAAGCAAAAACAAATATGGAGTTATAGAGTAGAAAGAAAGAATGGAGGAGGGGAAAAAAGGCAGAGAAAATGATAGAAACAATTCTATTTCTACAATTAATACAAGGAGATGCAGAAAGTAATAATGATAATAATAAAGAAGAAGATGGTAGGGAGAGGTGAGTGAGCAATTGTAAGTGTTTGTGCAAAGATGGCAACACTTGTATGGCTTTCAGGGAGAGGCAAAAAATAAATTCAATACAATGAGAGAGAGAGAGAGAGAGAGAGAGAGAGAGAGAGAGAGAGAGAGAGAGAGAGAGAGAGAGAGAGATATGATATAGAGAGGAGACAGAGTGAGTGAATTAGAGGCAAGAGAGAAAGAGTGTGTAAATTAAAGATGGAAGAGAAACTGTGTAAATTAGAGAGGGAAGATAGATAGATAGAGAGTGTGTGTGAATTGGAGAAGAGTGTGTGAATTGGAGAGAGAGAGAGAGAGAGAGAGAGAGAGAGAGAGAGAGAGAGAGAGAGAGCATATGAATTAGGAGAAGAAATTGAATTAATGTGTGAGAAAGAGAATGAAGAGGCAGGGTGGGGAGTGAATGGTAATAATAATTAATGAAATACATAAATAAAATTCACTGATAGTGTTTTTTTTTTAGGTAAGATGGCACCTTAGGTGAATAAAGAAGGTTAAAGAAGAGCCCCTACTTCCCCTGCCAAATTATCAACTTGTTTCAAAATGAAGAATATCTTTTATAATAACAGAAATTATTGTTTAAAAAAAAGAAAAAGAAAAGGTGGGGTAGGGACAATAAAATAATCAAATATAAGTATTTGATAGGAAACAAGGACACACACACACACGTGTGTGAGTGTGTGTGTGTGTGTGTGTGTGTGTGTGTGTGTGTGTGGTGTGTGTGTATTTCTGTAGACAACATGTAGAAATTGAAGATTTGGGCAATAGAGGACAAAAAGAAAGTATACCTAATTCCAGGAGTCAATACCTCCCATTACACTAAAAAGATTAGCAGACCATTGTTAGTGAGTTCGTTTCTTACTGGGTGCCTCATACTTCTGGCCTTATGTCACAACTAAGTTAAACTTAGTAAATAACTGATAATTTCATCAATAGTTACAGGGAATTACCAATTTTTGTTATGTCACGTGGAGGCAAATGAATACTATCCTGACACTCAGGCTTACTCAGACATATCTATCTATCTAGATAAGCATGGATCAATATGTCTGTAACCTGACATGTACTTACTTTCACTGCCTCCATTTTAAGTTGGTAGAGCATTGGCCTAGGAATCACAAGGTTCCTGGTTTGATACCAGTCTCTGCCAACTTATTGCATGAGTAGCACAGATTGGAGCTAACAGTAGGTATGATGCTCCACCTCAGCAAAAACAGTTTGCCTGGTCTAGTGCTAGCGAAAAGGGGACATACTCCCTCACTATCTGGCTGATACTGACAATAGGCCACTCTGCCAACTTTACTTACTTTTAATAAGACAATGAAAAAAATATTCAGTCTTTTTAAAGCATTAATAAAATTTTGACTCCCCCAAATATATATATATATATATATATATATATATATATATATATATATATATTAGAAATTTACCACTAGAAATGGTTGAAATCAGTAAAATATATGTAAAGTAATATGTTTAATAGTGCAGCTAAGTGGTCTCAAAATTGTGTCCTTATTAATCAAAACTGCATTGTCCAAAGTTTTATTTTAATTGATTTCAGTGTAAAGTAATATCTTGAATAGCACTATTCAAGATATTACTTTACACTGAAATCAGTTAAGTGGTCTACAAATTGTACCTCTATGCACAAAAATGTAGCACAATATGATATATCAATTATAAGATAAATCAGGGTAAATTGAAATCACTTGTGACCAAGTTTCACACACATGATTTTCAGGTAAGCTTGTTTCTAACCAGTCTTATCAGAAAGCTAACATCACGGTGAAGAGGACAATGCTTAATGACATGGATGAATTTATATAGGTGGGCAGTACAATGTTTCAGCAGGCAGTCATTGATGAACAAATCAGTTGTAAGATCCTCAAAGCCAGTTGTGTATTTGGTCACCTACATTCCAATGTATGGAAATGGAGGAGCATCAAACAAAGGACTAAGGTCAATGTTTACAAGGCTTTAGTTATCACTACTGCATGTATTTGTTGGATCATCTACAGCAGACACACAAGGAGATTGAATCACTTTCTTATAGTCTGCCCCTGCAAATAGATTCCCAACACAGAGATTCTCTACCAAACAAACATGCCCAGCATCCACACTCTTCTGGGAAAGCATAGACAAGATGTAAGTATGTCCTGTACACCGGTGATGTGAGGCTCTGATGAGCTGGTAGATGGCAAGTGTACTATCAGATGACTGGAGCTCTTCAAAGATAACCTAAAGGCAACATTCAAGAGCTTTGAGATACTCATCTAGGGAAGATCTAGCAGAAGATTGGCTTTTTTGTGTAATGAACAGAGGGTGGAGCATGCAAAACAATACTGCAAATATGCAGTTGAAAATAAGTGTGTAGCATGAAAAGCCAGAGAAGCCAGCACTTTAATGTAACCAACTGACCAAAAATGCACTACCTGCAGTAGAGAATTTCTACACAAGCATCAGAGACCTCAAGACACATTCTTGTAGAAACTGAAGTTATGGTCACACTGATGAACAAATATCATCATCATATGGATTGATTGATTTTAATGGCATGTCAACCTGTCTAGAATTATTTTATCAAATTCATTGTATGTTATTTACATTTTTGTATAGTTGTTTCTTAAGAGATTTTTCACCCACACGACCCTATCGAAAATAAAATAATTTTTAAACAGATCTATTTGACCCATAGATGGGACTAACAGGGTCAGAGTGAATCTATGAGTAATGGCAATGAAGAGGTACTCCACACTCATCAGATCTCCAGAAGTGAAGCCTTATCAGATGCAGTTTAGTGTCATATCCAAGACACTGCTTTTTTAAAGGGTCTTACCCCTCAGCAAGGGATACAGTGGGAATATTCAAAGTCCTGCTGACAGGGAAATCCTCATACTGTATATTTTGACAGTTACTAAATTTATATCTAAATGAAAGCATTGCTTCCTACTAGATCATTGATATTAAACCCTGATGAGTCAGTTCAGTATTTAGGTAGCCATGGCCCTTACTCCCAGATCCAATCTGACTCACAGTGATTGTACTTATTAGAATTCCATTCTTGGATCAAATAGATATATTCTAAAATTATTAGTATTGAATAGGAATACTTGAAACCATAACTATATGCAAATAAATGATTATAGACAAATAAAAAGTGTAATGGAACATTGAAAATATAGTTATGAATATGATTGTAATCAATCTTTGACATTAAATAATCCATAATGATATGATATGCAGTTAAACAAATAAACCAAACCAAACCAAACCAAATCAAACCTTCACACTGAACTTAATGGTTGCCAAAGGCAGTTTATAAGTGAGTTTTCAAAAATCCTCATTAAGATATTTTGGATATAAATCCCTTAGATGAATAAATAAATAAATAAATAAAAACACTTAAATGGCTTTTGGTATAAAAGGATACATATTGTGCATCCCCACCAATGTTTGCAGAGATGTTGCCCAATATAAGCAGAAATTTTGAGTACTTATATTAAAGATTTAAAAAAGGTTTTTGATTTCAATTTCTGGAAATAGCAATAAAGTTAAGATTTTTCAAAGCTAATTAATTGTTAATCACATTAAACTATACAATAATGAATTTATTAAACACAACTTCTTTATGCTCCATTTATAAATATTCCTGAATATGTGTACTTGAAGCTCTCCCATTGAGCATGTTATAAGTGTTGAACAGTTAAGTTAAAGATATTAACTGCTAAGACTGCTTACGCTGGTGAATGCTTGTGTAGGATCAGCCACAATTTTTGGATGAGCTGATAACAAAAGAATTGGGAACCAGAATATTACAGATTCTCTGAAAAACACTCCTCAGATTTGGAATTCTGAGTCTACCCTTCTTGTAGACTGGTTTTAATAGCCAGGCTAGAGAGCCCAGTCTGTCCTACAATTTACTCATAGCTGGGTGATGAGAAGAGATTAAATTTACCAAACAAAACAGATTCTCCAAACAACATTCCTCAGGTTTTGAATTTAGAGTCTTTTCTTTTCCTAGACTGGTTTCTCTACCAAGGTTACAGAGCCCAATCTACCTTACTGGAAGTGGGGTTAGGCTTTTCTAAACGGCATTAGCATGAAGTGAAACACAAACAGCCTCATCCATTTTCTAAGATGATAATCATTATGACACATAACTATGCATATGCAATGGATGTGTATGTTTTAAATGTCTTTACAATGCACTAACAATGTGCACTTACACAATGCACTGAAAATGTACAATTACACATTATAGATTTTGATGTGTTTTATGCACAAAATCATACAAGGCAATTTTTGGAATATTTTA
>CM042157.1:38680923-38698423 GCA_023376005.1 Doryteuthis pealeii | reverse complement strand
TCTTCCTTGCCAATTCATTCTCTAAAGCATGTGCATGTACACCTTATGCTGTCTTGCTGATCAATTGCAAACGAAGCAATGAGGCTGGTCCTCACAAAGTGTCCCATACTGGTGGCCGTATACAAAAATCAATATATATATATATATGTATGTATGTGTGTGATTGTGTGTGTGTGTGTGTGTGTGTAGGGTTCCCTAAATATCACTTTATATTTTAAAATCGAATAACTTTTTATAGAAAAATAGGTAAATAAATTGTTTATGTTAATTCTATTTATTTTTTACTTTTAGAAATTACTTTGAACTAATTATCCCTTAAATGCTATTCGTTCTTCAGCTCCACAGAGCTTTACCTTCTAAAAATTGGTGAATTTAGTGCCACGACACACACACACGTGTGTGTGTGTGTGTGTGTGTGTGTGTGTGTGTGTGTGTGTGTGTGTGTTTGAGATCAATGGCAATGCTAGTATCTTAACCCGTTTCTATCCTTCTGCTCATTTCCCTTTCCTAAATCCCTAAATTTCAAAAGCTTTTGATTTAAAAAAAAAAAAAACTTTCTTCATTTTTCTATAGTTCCTATCTTCAAAATTTTGGTCTGTTTCAGTTTCTCTCCTCTTCGTTTTCTGTCTTTGTAGTATTTTTTAACCACCTCTATATCGCACATTTTTTTAAAAAAAGCTTATAAATATTTTCTTCTTCTCTCGTCACCTTCTGCTTTTTTTCCCTTATATTTTTTCTCTCAATCTTCTTATACCAAACCTTTACATAACACACACACACACACTCACTCACTCTATCTCTCTCCCTGCCCTTCCCTACCAATATTTATATTTTATTCTCCCTTTCTCAAACTCAATTTCTTTCCCAGCTTGCCTTCGATACAGATTAAGATAAGATAGTCACGTGACCAAATACACTTTTCATACTCCCATCGCCTGTGTAAGTAAGGAGGTTTTGTAATATTCGCTATAAAAGACATTGTCCGTATTGTGACTGTAGTTAAGTGAATTTTTCTTTTTTTTTTTAATTCGTATTTTTACAGAAAATGCGTTGAATTTTTTTTCCTTCTATATTCTCGAAAACTTTTTTTTAATTAAAGCACAACAATCCCAACACGAGCAGGGTTTAAACAACCCTCTGGGAATCTGTTCCAATGTTGTTACCTAGAAACTATATTGTGACAGCATCTTATTAAGTGCATCGTTTGTTTGTTTGTTTTTTAAATATTTATTTTCTACCAACTCCAACAGACAATTATTACCATTTTTTAACAAGGCATTTCGTAATATGAACCATGATAAAACTTACCCCCCCTCCTTTATTTTTTGTAACCTTCTGTCCTCCTCCTTCTCCTCTCTCAGATGATCATCATCTTTCTCTTTCAAATATAATTCTTTTTTTTAAAACAAGAAAAAGACCCTTCAGGTCTTTTTGACAACCCAACACAGTAGTCAACATGACGATTGCGCAAGTAAAGAAGTGGCGGCAGGGGGGTACCAGTCTGGCTGTTGGGGAAACATCCCCCCTATCTCCGACCCCAACATAGCAGTGCCACCCGCTGAGGAAGCAGTGGTTGTTTTAACTGTCTCTCTAGAGATGGGATGAATGCATGTAACAACAGCACACAGGCCTGTGAAATCATTTCTCTTCTAACGGCTCATGTCGAATACACAAACATATGACAACGACAGTAATGAACAAAATATCAGACCTTTTTTTTTTCTTTCTCTGGCTAAATTCATCTACCATTAAATTATTAAATGTTTTAAATATTAGAAATAGGGTATATTGATAATATTAAGGCTACTTTTTTTCTTTCTTTCCCATCATTAAGATAAATATTAGCGGCATTTAAATTAAAATTCTGTTTCATAATGCAAACTGAACAGAAAATATTATTTATTACAATTCTATTTTTTCTTCTTTTTTTGATCATATCGAAAACAACTAATTTAAAAAATCCGGTGAGAGTCAATTTCGATCGCACATCTAAAAAAATTTTTTTTTTTACCCAGTCTCATGAAATGAACGATTTTACGACCACGTGTTTTGAATGTCTTGAATCAATCTCTCTCTCTCTCTCTCTCTCTCTCTCTCTCTCTCATATCTACCCACCCTCTCCCCCTCTCATCTACCTCTGTATATTTAACGCTCTCTACTTGTCTATCTACCCCCTCTCACACACACACACATATATATATATATATATATATATATGTGTGTGTGTGTGTGTGTGTGTGTGTGTGTGTGTGTGTGTGTGTGTGTGTGTGACTAACATTTTCCTAAATTTTTCGATTAATTCTCGCTTTTTATCATCATTTTTAAAAACATTTTTTGTTTTAAAGAAATAAAGATACCGTGATGTTTCAAACTAGTTTTGTCTCTAAACATTTTGACTTTTTTTTTTTTAATGATCTCGGTTGAATTTCTAGGAAACTTGCCGAAAAGTTTGCCTTTAGAGATATTAAAGATTTAATAATGTCTTATAAGTTTTTAACTACTGTGAACAGAAAGTTAGAACTCTTGTTCCCTACAACACTGTGCATACGCATCTCGTTTATATTTGCCTCTGCAACCTTGAAAAGCAATTCTAAAAACATAAGTATTCTTAATGGTTATATTTCCAGTGAGAAAACCTCGTTATTGTTGTTGTTAACAACAACAACAATAATAATAGTTATTCCAGTTACTAATATTATTAAAATTTCCCTAATCCTTTTAGATACCCCCCCTCTCTCTCTTTGATTATGAGTCCTGGCGTAATGAAATACAGATGAGTTTTGAAATATTAGACCAGAAAAATGAGAAAAAGATTGATTGTGTCAATTCAAGAACTGGCACCCCCACTCCCTTGTATTTTTTTTTAATCTTTCGCCATCTTTTTCCTCATCATTTCTTAGTCGCGCTGGGCGAATTTGCGCGCACATGTATGTATGCAGTGACATGTGCACATGAGAGCATGCAGGGCAGAACAAATCAGGGTGTGTGTGTGAGAAAGAAAAACAAAGAGAGAGAGAGAGAGAGAGAGAGAGAGAGAGAGAGAGAGAGAGAGAGAGAGAGAGAGAGAGAGAGAGAGAGAGAGAGAGAGAGATGAAAAGCAAAGAAAACAGTGGTATGAGAGGGAGAGGAAAACGGAAAAAAAGGATGCAGGGAAATTGAAAAAAAAAAAGAAAAAAAGGAGAATGGAAAAAAAGAAGGTGAGTAGAAAGTTGGGTAGAAAGCAAAGAGAACACACACACACGCATATATATATATATATATATATATATATATATATGAGAGAGACAGACAGACAGAGAGTGAGAGAGAGAGAGAGAGAGAGAGAGAGAGAGAGAGAGAGAGAGAGGAGAGAATGAAAGAGAGAGAGAACAAGGATGAAAGGAAGGGAGGAAAAGAGGAGGAACCGGGGGAAGAAAAAGAGAGAGAGAGAGAGAGAGAGAGAGAGAGAGAGAGAGAGAGAGAGAGAGAGAGAGAGAGAGAGAGAGAGCAAAAGTCAAAAAAAGGGACAGGAAAAAAATAAAAGGGTAGAATAAAAAGAGGGAGTAAAATAGTGAAATCTGTAATCTTGCTGCAACAGACAAAGTCAAAAAGTCATAAAAAACAAATAAAGAAAATGAATAAATAATAACAAGAACTAATTATAAAATGGGGGGGGGGATCGAAACCGAAAGTGAAACTGAAAGTGAAAGAAGAAAAAGAGAAAAGTGTTTTTGAAAAATCAGTGTGCCAATTAGAAATGGGTGTGGATTTTGTGTAAAAAGTTGGCACTATTTAAAAATAAATATCAAGCTGCAAATTTTACAAGTTGAATATTATCTTCAAAGAGCTAAATTTAGGAAGCTAAAATTTGTTAATTGCTAAAAGGAACATTTCGGATTGCGAATGTCCAAGAAGAATTTTGTCATGCATACACCACTTCTGATGACATAGCTTCTCAATGCAACTATATTTACTAATATAAGATTATTAAGAGTAACAATAGCTGTTGCAATAAGTCAGTATATTAATAAGTGTAGTAATGGCAGTATTAATAGTAGTTCAACTAGTCATAAGTTGCATGGGTGATGGTTGTAATAATAAAAAATAAGTTATTGAAAATAGACATAAGGATGATGATAATAGCATGAAAAGAAGGAGACCCTAAGCATGAAAGGAAGGAGAAGCCTCTAAATACCTGTAGTGATGTTAGTGATATTGATAAGAATTAACCATAGGACTGATAATAGTAGACCATATTAAATAGTTCTAAAAGTAGTGGAAACATGATAGATAATGATTTTAAAGGTTGTTCAAACAGAGTTTATGAAGTGCAGGAGTAGATGTAGTTCAAATTTATTGTAGTCATAGCATTTAAAGTAATAATAATGATTATACTATTCATAGTAACTGTAATGGTAGTAGTAGTAACAATCATGGTTGAAGTAGAAGTAGAAGTAACAATGATGTTATAATAGTGGTTGTAATAACATTGATGTGACAATATAGTAGTTATGGTAGTAGCAGTTTTCTAACAGCAATAACAGCTGATATAATAGTAAGGATTTGTAGTGGTAGGTATGATATTATTATTATTATTATTAGTAGTAGTAGTAGTAGTAGTAGTAATCAATATTAGATAAGCCAAAGATTAACAAGCCCTAATGACAGCCAAAGAAAGACAAAGAAAAAAAAGTAACTACTTAATTTCCTAATGGGATGTAAGTTGGTTGCAATATTGACCTGTAAATGTCATCATACAAGTCTATCTGAGAGACTACAAAGAGATTGAAGGGGAGAAAAAAAGGGGTGGGGGTAATCTAATGTAATAGCAAAGAGGAACCCTACTCTATCCCCAATCTCCTTCCACACACTTATTATCTTACTCATGCATTGAACGACAATTTCAAATTAGTTATGTTTCTTTCTTTTTATTTTTCTTTGTTCAGGGCATGCAGCCCAATAATGGTATTAGAATGCCAAAAATGAAGATATCTACTTTTATATGATTTGATTTAAGATCTAAATACATCAACTATGTACATTAAGTTAAGCAATGTTCTGTTTGGACAGTATTAAATAGTTTACCATTTGAGGATTATTCTCTAAGTAAAAGGTGAAAGGAATAAAACTATTCCTTTCTCCAATACACAACCAATCTGTATTTGTAAAAGCCGAAATACCTTTTGGTGTTCAGCAAATTTATCTACCATAATTTATCTACATATATAAGATACCTGCAATGAACACATTATTAGCAAGTTATCCCCAAAGGTCAAGCCCTAGAGTAGTGAGTCTGATTCTCACCTGGTGCCTTTCAGCTAAACATAGTTTAGATTTTTGAGGATGCTTCTTGTAGAGTAATTGTTATCAAGCTATGATAACAGACCATGACTAATGAATTTGATTCTTACTAGGTGCCTCATACCTTTAGGTCATGTCAGACTAAACTAAGCTTAGGGCATATAAAAAGTGATTTAATGAATGAGGAATTTTATTTCTCAACTAGAGTTTTTCAGATATAGTTAATGTGTAAGGGAGAGTCCATATTACTTTAAAAAAGTGGATCTTATGCAATATAACCCCCCACTCCAAAATTCTTCTTGTTAGATATATTTTGGCCATAAAATTTTACCAAAACAAAACAAACAACTTTATTCTAATACTTTAGTAAAACAGATGTTTCTTAGAAGTATCAGTGAATAAAAAATTATCTTATAAACACTCTTGTGTGATGTATCCCCAGATGCCAACAGTGTGTCTCATCATGGTGTAATGGTTAGCAAGCTAGTCTGGCAGATTCATTACTACTGAATTACAAGTTTGATATTTGCTGGATGCTCCATACTTGCAATATTGTGTCACATCCTATCCATGGCAAACAGGTTGGGTAAATACCTACCCTCAGATGTCAATAGTATAGCATAGTAATTGTGAAACTCCAATGAATTTTTTTATTTACAAGTTTTTTAACATTTTTGTCAAAAGTGCATTCCAGCCATTAAATTTGTTGCCAAATGTGTCTGCACCAAAAGGGTTAAAAAAAATGATTAAAATGTGTAATTAAAAAGACACTTTAAAAAGCCTAATTATGGAAGTGTTAGGGTTAAGGTTACTAAATGGAAGAGCCATTTGTGGGATGGGTTAGGGTTTGGAGGAGCTATTTGTCGGATGCAAGAGCCTCTTAGTAATACAGAAATATTAATTAACAAAGCTCCTAAAAAAATTAAAGTTAATGTCCTTGATTTAAACAATGCTGTTTAATTAAAACAATTAAATATGTTTAGACCTAAAATTGTTTTTTTTAAGGTAAATAATATCTTCAGATAAATTGTTTTAACTGTAATCATAGATAAATTGTTGTTAATAGCTTGTCTATGCAGATTTTAAAGTGAAGGTTACTTTAAACATTAAATATGAGGAATTTTTGTTTTATAATAGTTTTTGTAGGTTTAACCTCCACAACATCTATTGTATAATTATATAATCGTTAAAATAATTAACAATTTTTTTAGGGGAGACCCCGTGATGTGGCTAAAGTGCTGGACTGTGACATCATAGTAAGCAAGTTTGAACTACAGTCATGCTATTACGTTCACTTTCAGACTAATACCTCTAAGAATGGTATGAACCTCCTCATCCCCCATCTATGGATTAAATAGTACCCCTACTGTTCTTCTACAAGGATGGCTTTGGTCAATTCACACTGGTGTGTCCAAGTGTAGGTGCCCAGAGGAGAATGTCACTTATGAGCTCATCCCTATTTCTCCAGTAGTGTCTTGTTCATTTGTTCAAGACAATACACAGCATCCTTGTGTAGTTCCCATATAGCATCTTCTTCAAATGTTTTGTTAGAGTCTAAGTGGTGCAGCCATATAGTAAGACTGACACAGTTACAGCTTGGAATGATATTTGCTTCATGGAATATTGGCTGAGCAGCAGAAACTTACATTCACCAATTCTGTGCAAACACTGGATGTCATCTAGAGGACTTGCCAAGAGCTTTTAGTTAGTAAACTTTTAAAACTTTTCAAAGACTATTTTCGTTTTAACTTGGAGAACATGTACTTACTGAATTTGGAATTGAAAAAAAAGTCTACACTCTTTCTCCCTTGGTCAGTCAACCATTCCAATATACAGAAATTGGACCAGTATAGAGATGAGTACTAATGCAGACACCATGTTATTACTCTTATATTGCAAATTTGACAATGAGATACAAGCACTGCAACAGCGATGGAAGAAGTGTGTGAGCCACAAGGGGAGCTATGTTGAAAAATAAACCTCATTTGATAACATTCCATGAGTATCTTGGTCAGCTTCATATATGAGGTGGGTACTTATTTTTAGGGCAGTTTATATTTTTGGTTACAGAGTTTCAATATTGTAGAGTTTATTAATAAATAATATCTAATAAAATTCATTTAGCTCAGTCAGTAAAGCATCTGCCTAGGAAACAAGAAGGTTCTGGGTTTTATACTGGTCCTTGTCAACTCAGCACATGAGTAGCTCAGCATGGATCTATGTGGTAAAGTGGGAAGCTGATGGTAGGTGTTGCACTCCACCTCAGGTGAAAAAACAATCTCCTTGATGAAAAGGGGATAGACTCCCTCGCTGTCCAGCTGATACTAACAATAGGCCACTCCAACGATTTTATTTTTACTTACTACTATCTTTACGTTAGAAAAAATCAACTTTTTATAAAAACATTATTAGGGGTGTACTTATGTGTGGGACTGTATATATATACATAATCTTTCCAATCACTTATTTACAGAAAGTATAAGTAATCCTTATTCCTAATCAATTATAATTCCTTTGTTAATTTAAGTTCTTTGGAAGCAAAGATAAGGATTATTAAAATCACAATCCAATGTTAAGGGAAAGTATTTAAGAAAAGCAAAAACTCTCAAAGACACAAAGAAATTATTTTCCGTAATAAATAAAGCTCCTTGGAACAGTTTACATGGCAAGAAAGCTTTTGTTCAAATGACAAACATAAAATCGTTTATAGAATTCACACATTCAACAAATCTTAAGCCACTTACTGCTACATCTTAGTGGTTAGATCATTGGCTTATAAACTTGAGGTTCAGGTTGGATTTAAAGTTAGTAATCTTGAACTAGGTTTTGAGAGGACTACATGTTGTCAAGAGGCTAACATCTGTAGCCCCCAGTGGCCATTGTTTGTATGACAAATGTTAACATGATTTGAGAGAGAGAGAGAGAGAGAGAGAGAGAGAGAGAGAGAGAGAGAGAGAGAGAGAGAGAGAGAGAGAGAGAGAGAGAGATATTTATGCTGGAATTTATCTTTAAAGGTAAGAATTGATTAATCTGGTTCAAAATTATTAAAACATGCTGAAAACCTTCCCTTCAAAGAGGATTTCAAGCTAGTAGATATTAACCCAACCTGATCACCATGAGAAGGATGTGACACAAGGTCAATCCTGGATGGATACCCTGACCTTGTGTCACATTCTTCCTGTGGCAAATGGGTTGGGTAGATAACCTACCCATGACATGGTTGTTTTGGTGAGTCAGGTCAAAATCGTTGAGAATAACACATAGATGGAAGATGCTTGATATGGTTTAAGAAGTGTTTTTTGTTGTTAATTTTCTTCTAAACTAAAGATACCAAGTGTTTATTATTTCTAGTGGAACATTATGCAATCAAAACGGATATTATTCGGTATTAGTCAATATCAAACTCTACAGTATTGAAACTCTAATAAAAAAAATATGAATGTGTAATAGTTAAAAAATAAATATACCTCTTATATTTCAAGAGATTTAATACTGTAGTTTGATAATGAATAATACCTAATAATATTGTTTTCATTGTATAATGTTCCACTAGAAATAAGATAATCCTGGTATATTTAGTTTAGAAAAATATTAACTTTTTATTAAAAAAATGTACTTATTTAAGGTTGATGTTGTATATGTATATTTACTTTTATCTGTAACACTTAATATTTATTTATAAGTGATATTGTATACTAACTATTGACATTTGAGATTAATGGCAATCAAAATAGAATATTAAGAATAATCAATATAATATAAATGCTTTTTATTGTTTACTGCCAACATATGGTCAGAGAGCAGTACTTGTTCAAATCACTCATTTGTTTCTTCAAAAGGTTTTAGTCTCACTATATACATAGTATCAACTTACTTGGACTTTAATGCAAATGCCTGGAGAAAAAACTAGAAGGGAACTACACAAGGGTATTTGTGAGTTTGATTCTCACTGGTTGTTCAATACTTCTGTCCATGTGCCAAACTAAGCTAAGATTAGTAAATGACATGGTGTTTCCACAGGTGCATATACTACATTGATCTTTATATAAGAGTTGGGAAGTGATATTTTGATCCGAGGCAAAGTACACAGATTCTACACTCTGGCCATAGGCAGAAATGTAGATCTACATAAACAAACCAATAATTTTGACAGGCATTATACTAATAAACATATCTATATATTGTAATATGTTATAATTCACAAGTTAGTCTTGTATACCAATTGAAATGTTTAGTTCATATGTTATCTGTCTCTATATGTAGGTTTCTTTTTGTTATATATATATATATTATATATATATATATATATATATATATATATATATATATATATAGTTTGAAAATTGTATAGACAAGAAACTGTCAGTCATCAACCACTGTTGACTTCCAAACTTAGATATACATGCTCTATTAATGATATTGGGCACTCTTTACTCATAGATATATCAATATAAATTATATATATATATATATATATATATATATATATATATATATATATATATATATATATAATATATTTGGTTCACATGTACCTAATAACATCTTTGGTTGATATTTGTATCTATAAAAAGAAACCTGTTCCCCCATAGCATCCCTTAAGAGAGAAACAACAGAGAAAATCATGACATCATCATCATCATCTTCATAACAAGAGCATTAAATCTTTTTAGAGAATAAGAAAAGTTAAATAATTAATTTGGCAAAATCTAAATAGAGAGAAGGAGAGAGAAAGACAGAGGAAAACTTTTTTTTCTTGTATAGTATGTTCAAATCCCACACAGGATGCTGACTAGATCGACTGCTGGGAATAAAGCAAAACAAATGAGATATTTGTGATGTGTGTAAATAACAAACAGCATCAGAAAAGTGCTAATATAGTGAATCACCAGTGAAACAGAGCGAAAGAAAAAAAAGTTCAACAGTAACTCACTTGGGAGAAGGATAAAATGGAAAATAAGAGTTAAGAATACAGCTAAAACGGCCTAAAAAAACAAAACTTATTATAAGCTCCTACATGGGTAACAGAGAAAAGAGAGATGGTGATAGAAAGATGGTGATAGAAGAGAGAGAGAGAGAGAGAGAGAGAGAGAGAGAGAGAGAGAGAGAGAGAGAGAGGAGAGAGAGAGAGAGAGAGAGAGAGAGCAAAATAAGCAAGCCAAGAGACTTTGGCTGAGAAATTTGAAGTTTAAAAAAAGAAGTAAAGAAAAACATGAATCAAAAAATTAAGGAAAGAATCAAGTAAAATATGAGTAGATGAATAAAATAATTGAATGAATGAATGAATACATGCAAATAAGAAAGGAATAAGTGTGGATACGAGTAAAAGAAAGAACAAATTAATAAGTGTCGGTAAGAATTTGAAGGAAGGAATAATCGCAGATAAGAGTGAAAAGGGAAGGAATACGCATGTGTGAAAGTGAAAGTAGGAATTAATGAAAGTGAAAGTGGAAACTAGAATTAAAACGAAAGAATGGATAAATGAAGTAAATTGAAAGAACGAAAACGAATGGGTTTGCGTAAACGGAAGAATAATGGCAAGTCCCACATGCTACACTTTTTGATCTTTAAGGGCTTAAAACTAATAAATCAAAAAAAAAAAAAAAAAAAAAAAAAAAAAAAAGAAAAGACAAACAGCTGATGATGAAAATATAAGAAGAGATAAAACAAGCAGAAACATTAAAACAAAATTCAGCATAGCTGTAAAGTTACACATCATTGCCTGGTGGTGAAATTCTGGGAGTTGTCAGGAAGAAATGGAGGGGGGGGGTAAAAAAAGAAATGGAAAAGAAAGAAGGAACGCTTAAGTTTGGAGTTTTTGCTTTTCTAATCAATTAACCTAAGCTTAAGAGAGAGAGAGAGAGAGAGAGAGAGAGAGAGAGAGAGAGAGAGAGAGAGAGAGAGAGAGAGAGAGAGAGAGAGAGAGAGAGAGAGAGAGAGAGAGAGAGAGAGAGAGAGAGAGTAAAAAGAGAGAAAGCAAAAGAGAAAGAAAAAGAGAAAAAAAGAAAGAAAAATAAGTATGGAAAGGAAAATGATAGAGAGAGTAAGGAAAATGATAGAAAGAAAAATGGAGAAAAAGAAAAGAGAAATGAAAAGAAAAGGAAAAGAAAAAAAAAGAAAAAAGGAGAGATAAAAGAAAAAAACAAAGAAAATAAGGAAGAGAAAAAAAGAAGAAAGAAAATCGAAAAAAAAAAGCAAAGAAAAAAGAGGGAAGAGACCAAAATAAATATTACAATATCACAAGGATTGACTCAATTTGCTTGGCAAAATATATTTGTTACTTTTAAATCCTTTACTTTTCAACATTACCCACCCCCACCTCATCTTTGTATTGTTTGTCCCTTTCTTTTCTACCTACCACTTCCCTACTACTTCTGTAACTTGCTATGGCGAGGGACTAGGCTAGTTTACAGTCTCCCCACCTAAACCGGAAAATTCCTCGAAAGATTTCTAACGGATTCTATTTTTCAAAATCAATAAATTCCATTGAATTATTCCCACGTCCTTGTAACTTTGAAAAAAAATCTTTCTCACTCTCTTTCTCCTTTTTTTTTAATTTAAAAAAAATTAAAGTAAGTTTAAAGTAAGTAATTGGTGTAGGAGAGAGAGGGAGAGAGAGAGAGAGAAAGAGAGAGAGAGAGAGAGAGAGAGAGAGAGAGAGAGAAAAGTGCAAGATGTCATTATATATATAAATATATAGACGATAAAATTATATTAAAGTTGATTTTTTTCTATCGGCCTAACTTAGAAAACGTTTGAGTAAAAGAACAAGGGAAAAAGAGAAAGGGTGAGAAGAAGAAGAAGAAGAAGGGGGAAGAGAGAGAGAGAGAGAGAGAGAGAGAGAGAGAGAGAGAGAGAGAGAGAGAGAGAGAGAGAGAGAGAGAAAAATAATATTAAAAGAAATGGGAGGAAAATTTAATGGAATTAAAAAATATATATTAAAACATAAATAATTATAGACGTAAGTAGATAGAAACAAATTTATTATGCAACAAAACTGCTGTAGTCTTTTCTTATTGAAAGGATTTCATGTTGTAAGACATAATAAAAATTGACAACAATACTCCTGAAATATAGAAGATTCACAAAAAGTAGGTATTTATGATAATGAATAATGATAAATAATAAGAAGAAAAGAAGAAAAAAAGTTGTAGTAGTGACAGTTATATTAATAATAACAACAACAACACTCTAAAAATGTAAAGCCTAAAATTTTTTTCTTCTTGAAAATAAGATGCAAAAAAAAAAAAAATTACATGCCTGCATTTTAGAATATACTGCATTTTTTGAACAGAAACCAAATTTAGCGGCAAAAATGTGAATAGTAAAAATAGCAAAGTCCCTTTCCCTAAAACATGAATCAGTTGTGGATGGTTGAAATAGGATGAGGAGTTTAAGTGTATATAGGAATATGCGGAGGGGGAGGGGGCAAGAGGTAAGAAGAATTGAAACAAATGGATAAGATTAATAAATAAATAAATAAATAAATAAATGTTAGCATCAACCGTGCGGTAAAAACATAGTGGTAAAAAAAGGAAAGAAAAGAAAAGAAAAAGAAGTTTCCTCTAGTTTATCATCGATGTCGCCTCCATCCCCAAAAGAAAGCAAAAGTTCAAGTGATAGGCTTTCTAATAATAAAAACTAAACATAAATACATTACACATTTATACATTCTAATAATGAAAAATATGTGCATATATATATATATATATATATATATATATATATATACATACATCTATACATATGTACATACACATACGTACATACATACACAAACATATATTCATATACCCAGTATACATGTAGACACCCATATATACATGAACCCAATATACATCCACATATAAATACGCCCAATATACATGCACACACCCAATATACATACACCCAATATACAACCACACACCCATATATGCATACACCCAATATACATCCTCACACTCATATATGCATACACCCAATATACATATACCTATATGCATGCACACACATCTATATACATACATACATACACCCATGCATATTTATATACATCCATATACACACACACATATATATAGCCATATATATGCACACACACCCATATATATATATGTGTGTGTGTGTGTGTGTGTATGTGTGTGTGTTTTATAGACATAAAACATCACTTACTTCACTGACAGGTAAGTGCATTAAACGAATATATACCTTAAAATACATACATGTTTACATGCGCAAACCAACATTTTTAAATACATTCATATCCTCATTTACATGAGATAGATGTGGGAAAATGGAGATAGATAGATAGATATATAGATATTACCCTCCTCCCTTCTCTCTCTCTCTCTCTCTCTCTCACACACACACACACACACACACACAGTTTCAGTTTCCCTATGTACGCAAGTAAAATGGGAAATAAAAATAATCCAGAAACAAAACAGACCAATTTATTCTAACAAAAATTCCTAAAACCGTTTGTATTAAGTTTGGGAAAAGACAAGAGGGGGGTGGAGAGAGGGGGCAGGGAAGTTACAGTAAAGCCTTAACTGAAATCCCCCCCTCTTCCTACATGCCTTTAACATCCATCTTTGGGCAAGTGGCTATAATTCTCCGATATTATCAAGATTGCACTCACAACCGTTTTCGTTAACCAAAGAATTTTTGGTATGAAATTTAAAGCATAAAAAGAAATAGATAGAAAGAGAAATTGCAGGTTTTAAAAAGAAGCAGTGGGAATAATAGGGAAGAGAAGGAGTGAGGGAACAAATAGCTTTCTGAGACAGATCGGTGTTATTGTCAGTGTCTTTGGGTGTAGAAAGATAGTCTAGGTAGGGATTAAATCCATGAAAAGCAGGGAGGTTTTGTTTTTTGTTTGTTGCTTTTTTCAATTGAAAAACGAATGAATTCTAATTTGGATATTTTCCCTACAAGTTGGGAAACAGTTCAATCATCCTTAAGGCTTATGATTATTTTTCAAACTTGTTTTTCAAAGAAGATTTTTACCACTGGTTCTCTTCTCGATAATCAGCGAGATGGAGAAGAAGAAGACGTTAAATTTTTAAACCTGAAAGAAAAATCGTTCTCGGCCTGAACAAATTTATTTTTTCAACATACAAAAACAATAGCAGCAATTATTCATATTCAACATCGTAGATAAGTAAAATCGGTGATTTTTTTTTAATAGAGAATACGAACAAAAGTTTAAAGCAAATGATAGCGATCTTTAGACGATAGTAAAACATGTAGAAGAATTAAAAAAAAAAAAAGAATTCTTTCTTTAATTTATTCATTTACACTTTTTATCATTGTCTGAAGATCATTATCATTTGTGTGAAACTCAGAAACGATTGTTGATATTCTTTACAAAAATCACCAACTTTATTTACATGGCAGTTCTATCTTTGTTTTCTAGGCATGAGACTAGTAAGGCTCCAGGTTTAGAGATCTTGGGAGTGTGGAGTAGACCTTTATTGCCATTACTAACAGGTCTACTCTGACACGGAGAGAAAGTACCTGTTAGGATTCCAATTATGGATCAAATAAGTGTTTTAAAATTTGTATTAGAAATACTTGATATCATATTACCATGTACAAAAAAACTTAAACTAAAAAAGATGTAAATATTAATGTACAATAAACGCAATTCTTCAACCTCAAGGCATAAAATAACCCCAAACGAGTTGACAAGCCGTTAAAATCAAATGAACCAATCAACAGATA
Organism: Doryteuthis pealeii; assembly: GCA_023376005.1. Lineage (NCBI taxonomy): Eukaryota > Metazoa > Mollusca > Cephalopoda > Myopsida > Loliginidae > Doryteuthis > Doryteuthis pealeii. The sequence goes on along the minus strand of CM042157.1, from coordinate 38,683,435 downwards.
TGTCTCTAGATATTGAGCGCTTTACGCATTGACCTTTTTCCATTGACAATGTGTGTGAGTGAGTGAGAGAGAGAGAGAGAGAGAGAGAGAGAGAGAGAGAGAGAGAGAGAGAGAGAGAGAGAAAGAAGAGAGAGAGAGAGAGTGTGTGTGTGTGTGAGTGAGTGGGGATTATCGCCAAGTCGTTCGCATTTACTTTGCACTTAATGCCCTTGGGTGGATGGGAGGATGAATCCATTTCTTCTCGCCAGTTATGCTCAAAATGGCAAGGAAGACATGGCTCTCTAACATTGGTAGAGCCAACCAGTCTAGAAGGACAACTCTGAATTCAAACTCCCTGCGAACACATGGACCAGCATGCCAATGTAATGTCCATTATTCCAAATTTCTTATAGAGCTTAATGACTGGCTGAATCCTGCAATAGACCAAGATAAAGAGATAGATGGGTGGGGATTTGGACATTTATAAAAAGTCGATTTTCCCAGAGAAATTTTAATTCAAAGATTTTTTTTTTTTGTTTAAAAAAAATTTCATTCGTGTTCATAAAAGATTAAAACCTAATTTTATCTGAATTAAAGTAAATAATTATATCTCAATGTTTATATTGAAAATGACCACCGATGGTTGAAAGCACCTTCTTTTATGTTAGTCGCTAAGCTGAAAAGTTGCAACTGAACATCTGTGAATTGAATACGGTATAAGGCAGCCAAAACTTAAAGCCAGAAGTGAATAGAGGCTTTCCTACCGAGTACGAACGAAACTATGGCACTGATTGTAGATAGCTTGAATGAAGATAGAAGTAGAGATGCATCCCAACACACAGTACACTGATCCTTGTGTATGGGTGTTGCATATAGACTAGTCAGATAACTCATGGTAACCAATGTCCATTGTCAAATGTAACTTCAATAGTGATGCGAAGCACTGAAACTGGATCTTCTATCAATGGGAAAAAAAGGCTGCTGGACCTGTGCCTAAAGAAGGTGGATATCATGATCATGATCATGAAGACATGGGGGCGGGGAGTCCTGTAGTCCGTAATGGCTAACGTGCTGGACTGCAACATCGTAGTAAGCTAGTTCGAACTTCAGTTGCCCATTACGTTCACTTTCTGACTAATACCCTTTGGGAAAAGTATCAACCCCTTATTCCCCAACTATGAGTTAAATAGTACCACAACCATTCTTCTACAAGGATAACTTTGGCATTAAATAACCCGTGAAGGTGGATATACCATTAAACAAAGAAACCAATCCAAACCATCAAGACGTGCCGACAGCACAGATTCCTATGGCTGTCTGTCTGTCTCCCCCTCCACCCCCCCCCTCTCTCTCTCTCTCTCTCTCTCTCTCTCTCGTCATCCATTCCTATCGTCCATCGCTTTTCGCAAGTCATCTAGCGTCTGCACAACACTGGTTTGGAGCTTCGACTCCGCACCGGGTAGGAAATAAAAATATTAACTTGATTGGGAAGGGGGGCTCCCCCAGGCAGCACCTGTCCCATCGGCGAGGACTGGGTTTACTGCCCAGCGCTTAAAGCGAACCTGAAGGGGAATGCCGACGGGACCAAGCATTTTTTGTAACGGCCAAGCCTGAGTCCCGATTCGTACGTGATTCACCACTATAAAATAGAATGAAGTAGGGGTTGTTTGACTTTTAAAAATATTTCTAAAGTTTTCATACAAAATCTCTTTTTTTATAATCAATGAAATTCAATGAATTTATAAATACAATTTGTCACACTGAAACATAGACAGGATGCGTGTTGGTGGGATTTTGTAAATCTTCGGGCCTCATTTTTTGCACTCTCCCATATTCTGCCATCTATACAGTACCATATCATGGCCATCCCCACCGTGGTATAATGGTTAGCAAGCTAGTCTCCCTCACATCCATTACTACTGAATAGCGAGTTCAATCCTTGCTCGATGCTCCATACTTGCGACCAGTGGCTAAATACCTAGTATCATATCATGAAACAACTAGGTGCGACAAAACTGCTAAAATACCTAATAATAGGGGACAGAAATATTAGTTCTACACCAGGATCAGTGATTAAATTATTGAATAAATATAGTATTTGAGGGTTTGTGATGCTCACCTAGCACACCCAGAATATGCCCCTGGTATATACATATACATTGAAGTTGACCTCAGTTTTTTTTTTCGAGGGTGAATTGTAATAGTAATAAAATGAGAAAGGAAAAAATGTCTTTGATAAATTGCAACAAAGATTTTGGGTATGTACATTTCTCAGCTTTTATTATCCCCTCCCCCAAACTTCAAAAGACCCAGAAAGTCCTTTCAACGCTGTGTGGTTCATATCTGTTGAAATTATTTTTCTATGTCCACACTAAATCAAAATGTATTAAAAAAAAAATTTTTTTTAAGCTACTTGGATATTTCAAGACATTTCAAAAATCAATGCTTGAAAGAAAAAGAAGGGAAAGAGAAAATTAAGTAAATATGAAAAAGTGAGATAAAAGTGAGGAAGAAGGAAAAATAAGAAATAGAA